>OX451735.1:1246130347-1246730347 GCA_948472305.1 Vicia faba | reverse complement strand
CCGTGCTAACTTATAAGGAAAAAAAAGTAATATTTCACTATTATTAAAAATTTTAAATTTTTGTGTCTTAATGAAATATATGTCTTATTGGAAAGGTGTCAAAACTGAGTATATTTATTTGATATGGATCATGCATTTAATGACAAAGCTTAGTAATATTTTTAATGAATTAGCCTTATATAATTTATAATAAAATCGTTATACGACTAAGTAAACATTTAGTGTAAAAAAAAATTATGCATACACCCTTATGATTCATTATGATTCATATCTTTGGTATTTATGGCAACTAGCATGACAAAGTTCACATAAATGAAATAGTTAAATATGGAATAAATTACAATTATTTATGTTTTACATTCTAAACATTAGATACTCCCGAGTGGTTTATAGTTTTTCATGATTGAAATGTGCGTCGGTGGGTTTGGATCCCTTACCAATATTATTTTATCAGCAATTCAAAGTTGTGATTAAATTAAATCATAATAAACCTGTAATGGCAATAATGCTACTTATTGGGAACATTAGACATACATATTGTTTACAGAAAATAATATTTTTAACTTCCTCCGTAATTGTAGAATTTATTTAATGGATATCTTAAGATGATAGAGAGTGGATATATATGAATATGAAGAAAAAGAAGAAAAAAATATAATCCTATAAATCTACTGGAATTTTTAATGTAGTGTTAAAATTAATTTTACAATTTAAATTACTATCTAAATTTAATCAATATTACTCAAAAGCATTTTTTATATAAACTATTAAAATAACTTTCACAAAATAAAAATCAATTTTACTAAAATACTTTAAAAATAAATCAATTTATTTTCATTTCATTTTTAATCAAAAATCAACATATCAAACTAAATTCTAATTGACTAATAACTAATGCACTCTAAATATTTTATTGTGTTTTAATAAACTAAATTAGGCATTATTAACTTGACATTCGAAAAATAAAATATGATATAATCATTTCTTTATAAACTAAATATCACATTAACTAAAAAATATATATTGATAATAATTCTCCTATCATTAACATGTCATATGAGAATTTAAATTAGACGTGATATATCTTTTAAATGAGTAATTATCGATAAAGATCAAATAGGACTCTAGTGAGTGAAAGGTGCAGTTCAATGTGAACTATCTATCATAGCCACCAAAGACAATAACCGTACTAATTCGGCATGCGTTGACTTGGTAGTTAGAGATTAAAAAAGGTAGGAATTAATAAAATATGATACATTTACTTGTAAAATTTAAATTAAATAAATATATTTATAGATTGCAAAAATATAGATTTAAATGCAATTTTATTAATTTATTTTGTAAATTAACGATTTTGCTCCCTCAATCAAGTTTTGACTAAGAATGGTAGTGCTGAAATTAAATATATACTCCCTCATCCATTTAAATTAGGGTCTTGTTAATCAGAGTTTTCAAGACACTCTTTAAGCATTCTAAAAAAATAAAATATTATATAGAAAATTAAACCATTTCAATTTCCAAGACATTAAATACGCAGATTTTCACAACAAAAAAATAGTATTTTAAGGTTTTAAAGAGTGCCCTGAAGACATTGATTTTCATATTCCTTTAAATTAAACTAATTTATATTGCTAGCAAAGTATTATTCCGTGCTAACTTATAAGGAAAAAGAAGTAATATTTCACTATTATTAAAAATTTTAAATTTTTGTGTCTTAATGAAATATATGTCTTATTGGAAAGGTGTCAAAACTGAGTATATTTATTTGATATGGATCATGCATTTAATGACAAAGCTTAGTAATATTTTTAATGAATTAGCCTTATATAATTTATAATAAAATCGTTATACGACTAAGTAAACATTTAGTGTAAAAAAAATTATGCATACACCCTTATGATTCATTATGATTCATATCTTTGGTATTTATGGCAACTAGCATGACAAAGTTCACATAAATGAAATAGTTAAATATGGAATAAATTACAATTATTTCTGTTTTACATTCTAAACATTAGATACTCCCGAGTGGTTTATAGTTTTTCATGATTGAAATGTGCGTCGGTGGGTTTGGATCCCTTACCAATATTATTTTATCAGCAATTCAAAGTTGTGATTAAATTAAATCATAATAAACCTGTAATGGCAATAATGCTACTTATTGGGAACATTAGACATACATATTGTTTACAGAAAATAATATTTTTAACTTCCTCCGTAATTGTAGAATTTATTTAATGGATATCTTAAGATGATAGAGAGTGGATATATATGAATATGAAGAAAAAGAAGAAAAAAATATAATCCTATAAATCTACTGGAATTTTTAATGTAGTGTTAAAATTAATTTTACAATTTAAATTACTATCTAAATTTAATCAATATTACTCAAAAGCATTTTTTATATAAACTATTAAAATAACTTTCACAAAATAAAAATCAATTTTACTAAAATACTTTAAAAATAAATCAATTTATTTTCATTTCATTTTTAATCAAAAATCAACATATCAAACTAAATTCTAATTGACTAATAACTAATGCACTCTAAATATTTTATTGTGTTTTAATAAACTAAATTAGGCATTATTAACTTGACATTCGAAAAATAAAATATGATATAATCATTTCTTTATAAACTAAATATCACATTAACTAAAAAATATATATTGATAATAATTCTCCTATCATTAACATGTCATATGAGAATTTAAATTAGACGTGATATATCTTTTAAATGAGTAATTATCGATAAAGATCAAATAGGACTCTAGTGAGTGAAAGGTGCAGTTCAATGTGAACTATCTATCATAGCCACCAAAGACAATAATCGTACTAATTCGGCATGCGTCGACTTGGTAGTTAGAGATTAAAAAAGGTAGGAATTAATAAAATATGATACATTTACTTGTAAAATTTAAATTAAATAAATGTATTTATAGATTGCAAAAATATAGATTTAAATGCAATTTTATTAATTTATTTTGTAAATTAACGATTTTGCTCCCTCAATCAAGTTTTGACTAAGAATGGTAGTGCTGAAATTAAATATATACTCCCTCATCCATTTAAATTAGGGTCTTGTTAATCAGAGTTTTCAAGACACTCTTTAAGCATTCTAAAAAAATAAAATATTATATAGAAAATTAAACCATTTCAATTTCCAAGACATTAAATACGCAGATTTTCACAACAAAAAAATAGTATTTTAAGGTTTTAAAGAGTGCCCTGAAGACATTGATTTTCATATTCCTATAAATTAAATTAATTTATATTGCTAGCAAAATATTATTCCGTGCTAACTTATAAGGAAAAAAAAGTAATATTTCACTATTATTAAAAATTTTAAATTTTTGTGTCTTAATGAAATATATGTCTTATTGGAAAGGTGTCAAAACTGAGTATATTTATTTGATATGGATCATGCATTTAATGACAAAGCTTAGTAATATTTTTAATGAATTAGCCTTATATAATTTATAATAAAATCGTTATACGACTAAGTAAACATTTAGTGTAAAAAAAAAATTATGCATACACCCTTATGATTCATTATGATTCATATCTTTGGTATTTATGGCAACTAGCATGACAAAGTTCACATAAATGAAATAGTTAAATATGGAATAAATTACAATTATTTCTGTTTTACATTCTAAACATTAGATACTCACGAGTGGTTTATAGTTTTTCATGATTGAAATGTGCGTCGGTGGGTTTGGATCCCTTACCAATATTATTTTATCAGCAATTCAAAGTTGTGATTAAATTAAATCATAATAAACCTGTAATGGAAATAATGCTACTTATTGGGAACATTAGACATACATATTGTTTACAGAAAATAATATTTTTAACTTCCTCCGTAATTGTAGAATTTATTTAATGGATATCTTAAGATGATAGAGAGTGGATATATATGAATATGAAGAAAAAGAAGAAAAAAATATAATCCTATAAATATACTGGAATTTTTAATGTAGTGTTAAAATTAATTTTACAATTTAAGTTACTATCTAAATTTAATCAATTTTACTCAAAAGCATTTTTTATATAAACTATTAAAATAACTTTCACAAAATAAAAATCAATTTTACTAAAATACTTTAAAAATAAATCAATTTATTTTCATTTCATTTTTAATCAAAAATCAACATATCAAACTAAATTCTAATTGACTAATAACTAATGCACTCTAAATATTTTATTGTGTTTTAATAAACTAAATTAGGCATTATTAACTTGACATTCGAAAAATAAAATATGATATAATCATTTCTTTATAAACTAAATATCACATTAACTAAAAAATATATATTGATAATAATTCTCCTATCATTAACATGTCATATGAGAATTTAAATTAGACGTGATATATCTTTTAAATGAGTAATTATCGATAAAGATCAAATAGGACTCTAGTGAGTGAAAGGTGCAGTTCAATGTGAACTATCTATCATAGCCACCAAAGACAATAACCGTACTAATTCGGCATGCGTTGACTTGGTAGTTAGAGATTAAAAAAGGTAGGAATTAATAAAATATGATACATTTACTTGTAAAATTTAAATTAAATAAATATATTTATAGATTGCAAAAATATAGATTTAAATGCAATTTTATTAATTTATTTTGTAAATTAACGATTTTGCTCCCTCAATCAAGTTTTGACTAAGAATGGTAGTGCTGAAATTAAATATATACTCCCTCATCCATTTAAATTAGGGTCTTGTTAATCAGAGTTTTCAAGACACTCTTTAAGCATTCTAAAAAAATAAAATATTATATAGAAAATTAAACCATTTCAATTTCCAAGACATTAAATACGCAAATTTTCACAACAAAAAAATAGTATTTTAAGGTTTTAAAGAGTGCCCTGAAGACATTGATTTTCATATTCCTTTAAATTAAACTAATTTATATTGCTAGCGAAGTATTATTCCGTGCTAACTTATAAGGAAAAAGAAGTAATATTTCACTATTATTAAAAATTTTAAATTTTTGTGTCTTAATGAAATATATGTCTTATTGGAAAGGTGTCAAAACTGAGTATATTTATTTGATATGGATCATGCATTTAATGACAAAGCTTAGTAATATTTTTAATGAATTAGCCTTATATAATTTATAATAAAATCGTTATACGACTAAGTAAACATTTAGTGTAAAAAAAATTATGCATACACCCTTATGATTCATTATGATTCATATCTTTGGTATTTATGGCAACTAGCATGACAAAGTTCACATAAATGAAATAGTTAAATATGGAATAAATTACAATTATTTCTGTTTTACATTCTAAACATTAGATACTCCCGAGTGGTTTATAGTTTTTCATGATTGAAATGTGCGTCGGTGGGTTTGGATCCCTTACCAATATTATTTTATCAGCAATTCAAAGTTGTGATTAAATTAAATCATAATAAACCTGTAATGGCAATAATGCTACTTATTGGGAACATTAGACATACATATTGTTTACAGAAAATAATATTTTTAACTTCCTCCGTAATTGTAGAATTTATTTAATGGATATCTTAAGATGATAGAGAGTGGATATATATGAATATGAAGAAAAAGAAGAAAAAAATATAATCCTATAAATCTACTGGAATTTTTAATGTAGTGTTAAAATTAATTTTACAATTTAAATTACTATCTAAATTTAATCAATATTACTCAAAAGCATTTTTTATATAAACTATTAAAATAACTTTCACAAAATAAAAATCAATTTTACTAAAATACTTTAAAAATAAATCAATTTATTTTCATTTCATTTTTAATCAAAAATCAACATATCAAACTAAATTCTAATTGACTAATAACTAATGCACTCTAAATATTTTATTGTGTTTTAATAAACTAAATTAGGCATTATTAACTTGACATTCGAAAAATAAAATATGATATAATCATTTCTTTATAAACTAAATATCACATTAACTAAAAAATATATATTGATAATAATTCTCCTATCATTAACATGTCATATGAGAATTTAAATTAGACGTGATATATCTTTTAAATGAGTAATTATCGATAAAGATCAAATAGGACTCTAGTGAGTGAAAGGTGCAGTTCAATGTGAACTATCTATCATAGCCACCAAAGACAATAATCGTACTAATTCGGCATGCGTCGACTTGGTAGTTAGAGATTAAAAAAGGTAGGAATTAATAAAATATGATACATTTACTTGTAAAATTTAAATTAAATAAATGTATTTATAGATTGCAAAAATATAGATTTAAATGCAATTTTATTAATTTATTTTGTAAATTAACGATTTTGCTCCCTCAATCAAGTTTTGACTAAGAATGGTAGTGCTGAAATTAAATATATACTCCCTCATCCATTTAAATTAGGGTCTTGTTAATCAGAGTTTTCAAGACACTCTTTAAGCATTCTAAAAAAATAAAATATTATATAGAAAATTAAACCATTTCAATTTCCAAGACATTAAATACGCAGATTTTCACAACAAAAAAATAGTATTTTAAGGTTTTAAAGAGTGCCCTGAAGACATTGATTTTCATATTCCTATAAATTAAATTAATTTATATTGCTAGCAAAATATTATTCCGTGCTAACTTATAAGGAAAAAAAAGTAATATTTCACTATTATTAAAAATTTTAAATTTTTGTGTCTTAATGAAATATATGTCTTATTGGAAAGGTGTCAAAACTGAGTATATTTATTTGATATGGATCATGCATTTAATGACAAAGCTTAGTAATATTTTTAATGAATTAGCCTTATATAATTTATAATAAAATCGTTATACGACTAAGTAAACATTTAGTGTAAAAAAAAAATTATGCATACACCCTTATGATTCATTATGATTCATATCTTTGGTATTTATGGCAACTAGCATGACAAAGTTCACATAAATGAAATAGTTAAATATGGAATAAATTACAATTATTTCTGTTTTACATTCTAAACATTAGATACTCACGAGTGGTTTATAGTTTTTCATGATTGAAATGTGCGTCGGTGGGTTTGGATCCCTTACCAATATTATTTTATCAGCAATTCAAAGTTGTGATTAAATTAAATCATAATAAACCTGTAATGGAAATAATGCTACTTATTGGGAACATTAGACATACATATTGTTTACAGAAAATAATATTTTTAACTTCCTCCGTAATTGTAGAATTTATTTAATGGATATCTTAAGATGATAGAGAGTGGATATATATGAATATGAAGAAAAAGAAGAAAAAAATATAATCCTATAAATATACTGGAATTTTTAATGTAGTGTTAAAATTAATTTTACAATTTAAGTTACTATCTAAATTTAATCAATTTTACTCAAAAGCATTTTTTATATAAACTATTAAAATAACTTTCACAAAATAAAAATCAATTTTACTAAAATACTTTAAAAATAAATCAATTTATTTTCATTTCATTTTTAATCAAAAATCAACATATCAAACTAAATTCTAATTGACTAATAACTAATGCACTCTAAATATTTTATTGTGTTTTAATAAACTAAATTAGGCATTATTAACTTGACATTCGAAAAATAAAATATGATATAATCATTTCTTTATAAACTAAATATCACATTAACTAAAAAATATATATTGATAATAATTCTCCTATCATTAACATGTCATATGAGAATTTAAATTAGACGTGATATATCTTTTAAATGAGTAATTATCGATAAAGATCAAATAGGACTCTAGTGAGTGAAAGGTGCAGTTCAATGTGAACTATCTATCATAGCCACCAAAGACAATAACCGTACTAATTCGGCATGCGTTGACTTGGTAGTTAGAGATTAAAAAAGGTAGGAATTAATAAAATATGATACATTTACTTGTAAGATTTAAATTAAATAAATATATTTATAGATTGCAAAAATATAGATTTAAATGCAATTTTATTAATTTATTTTGTAAATTAACGATTTTGCTCCCTCAATCAAGTTTTGACTAAGAATGGTAGTGCTGAAATTAAATATATACTCCCTCATCCATTTAAATTAGGGTCTTGTTAATCAGAGCTTTCAAGACACTCTTTAAGCATTCTAAAAAAATAAAATATTATATAGAAAATTAAACCATTTCAATTTCCAAGACATTAAATACGCAAATTTTCACAACAAAAAAATAGTATTTTAAGGTTTTAAAGAGTGCCCTGAAGACATTGATTTTCATATTCCTTTAAATTAAACTAATTTATATTGCTAGCGAAGTATTATTCCGTGCTAACTTATAAGGAAAAAAAAGTAATATTTCACTATTATTAAAAATTTTAAATTTTTGTGTCTTAATGAAATATATGTCTTATTGGAAAGGTGTCAAAACTGAGTATATTTATTTGATATGGATCATGCATTTAATGACAAAGCTTAGTAATATTTTTAATGAATTAGCCTTATATAATTTATAATAAAATCGTTATACGACTAAGTAAACATTTAGTGTAAAAAAAAATTATGCATACATCCTTATGATTCATTATGATTCATATCTTTGGTATTTATGGCAACTAGCATGACAAAGTTCACATAAATGAAATAGTTAAATATGGAATAAATTACAATTATTTCTGTTTTACATTCTAAACATTAGATACTCACGAGTGGTTTATAGTTTTTCATGATTGAAATGTGCGTCGGTGGGTTTGGATCCCTTACCAATATTATTTTATCAGCAATTCAAAGTTGTGATTAAATTAAATCATAATAAACCTGTAATGGAAATAATGCTACTTATTGGGAACATTAGACATACATATTGTTTACAGAAAATAATATTTTTAACTTCCTCCGTAATTGTAGAATTTATTTAATGGATATCTTAAGATGATAGAGAGTGGATATATATGAATATGAAGAAAAAGAAGAAAAAAATATAATCCTATAAATATACTGGAATTTTTAATGTAGTGTTAAAATTAATTTTACAATTTAAATTACTATCTAAATTTAATCAATATTACTCAAAAGCATTTTTTATATAAACTATTAAAATAACTTTCACAAAATAAAAATCAATTTTACTTAAATACTTTAAAAATAAATCAATTTATTTTCATTTCATTTTTAATCAAAAATCAACATATCAAACTAAATTCTAATTGACTAATAACTAATGCACTCTAAATATTTTATTGTGTTTTAATAAACTAAATTAGGCATTATTAACTTGACATTCGAAAAATAAAATATGATATAATCATTTCTTTATAAACTAAATATCACATTAACTAAAAAATATATATTGATAATAATTCTCCTATCATTAACATGTCATATCAGAATTTAAATTAGACGTGATATATCTTTTAAATGAGTAATTATCGATAAAGATCAAATAGGACTCTAGTGAGTGAAAGGTGCAGTTCAATGTGAACTATCTATCATAGCCACCAAAGACAATAACCGTACTAATTCGGCATGCGTCGACTTGGTTGTTAGAGATTAAAAAAGGTAGGAATTAATAAAATATGATACATTTACTTGTAAAATTTAAATTAAATAAATGTATTTATAGATTGCAAAAATATAGATTTAAATGCAATTTTATTAATTTATTTTGTAAATTAACGATTTTGCTCCCTCAATCAAGTTTTGACTAAGAATGGTAGTGCTGAAATTAAATATATACTCCCTCATCCATTTAAATTAGGGTCTTGTTAATCAGAGTTTTCAAGACACTCTTTAAGCATTCTAAAAAAGTAAAATATTATATAGAAAATTAAACCATTTCAATTTCCAAGACATTAAATACGCAGATTTTCACAACAAAAAAATAGTATTTTAAGGTTTTAAAGAGTGCCCTGAAGACATTGATTTTCATATTCCTTTAAATTAAACTAATTTATATTGCAAGCAAAGTATTATTCCGTGCTAACTTATAAGGAAAAAAAAGTAATATTTCACTATTATTAAAAATTTTAAATTTTTGTGTCTTAATGAAATATATGTCTTATTGGAAAGGTGTCAAAACTGAGTATATTTATTTGATATGGATCATGCATTTAATGACAAAGCTTAGTAATATTTTTAATGAATTAGCCTTATATAATTTATAATAAAATCGTTATACGACTAAGTAAACATTTAGTGTAAAAAAAAATTATGCATACACCCTTATGATTCATTATGATTTATATCTTTGGTATTTATGGCAACTAGCATGACAAAGTTCACATAAATGAAATAGTTAAATATGGAATAAATTACAATTATTTATGTTTTACATTCTAAACATTAGATACTCCCGAGTGGTTTATAGTTTTTCATGATTGAAATGTGCGTCGGTGGGTTTGAATTCCTTACCAATATTATTTTATCAGCAATTCAAAGTTGTGATTAAATTAAATCATAATAAACCTGTAATGGCAATAATGCTACTTATTGGGAACATTAGACATACATATTGTTTACAGAAAATAATATTTTTAACTTCCTCCGTAATTGTAGAATTTATTCAATGGATATCTTAAGATGATAGAGAGTGGATATATATGAATATGAAGAAAAAGAAGAAAAAAATATAATCCTATAAATATACTGGAATTTTTAATGTAGTGTTAAAATTAATTTTACAATTTAAATTACTATCTAAATTTAATCAATATTACTCAAAAGCATTTTTTATATAAACTATTAAAATAACTTTCACAAAATAAAAATCAATTTTACTTAAATACTTTAAAAATAAATCAATTTATTTTCATTTCATTTTTAATCAAAAATCAACATATCAAACTAAATTCTAATTGACTAATAACTAATGCATTCTAAATATTTTATTGTGTTTTAATAAACTAAATTAGGCATTATTAACTTGACATTCGAAAAATAAAATATGATATAATCATTTCTTTATAAACTAAATATCACATTAACTAAAAAATATATATTGATAATAATTCTCCTATCATTAACATGTCATATGAGAATTTAAATTAGACGTGATATATCTTTTAAATGAGTAATTATCGATAAAGATCAAATAGGACTCTAGTGAGTGAAAGGTGCAGTTCAATGTGAACTATCTATCATAGCCACCAAAGACAATAACCGTACTAATTCGGCATGCGTCGACTTGGTAGTTAGAGATTAAAAAAGGTAGGAATTAATAAAATATGATACATTTACTTGTAAAATTTAAATTAAATAAATATATTTATAGATTGCAAAAACATAGATTTAAATGCAATTTTATTAATTTATTTTGTAAATTAACGATTTTGCTCCCTCAATCAAGTTTTGACTAAGAATGGTAGTGCTGAAATTAAATATATACTCCCTCATCCATTTAAATTAGGGTCTTGTTATTCAGAGTTTTCAAGACACTCTTTAAGCATTCTAAAAAAATGAAATATTATATAGAAAATTAAACCATTTCAATTTCCAAGACATTAAATACGCAAATTTTCACAACAAAAAAATAGTATTTTAAGGTTTTAAAGAGTGCCCTGAAGACATTGAATTTCATATTCCTTTAAATTAAATTAATTTATATTGCTAGCAAAGTATTATTCCGTGCTAACTTATAAGGAAAAAAAAGTAATATTTCACTATTATTAAAAATTTAAAATTTTTGTGTCTTAATGAAATATATGTCTTATTCGAAAGGTGTCAAAACTGAGTATATTTATTTGATATGGATCATGCATTTATTAACAAATCTTAGTAATATTTTTAATGAATTAGCCTTATATAATTTATAATAAAATCGTTATACGACTAAGTAAACATTTAGTGTAAAAAAAAATTATGCATACACCCTTATGATTCATCATGATTCATATCTTTGGTATTTATGGCAACTAGCATGACAAAGTTCACATAAATGAAATAGTTAACTATGGAATAAATTACAATTATTTCTCTTTTACATTCTAAACATCAGATACTCCCGAGTGGTTTATAGTTTTTCATGATTGAAATGTGCGTCGGTGGGTTTGAATCCCTTACCAATATTATTTTATCAGCACTTCAAAGTTGTGATTAAATTAAATCATAATAAACCTTTAATGGCAATAATGCTACTTATTGGGAACATTAGACAAACATATTGTTTACAGAAAATAATATTTTTAACTTCCTCCGTAATTGTATAATTTATTTAATGGATATCTTAAGATGATATAGAGTGGATATATATGAATATGAAGAAAAAGAAGAAAAAAAATATAATCCTATAAATATATAGGAATTTTTAATGTAGTGTTAAAATTAATTTTACAATTTAAATTACTATCTAAATTTAATCAATATTACTCAAAAGCATTTTTTATATAAACTATTAAAATAACTTTCACAAAATAACAATCAATTTTACTTAAATACTTTAAAAATAAATCAATTTATTTTCATTTCATTTTTAATCAAAAATCAACATATCAAACTCAATTCTAATTGACTAATAACTAATGCACTCTAAATATTTTATTTTGTTTTAATAAACTAAATTAGGCATTATTAACTTGACATTCGAAAAATAAAATATGATATAATTATTTCTTTATAAACTAAATATCACATTAACTAAAAAATATATATTGATAATAATTCTCATATCATTAACATGTCATATGAGAATTTAAATTAGACGTGATATATCTTTTAAATGAGTAATTATCGATAAAGATCAAATAGGACTCTAGTGAGTGAAAGGTGCAGTTCAATGTGAACTATCTATCATAGCCACCAAAGACAATAACCGTACTAATTCGGCATGCGTTGACTTGGTAGTTAGAGACTAAAAAAGGTAGGAATTAATAAAATATGATACATTTACTTGTAAAATTTAAAGTAAATAAATATATTTATAGATTTCAAAAATATAGATTTAAATGCAATTTTATTTATTTATTTTGTAAATTAACGATTTTGCTCCCTCAATCAAGTTTTGACTAAGAATGGTAGTGCTGAAATTAAATATATACTCCCACATCCATTTAAATTAGGGTCTTGTTAATCAGAGTTTTCAAGACACTCTTTAAGCATTCTAAAAAAATAAAATATTATATAGAAAATTAAACCATTTCAATTTCCAAGACATTAAATACGTAGATTTTCACAACAAAAAAAATAGTATTTTAAGGTTTTAAAGAATGCCCTGAAGACACTGATTTTCATATTCCTTTAAATTAAACTTATTTATATTGCTAGCAAAGTATTATTCCGTGCTAACTTATAAGGAAAAAAAGTAATATTTCACTATTATTAAAAATTTTAAATTTTTGTGTCTTAATGAAATATATGTCTTATTGGAAAGGTGTCAAAACTTAGTATATTTATTTGATATGGATCATGCATTTATTGACAAAGCTTAGTAATATTTTTATTGAATTAGCCTTATATAATTTATAATAAAATCGTTATACGACTAAGTAAACATTTAGTGTAAAAAAAAATTATGCATACACCCTTATGATTCATCATGATTCATATCTTTGGTATTTATGGAAACTAGCATGACAAAGTTCACATAAATGAAATAGTTAAATATGGAATAAATTAGAATTATTTCTGTTTTACATTCTAAACATCAGATACTCCCGAGTGGTTTATAGTTTTACATGATTGAAATGTGCGTTGGTGGGTTTGAATCCCTTACCAATATTATTTTATCAACAATTCAAAGTTGTGATTAAATTAAATCATAATAAACCTGTAATGGCAATAATGCTACTTATTGGGAACATTAGACATACATATTGTTTACAGAAAATAATATTTCTAACTTCCTCCGTAATTGTATAATTTATTTAATGGATATCTTAAGATGATATAGAGTGGATATATATGAATATGAAGAAAAAGAAGAAAAAAATCTAATCCTATAAATATACTGGAATTTTTAATGTAGTGTTAAAATTAATTTTACAATTTAAATTACTATCTAAATTTAATCAATATTACTCAAAAGCATTTTTTATATAAACTATTAAAATAACTTTCACAAAATAAAAATCAATTTTACTTAAATACTTTAAAAATAAATCAATTTATTTTCATTTCATTTTTAATCAAAAATCAACATATCAAACTCAATTCTAATTGACTAATAACTAATGCACTCTAAATATTTTATTTTGTTTTAATAAACTAAATTAGGCATTATTAACTTGACATTCGAAAAATAAAATATGATATAATTATTTCTTTATAAACTAAATATCACATTAACTAAAAAATATATATTGATAATAATTCTCATATCATTAACATGTCATATGAGAATTTAAATTAGACGTGATATATCTTTTAAATGAGTAATTATCGATAAAGATCAAATAGGACTCTAGTGAGTGAAAGGTGCAGTTCAATGTGAACTATCTATCATAGCCACCAAAGACAATAACCGTACTAATTCCGCATGCGTTGACTTGGTAGTTAGAGACTAAAAAAGGTAGGAATTAATAAAATATGATACATTTACTTGTAAAATTTAAAGTAAATAAATATATTTATAGATTGCAAAAATATAGATTTAAATGCAATTTTATTAATTTATTTTGTAAATTAACGATTTTGCTCCCTCAATCAAGTTTTGACTAAGAATGGTAGTGCTGAAATTAAATATATACTCCCACATCCATTTAAATTAGGGTCTTGTTAATCAGAGTTTTCAAGACACTCTTTAAGCATTCTAAAAAAATAAAATATTATATAGAAAATTAAACCATTTCAATTTCCAAGACATTAAATACGCAGATTTTCACAACAAAAAAATAGTATTTTAAGGTTTTAAAGAGTGCCCTGAAGACACTGATTTTCATATTCCTTTAAATTAAACTAATTTATATTGCTAGCAAAGTATTATTCCGTGTTAACTTATAAGGAAAAAAAAGTAATATTTCACTATTATTAAAAATTTTAAATTTTTGTGTCTTAATGAAATATATGTCTTATTGGAAAGGTGTCAAAACTTAGTATATTTATTTGATATGGATCATGCATTTATTGACAAAGCTTAGTAATATTTTTATTGAATTAGCCTTATATAATTTATAATAAAATCGTTATACGACTAAGTAAACATTTAGTGTAAAAAAAAATTATGCATACACCCTTATGATTCATATCTTTGGTATTTATGGCAACTAGCATGACAAAGTTCACATAAATGAAATAGTTAACTATGGAATAAATTACAATTATTTCTGTTTTACATTATAAAAATCAGATACTCCCGAGTGGTTTATAGTTTTTCATGATTGAAATGTGAGTCGGTGGGTTTGAATCCCTTACCAATATTATTTTATCAGCAATTCAAAGTTGTGATTAAATTAAATCATAATAAGCCTGTAATGGCAATAATGCTACTTATTGGGAACATTAGACATACATATTGTTTACAGAAAATAATATTTTTAACTTCCTCCGTAATTGTAGAATTTATTTAATGGATATCTTAAGATGATAGAGAGTGGATATATATGAATATGAAGAAAAAGAAGAAAAAAATATAATCCTATAAATATACTGGAATTTTTAATGTAGTGTTAAAATTAATTTTACAATTTAAATTACTATCTAAATTTAATCAATATTACTCAAAAGCATTTTTTATATAAACTATTAAAATAACTTTCACAAAATAAAAATCAATTTTACTTAAATACTTTAAAAATAAATCAATTTATTTTCATTTCATTTTTAATCAAAAATCAACATATCAAACTCAATTCTAATTGACTAATAACTAATGCACTCTAAATATTTTATTGTGTTTTAATAAACTAAATTAGGCATTATTAACTTGACATTCAAAAATTAAAATATGATATAATTATTTCTTTATAAACTAAATATCACATTAACTAAAAAATATATATTGATAATAATTCTCATATCATTAACATGTCACATGAGAATTTAAATTAGACGTGATATATCTTTTAAATGAGTATTTATCGATAAAGATCAAATAGGACTCTAGTGAGTGAAAGGTGCAGTTCAATGTGAACTATCTATCATAGCCACCAAAGACAATAACCGTACTAATTCGGCATGCGTTGACTTGGTAGTTAGAGACTAAAAAAGGTAGGAATTAATAAAATATGATACATTTACTTGTAAAATTTAAAGTAAATAAATATATTTATAGATTGCAAAAATATAGATTTAAATGCAATTTTATTAATTTATTTTGTAAATTAACGATTTTGCTCCCTCAATCAAGTTTTGACTAAGAATGGTAGTGCTGAAATTAAATATATACTCCCTCATCCATTTAAATTAGGGTCTTGTTAATCAGAGTTTTCAAGACACACTTTAAGCATTCTAAAAAAATAAAATATTATATAGAAAATTAAACCATTTCAATTTCCAAGACATTAAATACGCAGATTTTCACAACAAAAAAAATAGTATTTTAAGGTTTTAAAGAGTGCCCTGAAGACACTGATTTTCATATTCCTTTAAATTAAACTAATTTATATTGCTAGCAAAGTATTATTCCGTGCTAACTTATAAGGAAAAAAAGTAATATTTCACTATTATTAAAAATTTTAAATTTTTGTGTCTTAATGAAATATATGTCTTATTGGAAAGGTGTCAAAACTTAGTATATTTATTTGATATGGATCATGCATTTATTGACAAAGCTTAGTAATATTTTTATTGAATTAGCCTTATATAATTTATAATAAAATCGTTATACGACTAAGTAAACATTTAGTGTAAAAAAAAAATTATGCATACACCCTTATGATTCATATCTTTGGTATTTATGGCAACTAGCATGACAAAGTTCACATAAATGAAATAGTTAACTATGGAATAAATTACAATTATTTCTGTTTTACATTATAAAAATCAGATACTCCCGAGTGGTTTATAGTTTTTCATGATTGAAATGTGAGTCGGTGGGTTTGAATCCCTTACCAATATTATTTTATCAGCAATTCAAAGTTGTGATTAAATTAAATCATAATAAGCCTGTAATGGCAATAATGCTACTTATTGGGAACATTAGACATACATATTGTTTACAGAAAATAATATTTTTAACTTCCTCCGTAATTGTAGAATTTATTTAATGGATATCTTAAGATGATAGAGAGTGGATATATATGAATATGAAGAAAAAGAAGAAAAAAATATAATCCTATAAATATACTGGAATTTTTAATGTAGTGTTAAAATTAATTTTACAATTTAAATTACTATCTAAATTTAATCAATATTACTCAAAAGCATTTTTTATATAAACTATTAAAATAACTTTCACAAAATAAAAATCAATTTTACTTAAATACTTTAAAAATAAATCAATTTATTTTCATTTCATTTTTAATCAAAAATCAACATATCAAACTCAATTCTAATTGACTAATAACTAATGCACTCTAAATATTTTATTGTGTTTTAATAAACTAAATTAGGCATTATTAACTTGACATTCAAAAATTAAAATATGATATAATTATTTCTTTATAAACTAAATATCACATTAACTAAAAAATATATATTGATAATAATTCTCATATCATTAACATGTCATATGAGAATTTAAATTAGACGTGATATATCTTTTAAATGAGTAATTATCGATAAAGATCAAATAGGACTCTAGTGAGTGAAAGGTGCAGTTCAATGTGAACTATCTATCATAGCCACCAAAGACAATAACCGTACTAATTCGGCATGCGTTGACTTGGTAGTTAGAGACTAAAAAAGGTAGGAATTAATAAAATATGATACGTTTACTTGTAAAATTTAAAGTAAATAAATATATTTATAGATTGCAAAAATATAGATTTAAATGCAATTTTATTAATTTATTTTGTAAATTAACGATTTTGCTCCCTCAATCAAGTTTTGACTAAGAATGGTAGTGCTGAAATTAAATATATACTCCCTCATCCATTTAAATTAGGGTCTTGTTAATCAGAGTTTTCAAGACACACTTTAAGCATTCTAAAAAAATAAAATATTATATAGAAAATTAAACCATTTCAATTTCCAAGACATTAAATACGCAGATTTTCACAACAAAAAAAATAGTATTTTAAGGTTTTAAAGAGTGCCCTGAAGACACTGATTTTCATATTCCTTTAAATTAAACTAATTTATATTGCTAGCAAAGTATTATTCCGTGCTAACTTATAAGGAAAAAAAAGTAATATTTCACTATTATTAAAAATTTTAAATTTTTGTGTCTTAATGAAATATATGTCTCATTGGAAAGGTGTCAAAACTTAGTATATTTATTTGATATGGATCATGCATTTATTGACAAAGCTTAGTAATATTTTTATTGAATTAGCCTTATATAATTTATAATAAAATCGTTATACGACTAAGTAAACATTTAGTGTAAAAAAAAAATTATGCATACACCCTTATGATTCATATCTTTGGTATTTATGGCAACTAGCATGACAAAGTTCACATAAATGAAATAGTTAACTATGGAATAAATTACAATTATTTCTGTTTTACATTATAAAAATCAGATACTCCCGAGTGGTTTATAGTTTTTCATGATTGAAATGTGAGTCGGTGGGTTTGAATCCCTTACCAATATTATTTTATCAGCAATTCAAAGTTGTGATTAAATTAAATCATAATAAGCCTGTAATGGCAATAATGCTACTTATTGGGAACATTAGACATACATATTGTTTACAGAAAATAATATTTTTAACTTCCTCCGTAATTGTAGAATTTATTTAATGGATATCTTAAGATGATAGAGAGTGGATATATATGAATATGAAGAAAAAGAAGAAAAAAATATAATCCTATAAATATACTGGAATTTTTAATGTAGTGTTAAAATTAATTTTACAATTTAAATTACTATCTAAATTTAATCAATATTACTCAAAAGCATTTTTTATATAAACTATTAAAATAACTTTCACAAAATAAAAATCAATTTTACTTAAATACTTTAAAAATAAATCAATTTATTTTCATTTCATTTTTAATCAAAAATCAACATATCAAACTCAATTCTAATTGACTAATAACTAATGCACTCTAAATATTTTATTGTGTTTTAATAAACTAAATTAGGCATTATTAACTTGACATTCAAAAATTAAAATATGATATAATTATTTCTTTATAAACTAAATATCACATTAACTAAAAAATATATATTGATAATAATTCTCATATCATTAACATGTCATATGAGAATTTAAATTAGACGTGATATATCTTTTAAATGAGTAATTATCGATAAAGATCAAATAGGACTCTAGTGAGTGAAAGGTGCAGTTCAATGTGAACTATCTATCATAGCCACCAAAGACAATAACCGTACTAATTCGGCATGCGTTGACTTGGTAGTTAGAGACTAAAAAAGGTAGGAATTAATAAAATATGATACATTTACTTGTAAAATTTAAAGTAAATAAATATATTTATAGATTGCAAAAATATAGATTTAAATGCAATTTTATTAATTTATTTTGTAAATTAACGATTTTGCTCCCTCAATCAAGTTTTGACTAAGAATGGTAGTGCTGAAATTAAATATATACTCCCTCATCCATTTAAATTAGGGTCTTGTTAATCAGAGTTTTCAAGACACACTTTAAGCATTCTAAAAAAATAAAATATTATATAGAAAATTAAACCATTTCAATTTCCAAGACATTAAATACGCAGATTTTCACAACAAAAAAAATAGTATTTTAAGGTTTTAAAGAGTGCCCTGAAGACACTGATTTTCATATTCCTTTAAATTAAACTAATTTATATTGCTAGCAAAGTATTATTCCGTGCTAACTTATAAGGAAAAAAAAGTAATATTTCACTATTATTAAAAATTTTAAATTTTTGTGTCTTAATGAAATATATGTCTTATTGGAAAGGTGTCAAAACTTAGTATATTTATTTGATATGGATCATGCATTTATTGACAAAGCTTAGTAATATTTTTATTGAATTAGCCTTATATAATTTATAATAAAATCGTTATACGACTAAGTAAACATTTAGTGTAAAAAAAAAATTATGCATACACCCTTATGATTCATATCTTTGGTATTTATGGCAACTAGCATGACAAAGTTCACATAAATGAAATAGTTAACTATGGAATAAATTACAATTATTTCTGTTTTACATTATAAAAATCAGATACTCCCGAGTGGTTTATAGTTTTTCATGATTGAAATGTGAGTCGGTGGGTTTGAATCCCTTACCAATATTATTTTATCAGCAATTCAAAGTTGTGATTAAATTAAATCATAATAAGCCTGTAATGGCAATAATGCTACTTATTGGGAACATTAGACATACATATTGTTTACAGAAAATAATATTTTTAACTTCCTCCGTAATTGTAGAATTTATTTAATGGATATCTTAAGATGATAGAGAGTGGATATATATGAATATGAAGAAAAAGAAGAAAAAAATATAATCCTATAAATATACTGGAATTTTTAATGTAGTGTTAAAATTAATTTTACAATTTAAATTACTATCTAAATTTAATCAATATTACTCAAAAGCATTTTTTATATAAACTATTAAAATAACTTTCACAAAATAAAAATCAATTTTACTTAAATACTTTAAAAATAAATCAATTTATTTTCATTTCATTTTTAATCAAAAATCAACATATCAAACTCAATTCTAATTGACTAATAACTAATGCACTCTAAATATTTTATTGTGTTTTAATAAACTAAATTAGGCATTATTAACTTGACATTCAAAAATTAAAATATGATATAATTATTTCTTTATAAACTAAATATCACATTAACTATAAAATATATATTGATAATAATTCTCATATCATTAACATGTCATATGAGAATTTAAATTAGACGTGATATATCTTTTAAATGAGTAATTATCGATAAAGATCAAATAGGACTCTAGTGAGTGAAAGGTGCAGTTCAATGTGAACTATCTATCATAGCCACCGAAGACAATAACCGTACTAATTCGGCATGCATTGACTTGGTAGTTAGAGACTAAAAAAGGTAGGAATTAATAAAATATGATACATTTACTTGTAAAATTTAAAGTAAATAAATATATTTATAGATTGCAAAAATATAGATTTAAATGCAATTTTATTAATTTATTTTGTAAATTAACGATTTTGCTCCCTCAATCAAGTTTTGACTAAGAATGGTAGTGCTGAAATTAAATATATACTCCCTCATCCATTTAAATTAGGGTCTTGTTAATCAGAGTTTTCAAGACACACTTTAAGCAATCTAAAAAAATAAAATATTATATAGAAAATTAAACCATTTCAATTTCCAAGACATTAAATACGCAGATTTTCACAACAAAAAAAATAGTATTTTAAGGTTTTAAAGAGTGCCCTGAAGACACTGATTTTCATATTCCTTTAAATTAAACTAATTTATATTGCTAGCAAAGTATTATTCCGTGCTAACTTATAAGGAAAAAAAGTAATATTTCACTATTATTAAAAATTTTAAATTTTTGTGTCTTAATGAAATATATGTCTTATTGGAAAGGTGTCAAAACTTAGTATATTTATTTGATATGGATCATGCATTTATTGACAAAGCTTAGTAATATTTTTATTGAATTAGCCTTATATAATTTATAATAAAATCGTTATACGACTAAGTAAACATTTAGTGTAAAAAAAAAATTATGCATACACCCTTATGATTCATATCTTTGGTATTTATGGCAACTAGCATGACAAAGTTCACATAAATGAAATAGTTAACTATGGAATAAATTACAATTATTTCTGTTTTACATTATAAAAATCAGATACTCCCGAGTGGTTTATAGTTTTTCATGATTGAAATGTGAGTCGGTGGGTTTGAATCCCTTACCAATATTATTTTATCAGCAATTCAAAGTTGTGATTAAATTAAATCATAATAAGCCTGTAATGGCAATAATGCTACTTATTGGGAACATTAGACATACATATTGTTTACAGAAAATAATATTTTTAACTTCCTCCGTAATTGTAGAATTTATTTAATGGATATCTTAAGATGATAGAGAGTGGATATATATGAATATGAAGAAAAAGAAGAAAAAAATATAATCCTATAAATATACTGGAATTTTTAATGTAGTGTTAAAATTAATTTTACAATTTAAATTACTATCTAAATTTAATCAATATTACTCAAAAGCATTTTTTATATAAACTATTAAAATAACTTTCACAAAATAAAAATCAATTTTACTTAAATACTTTAAAAATAAATCAATTTATTTTCATTTCATTTTTAATCAAAAATCAACATATCAAACTCAATTCTAATTGACTAATAACTAATGCACTCTAAATATTTTATTGTGTTTTAATAAACTAAATTAGGCATTATTAACTTGACATTCAAAAATTAAAATATGATATAATTATTTCTTTATAAACTAAATATCACATTAACTAAAAAATATATATTGATAATAATTCTCATATCATTAACATGTCATATGAGAATTTAAATTAGACGTGATATATCTTTTAAATGAGTAATTATCGATAAAGATCAAATAGGACTCTAGTGAGTGAAAGGTGCAGTTCAATGTGAACTATCTATCATAGCCACCAAAGACAATAACCGTACTAATTCGGCATGCGTTGACTTGGTAGTTAGAGACTAAAAAAGGTAGGAATTAATAAAATATGATACATTTACTTGTAAAATTTAAAGTAAATAAATATATTTATAGATTGCAAAAATATAGATTTAAATGCAATTTTATTAATTTATTTTGTAAATTAACGATTTTGCTCCCTCAATCAAGTTTTGACTAAGAATGGTAGTGCTGAAATTAAATATATACTCCCTCATCCATTTAAATTAGGGTCTTGTTAATCAGAGTTTTCAAGACACACTTTAAGCATTCTAAAAAAATAAAATATTATATAGAAAATTAAACCATTTCAATTTCCAAGACATTAAATACGCAGATTTTCACAACAAAAAAAATAGTATTTTAAGGTTTTAAAGAGTGCCCTGAAGACACTGATTTTCATATTCCTTTAAATTAAACTAATTTATATTGCTAGCAAAGTATTATTCCGTGCTAACTTATAAGGAAAAAAAAGTAATATTTCACTATTATTAAAAATTTTAAATTTTTGTGTCTTAATGAAATATATGTCTTATTGGAAAGGTGTCAAAACTTAGTATATTTATTTGATATGGATCATGCATTTATTGACAAAGCTTAGTAATATTTTTATTGAATTAGCCTTATATAATTTATAATAAAATCGTTATACGACTAAGTAAACATTTAGTGTAAAAAAAAAATTATGCATACACCCTTATGATTCATATCTTTGGTATTTATGGCAACTAGCATGACAAAGTTCACATAAATGAAATAGTTAACTATGGAATAAATTACAATTATTTCTGTTTTACATTATAAAAATCAGATACTCCCGAGTGGTTTATAGTTTTTCATGATTGAAATGTGAGTCGGTGGGTTTGAATCCCTTACCAATATTATTTTATCAGCAATTCAAAGTTGTGATTAAATTAAATCATAATAAGCCTGTAATGGCAATAATGCTACTTATTGGGAACATTAGACATACATATTGTTTACAGAAAATAATATTTTTAACTTCCTCCGTAATTGTAGAATTTATTTAATGGATATCTTAAGATGATAGAGAGTGGATATATATGAATATGAAGAAAAAGAAGAAAAAAATATAATCCTATAAATATACTGGAATTTTTAATGTAGTGTTAAAATTAATTTTACAATTTAAATTACTATCTAAATTTAATCAATATTACTCAAAAGCATTTTTTATATAAACTATTAAAATAACTTTCACAAAATAAAAATCAATTTTACTTAAATACTTTAAAAATAAATCAATTTATTTTCATTTCATTTTTAATCAAAAATCAACATATCAAACTCAATTCTAATTGACTAATAACTAATGCACTCTAAATATTTTATTGTGTTTTAATAAACTAAATTAGGCATTATTAACTTGACATTCAAAAATTAAAATATGATATAATTATTTCTTTATAAACTAAATATCACATTAACTATAAAATATATATTGATAATAATTCTCATATCATTAACATGTCATATGAGAATTTAAATTAGACGTGATATATCTTTTAAATGAGTAATTATCGATAAAGATCAAATAGGACTCTAGTGAGTGAAAGGTGCAGTTCAATGTGAACTATCTATCATAGCCACCGAAGACAATAACCGTACTAATTCGGCATGCATTGACTTGGTAGTTAGAGACTAAAAAAGGTAGGAATTAATAAAATATGATACATTTACTTGTAAAATTTAAAGTAAATAAATATATTTATAGATTGCAAAAATATAGATTTAAATGCAATTTTATTAATTTATTTTGTAAATTAACGATTTTGCTCCCTCAATCAAGTTTTGACTAAGAATGGTAGTGCTGAAATTAAATATATACTCCCTCATCCATTTAAATTAGGGTCTTGTTAATCAGAGTTTTCAAGACACACTTTAAGCAATCTAAAAAAATAAAATATTATATAGAAAATTAAACCATTTCAATTTCCAAGACATTAAATACGCAGATTTTCACAACAAAAAAAATAGTATTTTAAGGTTTTAAAGAGTGCCCTGAAGACACTGATTTTCATATTCCTTTAAATTAAACTAATTTATATTGCTAGCAAAGTATTATTCCGTGCTAACTTATAAGGAAAAAAAGTAATATTTCACTATTATTAAAAATTTTAAATTTTTGTGTCTTAATGAAATATATGTCTTATTGGAAAGGTGTCAAAACTTAGTATATTTATTTGATATGGATCATGCATTTATTGACAAAGCTTAGTAATATTTTTATTGAATTAGCCTTATATAATTTATAATAAAATCGTTATACGACTAAGTAAACATTTAGTGTAAAAAAAAAATTATGCATACACCCTTATGATTCATATCTTTGGTATTTATGGCAACTAGCATGACAAAGTTCACATAAATGAAATAGTTAACTATGGAATAAATTACAATTATTTCTGTTTTACATTATAAAAATCAGATACTCCCGAGTGGTTTATAGTTTTTCATGATTGAAATGTGAGTCGGTGGGTTTGAATCCCTTACCAATATTATTTTATCAGCAATTCAAAGTTGTGATTAAATTAAATCATAATAAGCCTGTAATGGCAATAATGCTACTTATTGGGAACATTAGACATACATATTGTTTACAGAAAATAATATTTTTAACTTCCTCCGTAATTGTAGAATTTATTTAATGGATATCTTAAGATGATAGAGAGTGGATATATATGAATATGAAGAAAAAGAAGAAAAAAATATAATCCTATAAATATACTGGAATTTTTAATGTAGTGTTAAAATTAATTTTACAATTTAAATTACTATCTAAATTTAATCAATATTACTCAAAAGCATTTTTTATATAAACTATTAAAATAACTTTCACAAAATAAAAATCAATTTTACTTAAATACTTTAAAAATAAATCAATTTATTTTCATTTCATTTTTAATCAAAAATCAACATATCAAACTCAATTCTAATTGACTAATAACTAATGCACTCTAAATATTTTATTGTGTTTTAATAAACTAAATTAGGCATTATTAACTTGACATTCAAAAATTAAAATATGATATAATTATTTCTTTATAAACTAAATATCACATTAACTAAAAAATATATATTGATAATAATTCTCATATCATTAACATGTCATATGAGAATTTAAATTAGACGTGATATATCTTTTAAATGAGTAATTATCGATAAAGATCAAATAGGACTCTAGTGAGTGAAAGGTGCAGTTCAATGTGAACTATCTATCATAGCCACCAAAGACAATAACCGTACTAATTCGGCATGCGTTGACTTGGTAGTTAGAGACTAAAAAAGGTAGGAATTAATAAAATATGATACATTTACTTGTAAAATTTAAAGTAAATAAATATATTTATAGATTGCAAAAATATAGATTTAAATGCAATTTTATTAATTTATTTTGTAAATTAACGATTTTGCTCCCTCAATCAAGTTTTGACTAAGAATGGTAGTGCTGAAATTAAATATATACTCCCTCATCCATTTAAATTAGGGTCTTGTTAATCAGAGTTTTCAAGACACACTTTAAGCATTCTAAAAAAATAAAATATTATATAGAAAATTAAACCATTTCAATTTCCAAGACATTAAATACGCAGATTTTCACAACAAAAAAAATAGTATTTTAAGGTTTTAAAGAGTGCCCTGAAGACACTGATTTTCATATTCCTTTAAATTAAACTAATTTATATTGCTAGCAAAGTATTATTCCGTGCTAACTTATAAGGAAAAAAAAGTAATATTTCACTATTATTAAAAATTTTAAATTTTTGTGTCTTAATGAAATATATGTCTTATTGGAAAGGTGTCAAAACTTAGTATATTTATTTGATATGGATCATGCATTTATTGACAAAGCTTAGTAATATTTTTATTGAATTAGCCTTATATAATTTATAATAAAATCGTTATACGACTAAGTAAACATTTAGTGTAAAAAAAAAATTATGCATACACCCTTATGATTCATATCTTTGGTATTTATGGCAACTAGCATGACAAAGTTCACATAAATGAAATAGTTAACTATGGAATAAATTACAATTATTTCTGTTTTACATTATAAAAATCAGATACTCCCGAGTGGTTTATAGTTTTTCATGATTGAAATGTGAGTCGGTGGGTTTGAATCCCTTACCAATATTATTTTATCAGCAATTCAAAGTTGTGATTAAATTAAATCATAATAAGCCTGTAATGGCAATAATGCTACTTATTGGGAACATTAGACATACATATTGTTTACAGAAAATAATATTTTTAACTTCCTCCGTAATTGTAGAATTTATTTAATGGATATCTTAAGATGATAGAGAGTGGATATATATGAATATGAAGAAAAAGAAGAAAAAAATATAATCCTATAAATATACTGGAATTTTTAATGTAGTGTTAAAATTAATTTTACAATTTAAATTACTATCTAAATTTAATCAATATTACTCAAAAGCATTTTTTATATAAACTATTAAAATAACTTTCACAAAATAAAAATCAATTTTACTTAAATACTTTAAAAATAAATCAATTTATTTTCATTTCATTTTTAATCAAAAATCAACATATCAAACTCAATTCTAATTGACTAATAACTAATGCACTCTAAATATTTTATTGTGTTTTAATAAACTAAATTAGGCATTATTAACTTGACATTCAAAAATTAAAATATGATATAATTATTTCTTTATAAACTAAATATCACATTAACTATAAAATATATATTGATAATAATTCTCATATCATTAACATGTCATATGAGAATTTAAATTAGACGTGATATATCTTTTAAATGAGTAATTATCGATAAAGATCAAATAGGACTCTAGTGAGTGAAAGGTGCAGTTCAATGTGAACTATCTATCATAGCCACCGAAGACAATAACCGTACTAATTCGGCATGCATTGACTTGGTAGTTAGAGACTAAAAAAGGTAGGAATTAATAAAATATGATACATTTACTTGTAAAATTTAAAGTAAATAAATATATTTATAGATTGCAAAAATATAGATTTAAATGCAATTTTATTAATTTATTTTGTAAATTAACGATTTTGCTCCCTCAATCAAGTTTTGACTAAGAATGGTAGTGCTGAAATTAAATATATACTCCCTCATCCATTTAAATTAGGGTCTTGTTAATCAGAGTTTTCAAGACACACTTTAAGCAATCTAAAAAAATAAAATATTATATAGAAAATTAAACCATTTCAATTTCCAAGACATTAAATACGCAGATTTTCACAACAAAAAAATAGTATTTTAAGGTTTTAAAGAGTGCCCTGAAGACACTGATTTTCATATTCCTTTAAATTAAACTAATTTATATTGCTAGCAAAGTATTATTCCGTGCTAACTTATAAGGAAAAAAAAGTAATATTTCACTATTATTAAAAATTTTAAATTTTTGTGTCTTAATAAATATATGTCTTATTGGAAAGGTGTCAAAACTGAGTATATTTATTTGATATGGATCATGCATTTATTGCTAAAGCTTAGTAATATTTTTAATGAATTAGCCTTATATAATTTATAATAAAATCGTTATACGACTAAGTAAACATTTAGTGTAAAAAAAAAATATGCATACACCCTTATGATTCATATCTTTGGTGTTTATGGCAACTAGCATGACAAAGTTCACATAAATGAAATAGTTAAATATGGAATAAATTACAATTATTTCTGTTTTACATTCTAAACATCAGATACTCCCGAGTGGTTTATAGTTTTTCATGATTGAAATGTGCGTCGGTGGGTTTGAATCCCTTACCAATATTATTTTATCAGCAATTCAAAGTTGTGATTAAATTAAATCATAATAAACCTGTAATGGCAATAATGCTACTTATTGGGAACATTAGACATACATATTGTTTACAGAAAATAATATTTTTAACTTCCTCCGTAATTTTATAATTTATTTAATGGATATCTTAAGATGATAGAGAGTGGATATATATGAATATGAAGAAAAAGAAGAAAACAATATAATCCTATAAATATACTGGAATTTTTAATGTAGTGTTAAAATTAATTTTACAATTTAAATTACTATCTAAATTTAATCAATATTACTCAAAAGCATTTTTTATATAAACTATTAAAATAACTTTCACAAAATAAAAATCAATTTTACTTAAATACTTTAAAAATAAATCAATTTATTTTCATTTCATTTTTAATCAAAAATCAACATATCAAACTCAATTCTAATTGACTAATAACTAATGCACTCTAAATATTTTATTTTGTTTTAATAAACTAAATTAGGCATTATTAACTTGACATTCGAAAAATAAAATATGATATAATTATTTCTTTATAAACTAAATATCACATTAACTAAAAAATATATATTGATAATAATTCTCATATCCTTAACATGTCATATGAGAATTTAAATTAGACGTGATATATCTTTTAAAGGAGTAATTATTGATAAAGATCAAATAGGACTCTAGTGACTGAAAGGTGCAGTTCAATGTGAACTATCTATCATAGCTTCCAAAGACAATAACCGTACTAATTCGGCATGCGTTGACTTGGTAGTTAGAGACTAAAAAAGGTAGGAATTAATAAAATATGATACATTTACTTGTAAAATTTAAAGTAAATAAATATATTTATAGATTGCAAAAATATAGATTTAAATGCAATTTTATTAATTTATTTTGTAAATTAACGATTTTGCTCCCTCAATCAAGTTTTGACTAAGAATGGTAGTGCTGAAATTAAATATATACTCCCTCATCCATTTAAATTAGGGTCTTGTTAATCAGAGTTTTCAAGACACTCTTTAAGCATTCTAAAAAAATAAAATATTATATAGAAAATTAAACCATTTCAATTTCCAAGACATTAAATACGCAGATTTTCACAACAAAAAAATAGTATTTTAAGGTTTTAAAGAGTGCCCTGAAGACACTGATTTTCATATTCCTTTAAATTAAACTAATTTATATTGCTAGCAAAGTATTATTCCGTGCTAACTTATAAGGAAAAAAAAGTAATATTTCACTATTATTAAAAATTTTAAATTTTTGTGTCTTAATAAATATATGTCTTATTGGAAAGGTGTCAAAACTGAGTATATTTATTTGATATGGATCATGCATTTATTGACAAAGCTTAGTAATATTTTTAATGAATTAGCCTTATATAATTTATAATAAAATCGTTATACGACTAAGTAAACATTTAGTGTAAAAAAAAAATATGCATACACCCTTATGATTCATATCTTTGGTGTTTATGGCAACTAGCATGACAAAGTTCACATAAATGAAATAGTTAAATATGGAATAAATTACAATTATTTCTATTTTACATTCTAAACATCAGATACTCCCGAGTGGTTTATAGTTTTTCATGATTGAAATGTGCGTCGGTGGGTTTGAATCCCTTACCAATATTATTTTATCAGCAATTCAAAGTTGTGATTAAATTAAATCATAATAAACCTGTAATGGCAATAATGCTACTTATTGTGAACATTAGACATACATATTGTTTACAGAAAATAATATTTTTAACTTCCTCCGTAATTTTATAATTTATTTAATGGATATCTTAAGATGATAGACAGTGGATATATATGAATATGAAGAAAAAGAAGAAAACAATATAATCCTATAAATATACTGGAATTTTTAATGTAGTGTTAAAATTAATTTTACAATTTAAATTACTATCTAAATTTAATCAATATTACTCAAAAGCATTTTTTATATCAACTATTAAAATAACTTTCACAAAATAAAAATCAATTTTACTTAAATACTTTAAAAATAAATCAATTTATTTTCATTTCATTTTTAATCAAAAATCAACATATCAAACTCAATTCTAATTGACTAATAACTAATGCACTCTAAATATTTTATTGTGTTTTAATAAACTAAATTAGGCATTATTAACTTGACATTCGAAAAATAAAATATGATATAATTATTTCTTTATAAACTAAATATCACATTAACTAAAAAATATATATTGATAATAATTCTCATATCCTTAACATGTCATATGAGAATTTAAATTAGACGTGATATATCTTTTAAAGGAGTAATTATCGATAAAGATCAAATAGGACTCTAGTGAGTGAAAGGTGCAGTTCAATGTGAACTATCTATCATAGCCACCAAAGACAATAACCGTACTAATTCGGCATGCGTTGACTTGGTAGTTAGAGACTAAAAAAGGTAGGAATTAATAAAATATGATACATTTACCTGTAAAATTTAAAGTAAATAAATATATTTATAGATTGCAAAAATATAGATTTAAATGCAATTTTATTAATTTATTTTGTAAATTAACGATTTTGCTCCCTCAATCAAGTTTTGACTAAGAATGGTAGTGCTGAAATTAAATATATACTCCCTCATCCATTTAAATTAGGGTCTTGTTAATCAGAGTTTTCAAGACACTCTTTAAGCATTCTAAAAACATAAAATATTATATAGAAAATTAAACCATTTCAATTTCCAAGACATTAAATACGCAGATTTTCACAACAAAAAAAATAGTATTTTAAGGTTTTAAAGAGTGCCCTGAAGACACTGATTTTCATATTCCTTTAAATTAAACTAATTTATATTGCTAGCAAAGTATTATTCCGTGCTAACTTATAAGGAAAAAAAAGTAATATTTCACTATTATTAAAAAATTTTAATTTTTGTGTCTTAATAAATATATGTCTTATTGGAAAGGTGTCAAAACTGAGTATATTTATTTGATATGGATCATGCATTTATTGACAAAGCTTAGTAATATTTTTAATGAATTAGCCTTATATAATTTATAATAAAATCGTTATACGACTAAGTAAACATTTAGTGTAAAAAACAAATTATGCATACACCCTTATGATTCATATCTTTGGTGTTTATGGCAACTAGCATGACAAAGTTCACATAAATGAAATAGTTAAATATGGAATAAATTACAATTATTTCTGTTTTACATTCTAAACATCAGATACTCCCGAGTGGTTTATAGTTTTTCATGATTGAAATGTGCGTCGGTGGGTTTGAATCCCTTACCAATATTATTTTATCAGCAATTCAAAGTTGTGATTAAATTAAATCATAATAAACCTGTAATGGCAATAATGCTACTTATTGGGAACATTAGACATACATATTGTTTACAGAAAATAATATTTTTAACTTCCTCCGTAATTTTATAATTTATTTAATGGATATCTTAAGATGATAGAGAGTGGATATATATGAATATGAAGAAAAAGAAGAAAACAATATAATCCTATAAATATACTGGAATTTTTAATGTATTGTTAAAATTAATTTTACAATTTAAATTACTATCTAAATTTAATCAATATTACTCAAAAGCATTTTTTATATAAACTACTAAAATAACTTTCACAAAATAAAAATCAATTTTACTTAAATACTTTAAAAATAAATCAATTTATTTTCATTTCATTTTTAATCAAAAATCAACATATCAAACTCAATTCTAATTGACTAATAACTAATGCACTCTAAATATTTTATTGTGTTTTAATAAACTAAATTAGGCATTATTAACTTGACATTCGAAAAATAAAATATGATATAATTATTTCTTTATAAACTAAATATCACATTAACTAAAAAATATATATTGATAATAATTCTCATATCCTTAACATGTCATATGAGAATTTAAATTAGACGTGATATATCTTTTAAAGGAGTAATTATCGATAAAGATCAAATAGGACTCTAGTGAGTGAAAGGTGCAGTTCAATGTGAACTATCTATCATAGCCACCAAAGACAATAACCGTACTAATTCGGCATGCGTTGACTTGGTAGTTAGAGATTAAAAAAGGTAGGAATTAATAAAATATGATACATTTACTTGTAAAATTTAAATTAAATAAATATATTTATAGATTGCAAAAATATAGATTTAAATGCAATTTTATTAATTTATTTTGTAAATTAATGATTTTGCTCCCTCAATCAAGTTTTGACTAAGAATGGTAGTGCTGAAATTAAATATATACTCCCTCATCCATTTAAATTAGGGTCTTGTTAATCAGAGTTTTCAAGACACTCTTTAAGCATTCTAAAAAAATAAAATATTATATAGAAAATTAAACCATTTCAATTTCCAAGACATTAAATACGTAGATTTTCACAACTAAAAAATAGTATTTTAAGGTTTTAAAGAGTGCCCTGAAGACACTGATTTTCATATTCCTTTAAATTAAACTAATTTATATTGCTAGCAAAGTATTATTCCGTGCTAACTTATAAGGAAAAAAAAGTAATATTTCACTATTATTAAAAATTTTAAATTTTTGTGTCTTAATAAATATATGTCTTATTGGAAAGGTGTCAAAACTGAGTATATTTATTTGATATGGATCATGCATTTATTGACAAAGCTTAGTAATATTTTTAATGAATTAGCCTTATATAATTTATAATAAAATCGTTATACGACTAAGTAAACATTTAGTGTAAAAAAAATCTATGCATACACCCTTATGATTCATATCTTTGGTGTTTATGGCAACTAGCATGACAAAGTTCACATAAATGAAATAGTTAAATATGGAATAAATTACAATTATTTCTGTTTTACATTCTAAACATCAGATACTCCCGAGTGGTTTATAGTTTTTCATGATTGAAATGTGCGTCGGTGGGTTTGAATCCCTTACCAATATTATTTTATCAGCAATTCAAAGTTGTGATTAAATTAAATCATAATAAACCTGTAATGGCAATAATGCTACTTATTGGGAACATTAGACATACATATTGTTTACAGAAAATAATATTTTTAACTTCCTCCGTAATTTTATAATTTATTTAATGGATATCTTAAGATGATAGAGAGTGGATATATATGAATATGAAGAAAAAGAAGAAAACAATATAATCCTATAAATATACTGGAATTTTTAATGTAGTGTTAAAATTAATTTTACAATTTAAATTACTATCTAAATTTAATCAATATTACTCAAAAGCATTTTTTATATCAACTACTAAAATAACTTTCACAAAATAAAAATCAATTTTACTTAAATACTTTAAAAATAAATCAATTTATTTTCATTTCATTTTTAATCAAAAATCAACATATCAAACTCAATTCTAATTGACTAATAACTAATGCACTCTAAATATTTTATTGTTTTTTAATAAACTAAATTAGGCATTATTAACTTGACATTCGAAAAATAAAATATGATATAATTATTTCTTTATAAACTAAATATCACATTAACTAAAAAATATATATTGATAATAATTCTCATATCCTTAACATGTCATATGAGAATTTAAATTAGATGTGATATATCTTTTAAAGGAGTAATTATCGATAAAGATCAAATAGGACTCTAGTGAGTGAAAGGTGCAGTTCAATGTGAACTATCTATCATAGCCACCAAAGACAATAACCGTACTAATTCGGCATGCGTTGACTTGGTAGTTAGAGACTAAAAAAGGTAGGAATTAATAAAATATGATACATTTACCTGTAAAATTTAAAGTAAATAAATATATTTATAGATTGCAAAAATATAGATTTAAATGCAATTTTATTAATTTATTTTGTAAATTAATGATTTTGCTCCCTCAATCAAGTTTTGACTAAGAATGGTAGTGCTGAAATTAAATATATACTCCCTCATCCATTTAAATTAGGGTCTTGTTAATCAGAGTTTTCAAGACACTCTTTAAGCATTCTAAAAAAATAAAATATTATATAGAAAATTAAACCATTTCAATTTCCAAGACATTAAATACGTAGATTTTCACAACTAAAAAATAGTATTTTAAGGTTTTAAAGAGTGCCCTGAAGACACTGATTTTCATATTCCTTTAAATTAAACTAATTTATATTGCTAGCAAAGTATTATTCCGTGCTAACTTATAAGGAAAAAAAAGTAATATTTCACTATTATTAAAAATTTTAAATTTTTGTGTCTTAATAAATATATGTCTTATTGGAAAGGTGTCAAAACTGAGTATATTTATTTGATATGGATCATGCATTTATTGACAAAGCTTAGTAATATTTTTAATGAATTAGCCTTATATAATTTATAATAAAATCGTTATACGACTAAGTAAACATTTAGTGTAAAAAAAAATTATGCATACACCCTTATGATTCATATCTTTGGTGTTTATGGCAACTAGCATGACAAAGTTCACATAAATGAAATAGTTAAATATGGAATAAATTACAATTATTTCTGTTTTACATTCTAAACATCAGATACTCCCGAGTGGTTTATAGTTTTTCATGATTGAAATGTGCGTCGGTGGGTTTGAATCCCGTACCAATATTATTTTATCAGCAATTCAAAGTTGTGATTAAATTAAATCATAATAAACCTGTAATGGCAATAATGCTACTTATTGGGAACATTAGACATACATATTGTTTATAGAAAATAATATTTTTAACTTCCTCCGTAATTGTATAATTTATTTAATGGATATCTTAAGATGATAGAGAGTGGATATATATGAATATGAAGAAAAAGAAGAAAAAAATATAATCCTATAAATATACTGGAATTTTTAATGTAGTGTTAAAATTAATTTTACAATTTAAATTACTATCTAAATTTAATCAATATTACTCAAAAGCATTTTTTATATAAACTATTAAAATAACTTTCACAAAATAAAAATCAATTTTACTTAAATACTTTAAAAATAAATCAATTTATTTTCATTTCATTTTTAATCAAAAATCAACATATCAAACTCAATTCTAATTGACTAATAACTAATGCACTCTAATTATTTTATTGTGTTTTAATAAACTAAATTAGGCATTATTAACTTGACATTCGAAAAATAAAATATGATATAATTATTTCTTTATAAACTAAATATCACATTAACTAAAAAATATATATTGATAATAATTCTCATATCATTAACATGTCATATGAGAATTTAAATTAGACGTGATATATCTTTTAAATGAGTAATTATCGATAAAGATCAAATAGGACTCTAGTGAGTGAAAGGTGCAGTTCAATGTGAACTATCTATCATAGCCACCAAAGACAATAACCGTACTAATTCGGCATGCGTTGACTTGGTAGTTAGAGACTAAAAAAGGTAGGAATTAATAAAATATGATACATTTACTTGTAAAATTTAAAGTAAATAAATATATTTATAGATTGCAAAAATATAGATTTAAATGCAATTTTATTAATTTATTTTGTAAATTAACGATTTTGCTCCCTCAATCAAGTTTTGACTAAGAATGGTAGTGCTGAAATTGAATATATACTCCCTCATCCATTTAAATTAGGGTCTTGTTAATCAGAGTTTTCAAGACACTCTTTAAGCATTCTAAAAAAATAAAATATTATATACAAAATTAAACCATTTCAATTTCCAAGAATTTAAATACGCAGATTTTCACAACAAAAAAATAGTATTTTAAGGTTTTAAAGAGGGCCCTGAAGTCAATGATTTTCATATTCCTTTAAATTAAACTAATTTATATTGCTAGCAAAGTATTATTCCATGCTATCTTATAAGGAAAAAAAGTAATATTTCACTATTATTAAAAATTTTAAATTTTTGTGTCTTAATGAAATATATGTCTTATTGGAAAGGTGTCAAAACTGAGTATATTTATTTGATATGGATCATGCATTTATTGACAAAGCTTAGTAATATTTTTAATGAATTAGCCTTATATAATTTATAATAAAATCGTTATACGACTAAGTAAACATTTAGTGTAAAAAACAAATTATGCATACACCCTTATGATTCATCATGATTCATATCTTTGGTATCTGTGGCAACTAGCATGACAAAGTTCACATAAATGAAATAGTTAACTATGGAATAAATTACAATTATTTCTGTTTTACATTCTAAACATCAGATAATCCCGAGTGGTTTATAGTTTTTCATGATTGAAATGTGCGTCGGTGGGTTTGAATCCCTTACCAATATTATTTTATCAGCAATTCAAAGTTGTGATTAAATTAAATCATAATAAACCTGTAATGGCAATAATGCTACTTATTGGGAACATTAGACATACATATTGTTTACAGAAAATAATATTTTTAACTTCCTCCGTAATTGTATAATTTATTTAATGGATATCTTAAGATGATAGAGAGTGGATATATATGAATATGAAGAAAAAGAAGAAAAAAATATAATCCTATAAATATACTGGAATTTTTAATGTAGTGTTAAAATTAATTTTACAATTTAAATTACTATCTAAATTTAATCAATATTACTCAAAAGCATTTTTTATATAAACTATTAAAATAACTTTCACAAAATAAAAATCAATTTTACTTAAATACTTTAAAAATAAATCAATTTATTTTCATTTCATTTTTAATCAAAAATCAACATATCAAACTCAATTCTAATTGACTAATAACTAATGCACTCTAAATATTTTATTGTGTTTTAATAAACTAAATTAGGCATTATTAACTTGACATTCGAAAAATAAAATATGATATAATTATTTCTTTATAAACTAAATATCACATTAACTAAAAAATATATATTGATAATAATTCTCATATCCTTAACATGTCATATGAGAATTTAAATTAGTCGTGATATATCTTTTAAAGGAGTAATTATCGATAAAGATCAAATAGGACTCTAGTTAGTGAAAGGTGCAGTTCAATGTGAACTATCTATCATAGCCACCAAAGACAATAACCGTACTAATTCGGCATGCGTTGACTTGGTAGTTAGAGACTAAAAAAGGTAGGAATTAATAAAATATGATACATTTACCTGTAAAATTTAAAGTAAATAAATATATTTATAGATTGCAAAAATATAGATTTAAATGCAATTTTATTAATTTATTTTGTAAATTAACGATTTTGCTCCCTCAATCAAGTTTTGACTAAGAATGGTAGTGCTGAAATTAAATATATACTCCCTCATCCATTTAAATTAGGGTCTTGTTAATCAGAGTTTTCAAGACACTCTTTAAGCATTCTAAAAAAATAAAATATTATATACAAAATTAAACCATTTCAATTTCCAAGACATTAAATACGCAGATTTTCACAACAAAAAAATAGTATTTTAAGGTTTTAAAGAGTGCCCTGAAGACACTGATTTTCATATTCCTTTAAATTAAACTAATTTATATTGCTAGCAAAGTATTATTCCTTTCTAACTTATAAGGAAAAAAAAGTAATATTTCACTATTATTAAAAATTTTAAATTTTTGTGTCTTAATAAATATATGTCTTATTGGAAAGGTGTCAAAACTGAGTATATTTATTTGATATGGATCATGCATTTATTGACAAAGCTTAGTAATATTTTTAATGAATTAGCCTTACATAATTTATAATAAAATCGTTATACGACTAAGTAAACATTTAGTGTAAAAAAAAATTATGCATACACCCTTATGATTCATATCTTTGGTGTTTATGGCAACTAGCATGACAAAGTTCACATAAATGAAATAGTTAAATATGGAATAAATTACAATTATTTCTGTTTTACATTCTAAACATCAGATACTCCCGAGTGGTTTATAGTTTTTCATGATTGAAATGTGCGTCGGTGGGTTTGAATCCCTTACCAATATTATTTTATCAGCAATTCAAAGTTGTGATTAAATTAAATCATAATAAACCTGTAATGGCAATAATGCTACTTATTGGGAACATTAGACATACATATTGTTTACAGAAAATAATATTTTTAACTTCCTCCGTAATTTTATAATTTATTTAATGGATATCTTAAGATGATAGAGAGTGGATATATATGAATATGAAGAAAAAGAAGAAAACAATATAATCCTATAAATATACTGGAATTTTTAATGTAGTGTTAAAATTAATTTTACAATTTAAATTACTATCTAAATTTAATCAATATTACTCAAAAGCATTTTTTATATAAACTATTAAAATAACTTTCACAAAATAAAAATCAATTTTACTTAAATACTTTAAAAATAAATCAATTTATTTTCATTTCATTTTTAATCAAAAATCAACATATCAAACTCAATTCTAATTTACTAATAACTAATGCACTCTAAATATTTTATTGTGTTTTAATAAACTAAATTAGGCATTATTAACTTGACATTCGAAAAATAAAATATGATATAATTATTTCTTTATAAACTAAATATCACATTAACTAAAAAATATATATTGATAATAATTCTCATATCATTAACATGTCATATGAGAATTTAAATTAGACGTGATATATCTTTTAAATGAGTAATTATCGATAAAGATCAAATAGGACTCTAGTGAGTGAAAGGTGCAGTTCAATGTGAACTATCTATCATAGCCACCAAAGACAATAACTGTACTAATTCGGCATGCGTTGACTTGGTAGTTAGAGACTAAAAAAGGTAGGAATTAATAAAATATGATACATTTACTTGTAAAATTTAAATTAAATAAATATATTTATAAATTGCAAAAATATAGATTTAAATGCAATTTTATTAATTTATTTTGTAAATTAACGATTTTGCTCCCTCAATCAAGTTTTGACTAAGAATGGTAGTGCTAAAATTAAATATATACTCCCTCATCCATTTAAATTAGGGTCTTGTTAATCAGAGTTTTCAAGACACTCTTTAAGCATTCTAAAAAAATAAAATATTATATAGAAAATTAAACCATTTCAATTTCCAAGACATTAAATACGCAGATTTTCACAACAAAAAAAAAATAGTATTTTAAGGTTTTAAAGAGTGCCCTGAAGACACTGATTTTCATATTCCTTTAAATTAAACTAATTTATATTGCTAGCAAAGTATTATTCCATGCTAACTTATAAGGAAAAAAAAAGTAATATTTCACTATTATTAAAAATTTTAAATTTTTGTGTCTTAATGAAATATATGTCTTATTGGAAAGGTGTCAAAACTGAGTATATTTATTTGATATGGATCATGCATTTATTGACAAAGCTTAGTAATATTTTTAATGAATTAGCCTTATATAATCTATAATAAAATCGTTATACGACTAAGTAAACATTTAGTGTAAAAAAAAAATTATGCCTACTCCCTTATGATTCATCATGATTCATATCTTTGGTATCTAAGGCAACTAGCATGACAAAGTTCACATAAATGAAATAGTTAACTATGGAATAAATTACAATTATTTCTGTTTTACATTCTAAACATCAGATACTCCCGAGTGGTTTATAGTTTTTCATGATTGAAATGTGCGTCGGTGGGTTTGAATCCCGTACCAATATTATTTTATCAGCAATTCAAAGTTGTGATTAAATTAAATCATAATAAACCTGTAATGGCAATAATGCTACTTATTGGGAACATTAGACATACATATTGTTTATAGAAAATAATATTTTTAACTTCCTCCGTAATTGTATAATTTATTTAATGGATATCTTAAGATGATAGAGAGTGGATATACATGAATATGAAGAAAAAGAAGAAAAAAATATAATCCTATAAATATACTGGAATTTTTAATGTAGTGTTAAAATTAATTTTACAATTTAAATTACTATCTAAATTTAATCAATATTACTCAAAAACATTTTTTATATAAACTATTAAAATAACTTTCACAAAATAAAAATCAATTTTACTTAAATACTTTAAAAATAAATCAATTTATTTTCATTTCATTTTTAATCAAAAATCAACATATCAAACTCAATTCTAATTGACTAATAACTAATGCACTCTAATTATTTTATTGTGTTTTAATAAACTAAATTAGGCATTATTAACTTGACATTCGAAAAATAAAATATGATATAATTATTTCTTTATAAACTAAATATCACATTAACTAAAAAATATATATTGATAATAATTCTCATATCATTAACATGTCATATGAGAATTTAAATTAGACGTGATATATCTTTTAAATGAGTAATTATCGATAAAGATCAAATAGGACTCTAGTGAGTGAAAGGTGCAGTTCAATGTGAACTATCTATCATAGCCACCAAAGACAATAACCGTACTAATTCGGCATGCGTTGACTTGGTAGTTAGAGACTAAAAAAGGTAGGAATTAATAAAATATGATACATTTACTTGTAAAATTTAAAGTAAATAAATATATTTATAGATTGCAAAAATATAGATTTAAATGCAATTTTATTAATTTATTTTGTAAATTAACGATTTTGCTCCCTCAATCATGTGTTGACTAAGAATGGTAGTGCTGAAATTGAATATATATACTCCCTCATCCATTTAAATTAGGGTCTTGTTAATCAGAGTTTTCAAGACACTCTTTAAGCATTCTAAAAAAATAAAATATTATATAGAAAATTAAACCATTTCAATTTCCAAGAATTTAAATACGCAGATTTTCACAACAAAAAAAATAGTATTTTAAGGTTTTAAAGAGGGCCCTGAAGACAATGATTTTCATATTCCTTTAAATTAAACTATTTTATATTGCTAGCAAAGTATTATTCCGTGCTAACTTATAAGGAAAAAAAAGTAATATTTCACTATTATTAAAAATTTTAAATTTTTGTGTCTTAATGAAATATATGTCTTATTGGAAAGGTGTCAAAACTGAGTATATTTATTTGATATGGATCATGCATTTATTGACAAAGCTTAGTAATTTTTTTAATGAATTAGCCTTATATAATTTATAATAAAATCGTTATACGACTAAGTAAACATTTAGTGTAAAAAACAAATTATGCATACACCCTTATGATTCATCATGATTCATATCTTTGGTATCTATGGCAACTAGCATGACAAAGTTCACATAAATGAAATAGTTAACTATGGAATAAATTACAATTATTTCTGTTTTACATTCTAAACATCAGATAATCCCGAGTGGTTTATAGTTTTTCATGATTGAAATGTGCGTCGGTGGGTTTGAATCCCTTACCAATATTATTTTATCAGCCATTCAAAGTTGTGATTAAATTAAATCATAATAAACCTGTAATGGCAATAATGCTACTTATTGGGAACATTAGACATACATATTGTTTACAGAAAATAATATTTTTAACTTCCTCCGTAATTGTATAATTTATTTAATGGATATCTTAAGATGATAGAGAGTGGATATATATGAATATGAAGAAAAAGAAAAAAAAAATATAATCCTATAAATATACTGGAATTTTTAATGTAGTGTTAAAATTAATTTTACAATTTAAATTACTATCTAAATTTAATCAATATTACTCAAAAGCATTTTTTATATAAACTATTAAAATAACTTTCACAAAATAAAAATCAATTTTACTTAAATACTTTAAAAATAAATCAATTTATTTTCATTTCATTTTTAATCAAAAATCAACATATCAAACTCAATTCTAATTGACTAATAACTAATGCACTCTAATTATTTTATTTTGTTTTAATAAACTAAATTAGGCATTATTAACTTGACATTCGAAAAATAAAATATGATATAATTATTTCTTTATAAACTAAATATCACATTAACTAAAAAATATATATTGATAATAATTCTCATATCATTAACATGTCATATGAGAATTTAAATTAGACGTGATATATCTTTTAAATGAGTAATTATCGATAAAGATCAAATAGGACTCTAGTGAGTGAAAGGTGCAGTTCAATGTGAACTATCTATCATAGCCACCAAAGACAATAACCGTACTAATTCGGCATGCGTTGACTTGGTAGTTAGAGACTAAAAAAGGTAGGAATTAATAAAATATGATACATTTACTTGTAAAATTTAAAGTAAATAAATATATTTATAGATTGCAAAAATATAGATTTAAATGCAATTTTATTAATTTATTTTGTAAATTAACGATTTTGCTCCCTCAATCAAGTTTTGACTAAGAATCGTAGTGCTGAAATTGAATATATACTCCCTCATCCATTTAAATTAGGGTCTTGTTAATCAGAGTTTTCAAGACACTCTTTAAGCATTCTAAAAAAATAAAATATTATATAGAAAATTAAACCATTTCAATTTCCAAGACATTAAATACGCAGATTTTCACAACAAAAAAATAGTATTTTAAGGTTTTAAAGAGTGCCCTGAAGACACTGATTTTCATATTCCTTTAAATTAAACTAATTTATATTGCTAGCAAAGTATTATTCCGTGCTAACTTATAAGGAAAAAAAAAAGTAATATTTCACTATTATTAAAATTTTTAAATTTTTGTGTCTTAATGAAATATATGTCTTATTGGAAAGGTGTCAAAACTGAGTATATTTATTTGATATGGATCATACATTTATTGACAAAGCTTAGTAATATTTTTAATGAATTAGCCTTATATAATTTATAATAAAATCGTTATACGACTAAGTAAACATTTAGTTTAAAAAAAAATTATGCATACACCCTTATGATTCATCATGATTCATATCTTTGGTATCTATGGCAACTAGCATGACAAAGTTCACATAAATGAAATAGTTAACTATGGAATAAATTACAATTATTTCTGTTTTACATTCTAAACATCAGATACTCCCGAGTGGTTTATAGTTTTTCATGATTGAAATGTGCGTCGGTGGGTTTGAATCCCTTACCAATAATATTTTATCAGCAATTCAAAGTTGTGATTAAATTAAATCATAATAAACCTGTAATGGAAATAATGCTACTTATTGGAAACATTAGACATACATATTGTTTACAGAAAATAATATTTTTAACTTCCTCCGTAATTGTATAATTTATTTAATGGATATCTTAAGATGATAGAGAGTGGATATATATGAATATGAAGAAAAAGAAGAAAAAAATATAATCCTATAAATATACTGGAATTTTTAATGTAGTGTTAAAATTAATTTTACAATTTAAATTACTATCTAAATTTAATCAATATTACTCAAAAGCATTTTTTATATAAACTATTAAAATAACTTTCACAAAATAAAAATCAATTTTACTTAAATACTTTAAAAATAAATCAATTTATTTTCATTTCATTTTTAATCAAAAATCAACATATCAAACTCAATTCTAATTGACTAATAACTAATTCACTCTAAATATTTTATTTTGTTTTAATAAACTAAATTAGGCATTATTAACTTGACATTCGAAAAATAAAATATGATATAATTATTTCTTTATAAACTAAATATCACATTAACTAAAAAATATATATTGATAATAATTCTCATATCATTAACATGTCATATGAGAATTTAAATTAGACGTGATATATCTTTTAAATGAGTAATTATCGATAAAGATCAAATAGGACTCTAGTGAGTGAAAGGTGCAGTTCAATGTGAACTATCTATCATAGCCACCAAAGACAATAACCGTACTAATTCGGCATGCGTTGACTTGGTAGTTAGAGACTAAAAAAGGTAGGAATTAATAAAATATGATACATTTACTTGTAAAATTTAAAGTAAATAAATATATTTGTAGATTGCAAAAATATAGATTTAAATGCAATTTTATTAATTTATTTTGTAAATTAACGATTTTGCTCCCTCAATCAAGTTTTGACTAAGAATGGTAGTGCTGAAATTGAATATATACTCCCTCATCCATTTAAATTAGGGTCTTGTTAATCAGGGTTTTCAAGACACTCTTTAAGCATTCTAAAAAAATAAAATATTATATAGAAAATTAAACCATTTCAATTTCCAAGACATTAAATACGCAGATTTTCACAACAAAAATATAGTATTTTAAGGTTTTAAAGAAGGCCCTGAAGACACTGATTTTCATATTCCTTTAAATTAAACTAATTTATCTTGCTAGAAAAGTATTATTCCGTGCTAACTTCTAAGGAAAAAAAATGTAATATTTCACTATTATTAAAAAATTTAAATTTTTGTGTCTTAATGAAATATATGTCTTATTGGAAAGGTGTCAAAACTGAGTATATTTATTTGATATGGATCATGCATTTATTGACAAAGCTTAGTAATATTTTTAATGAATTAGCCTTATATAATTTATAATAAAATCGTTATACGACTAAGTAAACATTTAGTGTAAAAAAAAAATTATGCATACACCCTTATGATTCATCATGATTCATATCTTTGGTATCTATGGCAACTAGCATGACAAAGTTCACATAAATGAAATAGTTAACTATGGAATAAATTACAATTATTTCTGTTTTACATTCTAAACATCAGATACTCCCGAGTGGTTTATAGTTTTTCATGATTGAAATGTGCGTCGGTGGGTTTGAATCCCTTACCAATATTATTTTATCAACAATTCAAAGTTGTGATTAAATTAAATCATAATAAACCTGTAATGGAAATAATGCTACTTATTGGAAACATTAGACATACATATTGTTTACAGAAAATAATATTTTTAACTTCCTCCGTAATTGTATAATTTATTTAATGGATATCTTAAGATGATAGAGAGTGGATATATATATGAATATGAAGAAAAAGAAGAAAACAATATAATCCTATAAATATACTGGAATTTTTAATGTAGTGTTAAAATTAATTTTACAATTTAAATTACTATCTAAATTTAATCAATATTACTCAAAAGCATTTTTTATATAAACTATTAAAATAACTTTCACAAAATAAAAATCAATTTTACTTAAATACTTTAAAAATAAATCAATTTATTTTCATTTCATTTTTAATCAAAAATCAACATATCAAACTCAATTCTAATTGACTAATAACTAATTCACTCTAAATATTTTATTGTGGTTTAATAAACTAAATTAGGCATTATTAACTTGACATTCGAAAAATAAAATATGATATAATTATTTCTTTATAAACTAAATATCACATTAACTAAAAAATATATATTGATAATAATTCTCATATCATTAACATGTCATATGAGAATTTAAATTAGACGTGATATATCTTTTAAATGAGTAATTATCGATAAAGATCAAATAGGACTCTAGTGAGTGAAAGGTGCAGTTCAATGTGAACTATCTTACATAGCCACCAAAGACAATAACCGTACTAATTCGGGATGCGTTGAATTGGTAGTTAGAGACTAAAAAAGGTCGGAAACAATAAAATATGATACATTTACCTGTAAAATTTAAAGTAAATAAATATATTTATAGATTTCAAAAATATAGATTTAAATGCAATTTTATTAATTTATTTTGTAAATTAACGATTTTCCTCCCTCAATCAAGTTTTGACTAAGAATGGTAGTGCTGAAATTAAATATATACTCCCTCATCCATTTAAATTAGGGTCTTGTTAATCAGAGTTTTCAAGACACTCTTTAAGCATTCTAAAAAAATAAAATATTATATAGAAAATTAAACCATTTCAATTTCCAAGACATTAAATACACAGATTTTCACAACAAAAAAATAGTATTTTAAGGTTTTAAAGAGTGCCCTGAAGACATTGATTTTCATTTTCCTTTAAATTAAACTAATTTATATTGCTAGCAAAGTATTATTCCGTGCTAACTTATAAGGAAAAAAAGTAATACTTCACTATTATTAAAAATTTTAAATTTTTGTGTCTTAATGAAATATATGTCTTATTGGAAAGGTGTCAAAACTGAGTATATTTATTTGATATGGATCATGCATTTATTGACAAAGCTTAGTAATATTTTTAATGAATTAGCCTTATATAATTTATAATAAAATCGTTATACGACTAAGTAAACATTTAGTGTAAAAAAAAATTATGCATACACCCTTATGATTCATCATGATTCATATCTTTGGTATTTATGGCAACTAGCATGACAAAGTTCACATAAATGAAATAGTTAACTATGGAATAAATTACAATTATTTCTGTTTTACATTCTAAACATCAGATACTCCCGAGTGGTTTATAGTTTTTCATGATTGAAATGTGCGTCGGTGGGTTTGAATCCCTTACCAATATTATTTTATCAGCAATTCAAAGTTGTGATTAAATTAAATCATAATAAACCTGTAATGGCAATAATGCTACTTATTGGGAACATTAGACATACATATTGTTTACAGAAAATAATATTTTTAACTTCCTCCGTAAATGTATAATTTATTTAATGGATATCTTAAGATGATAGAGAGTGGATATATATGAATATGAAGAAAAAGAAGAATAAAATATAATCCTATAAATATACTGGAATTTTTAATGTAGTGTTAAAATTAATTTTACAATTTAAATTACTATCTAAATTTAATCAATATTACTCAAAAGCATTTTTTATATAAACTATTAAAATAACTTTCACAAAATAAAAATCAATTTTACTTAAATACTTTAAAAATAAATCAATTTATTTTCATTTCATTTTTAATCAAAAATCAACATATCAAACTCAATTCTAATTGACTAATAACTAATGCACTCTAAATATTTTATTGTGTTTTAATAAACTAAATTAGGCATTATTAACTTGACATTCTAAAAATAAAATATGATATAATTATTTCTTTATAAACTAAATATCACATTAACTAAAAAATATATATTGATAATAATTCTCATATCATTAACATGTCATATGAGAATTTAAATTAGACGTGATATATCTTTTAAATGATTAATTATCGATAAAGATCAAATAGGACTCTAGTGAGTGAAAGGTGCAGTTCAATGTGAACTATCTATCATAGCCACCAAAGACAATAACCGTACTAATTCGGCATGCGTTGACTTGGTAGTTAGACACTAAAAAAGGTAGGAATTAATAAAATATGATACATTTACTTGTAAAATTTAAAGTAAATAAATATATTTATAGATTTCAAAAATATAGATTTAAATGCAATTTTATTAATTTATTTTGTAAATTAACGATTTTGCTCCCTCAATCATGTTTTGACTAAGAATGGTAGTGCTGAAATTAAATATATACTCCCTCATCCATTTAAATTAGGGTCTTGTTAATCAGAGTTTTCAAGACACTCTTTAAGCATTCTAAAAAAATAAAATATTATATAGAAAATTAAACCATTTCAATTTCCAAGACATTAAATACGCAGATTTTCACAACAAAAAATAGTATTTTAAGGTTTTAAAGAGTGCCCTGAAGACATTGATTTTCATTTTTCTTTAAATTAAACTAATTTATATTGCTAGCAAAGTATTATTCCGTGCTAACTTATAAGGAAAAAAAAGTAATATTTCACTATTATTAAAAATTTAAAATTTTTGTGTCTTAATGAAATATATGTCTTATTGGAAAGGTGTCAAAACTGAGTATATTTATTTGATATGGATCATGCATTTATTGACAAAGCTTAGTAATATTTTTAATGAATTAGCCTTATATAATTTATAATAAAATCGTTATACGACTAAGTAAACATTTAGTGTAAAAAAAAAATTATACATACACCCTTATGATTCATCATGATTCATATCTTTGGTATTTATGGCAACTAGCATGACAAAGTTCACATAAATGAAATAGTTAACTATGGAATAAATTACAATTATTTCTGTTTTACATTCTAAACATCAGATACTCCCGAGTGGTTTATAGTTTTTCATGATTGAAATGTGCGTCGGTGGGTTTGAATCCCTTACCAATATTATTTTATCAGCAATTCAAAGTTGTGATTAAATTAAATCATAATAAACCTGTAATGGCAATAATGCTACTTATTTGGAACATTAGACATACATATTGTTTACAGAAAATAATATTTTTAACTTCCTCCGTAATTGTATAATTTATTTAATGGATATCTTAAGATGATAGATAGTGGATATATATGAATATGTAGAAAAAGAAGAAAAAAATATAATCCTATAAATATACTGGAATTTTTAATGTAGTGTTAAAATTAATTTTACAATTTAAATTACTATCTAAATTTAATCAATATTACTCAAAAGAATTTTTTATATAAACTATTAAAATAACTTTCACAAAATAAAAATCAATTTTACTTAAATACTTTAAAAATAAATCAATTTATTTTCATTTCATTTTTAATCAAAAATCAACATATCAAACTCAATTCTAATTGACTAATAACTAATGCACTCTAAATATTTTATTGTGTTTTAATAAACTAAATTAGGCATTATTAACTTGATATTCTAAAAATAAAATATGATATAATTATTTCTTTATAAACTAAATATCACATTAACTAAAAAATATATATTGATAATAATTCTCATATCATTAACATGTCATATGAGAATTTAAATTAGACGTGATATATCTTTTAAATGAGTAATTATCGATAAAGATCAAATAGGACTCTAGTGAGTGAAAGGTGCAGTTCAATGTGAACTATCTATCATAGCCACCAAAGACAATAACCGTACTAATTCGGCATGCGTTGACTTGGTAGTTAGAGACTAAAAAAGGTAGGAATTAATAAAATATGATACATTTACTTGTAAAATTTAAAGTAAATAAATATATTTTTAGATTTCAAAAATATAGATTTAAATGCAATTTTATTAATTTATTTTGTAAATTAACGATTTTGCTCCCTCAATCATGTTTTGACTAAGAATGGTAGTGCTGAAATTAAATATATACTCCCTCATCCATTTAAATTAGGGTCTTGTTAATTAGAGTTTTCAAGACACTCTTTAAGCATTCTAAAAAAATAAAATATTATATAGAAAATTAAACCATTTCAATTTCCAAGACATTAAATACGCAGATTTTCACAACAAAAAAATAGTATTTTAAGGTTTTAAAGAGTGCCCTGAAGACATTGATTTTCATTTTTCTTTAAATTAAACTAATTTATATTGCTAGCAAAGTATTATTCCGTGCTAACTTATAAGGAAAAAAAGAAATATTTCACTATTATTAAAAATTTAAAAATTTTGTGTCTTAATGAAATATATGTCTTATTGGAAAGGTGTCAAAACTGAGTATATTTATTTGATATGGATCATGCATTTATTGACAAAGCTTAGTAATATTTTTAATGAATTATCCTTATATAATTTATAATAAAATCGTTATACGACTAAGTAAACATTTAGTGTAAAAAAAAATTATGCATACACCCTTATGATTCATCATGATTCATATCTTTGGTATTTATGGCAACTAGCATGACAAAGTTCACATAAATGAAATAGTTAACTATGGAATAAATTACAATTATTTCTGTTTTACATTCTAAACATCAGATACTCCCGAGTGGTTTATAGTTTTTCATGATTGAAATGTGCGTCGGTGGGTTTGAATCCCTTACCAATATTATTTTATCAGCAATTCAAAGTTGTGATTAAATTAAATCATAATAAACCTGTAATGGCAATAATGCTACTTATTGGGAACATTAGACATACATATTGTTTACAGAAAATAATATTTTTAACTTCCTCCGTAATTGTATAATTTATTTAATGGATATCTTAAGATGATAGAGAGTGGATATATATGAATATGAAGAAAAAGAAGAAAAAAATATAATCCTATAAATATACTGGAATTTTTAATGTAGTGTTAAAATTAATTTTACAATTTAAATTACTATCTAAATTTAATCAATATTACTCAAAAGCATTTTTTATATAAACTATTAAAATAACTTTCACAAAATAAAAATCAATTTTACTTAAATACTTTAAAAATAAATCAATTTATTTTCATTTCATTTTTAATCAAAAATCAACATATCAAACTCAATTCTAATTGACTAATAACTAATGCACTCTAAATATTTTATTGTGTTTTAATAAACTAAATTAGGCATTATTAACTTGACATTCTAAAAATAAAATATGATATAATTATTTCTTTATAAACTAAATATCACATTAACTAAAAAATATATATTGATAATAATTCTCATATCATTAACATGTCATATGAGAATTTAAATTAGACGTGATATATCTTTTAAATGATTAATTATCGATAAAGATCAAATAGGACTCTAGTGAGTGAAAGGTGCAGTTCAATGTGAACTATCTATCATAGCCACCAAAGACAATAACCGTACTAATTCGGCATGCGTTGACTTGGTAGTTAGACACTAAAAAAGGTAGGAATTAATAAAATATGATACATTTACTTGTAAAATTTAAAGTAAATAAATATATTTATAGATTTCAAAAATATAGATTTAAATGCAATTTTATTAATTTATTTTGTAAATTAACGATTTTGCTCCCTCAATCATGTTTTGACTAAGAATGGTAGTGCTGAAATTAAATATATACTCCCTCATCCATTTAAATTAGGGTCTTGTTAATCAGAGTTTTCAAGACACTCTTTAAGCATTCTAAAAAAATAAAATATTATATAGAAAATTAAACCATTTCAATTTCCAAGACATTAAATACGCAGATTTTCACAACAAAAAAATAGTATTTTAAGGTTTTAAAGAGTGCCCTGAAGACATTGATTTTCATTTTTCTTTAAATTAAACTAATTTATATTGCTAGCAAAGTATTATTCCGTGCTAACTTATAAGGAAAAAAAGTAATATTTCACTATTATTAAAAATTTAAAAATTTTGTGTCTTAATGAAATATATGTCTTATTGGAAAGGTGTCAAAACTGAGTATATTTATTTGATATGGATCATGCATTTATTGACAAAGCTTAGTAATATTTTTTATGAATTAGCCTTACATAATTTATAATAAAATCGTTATACGACTAAGTAAACATTTAGTATAAAAAAAAATTATGCATACACCCTTATGATTCATCATGATTCATATCTTTGGTATTTATGGCAACTAGCATGACAAAGTTCACATAAATGAAATAGTTAACTATGGAATAAATTACAATTATTTCTGTTTTACATTCTAAACATCAGATACTCCTGAGTGGTTTATAGTTTTTCATGATTGAAATGTGCGTCGGTGGGATAGAATCCCTTACCAATATTATTTTATCAGCAATTCAAAGTTGTGATTAAATTAAATCATAATAAACCTGTAATGGCAATAATGCTACTTATTGGGAACATTAGACATACATATTGTTTACAGAAAATAATATTTTTAACTTCCTCCGTAATTGTATAATTTATTTAATGGATATCTTAAGATGATAGAGAGTGGATATATATGAATATGAAGAAAAAGAAGAAAAAAATATAATCCTCTAAATATACTGGAATTTTTAATGTAGTGTTCAAATTAATTGTACAATTTAAATTACTATCTAAATTTAATCAATATTACTCAAAAGCATTTTTTATATAAACTATTAAAATAACTTTCACAAAATAAAAATCAATTTTACTTAAATACTTTAAAAATAAATCAATTTATTTTCATTTCATTTTTAATCAAAAATCAACATATCAAACTCAATTCTAATTGACTAATAACTAATGCACTCTAAATATTTTATTGTGTTTTAATAAACTAAATTAGGCATTATTAACTTGACATTCGAAAAATAAAATATGATATAATTATTTCTTTATAAACAAAATATCACATTAACTAAAAAATATATATTTATAATAATTCTCATATCATTAACATGTCATATGAGAATTTAAATTAGACGTGATATATCTTTTAAATGAGTAATTATCGATAAATATCAAATAGGATTATAGTGAGTGAAAGGTGCAGTTCAATGTGAACTATCTATCATAGCCACCAAAGACAATAACCGTACTAATTCGGCATGCGTTGACTTGGTAGTTAGAGACTAAAAAAGGTAGGAATTAATAAATAATGATACATTTACTTGTAAAATTTAAAGTAAATAAATATATTTATAGATTTCAAAAATATAGATTTAAATGCAATTTTATTAATTTATTTTGTAAATTAACGATTTTGCTCCCTCAATCATGTTTTGACTAAGAATGGTAGTGCTGAAATTAAATATCTACTCCCTCATCCATTTAAATTAGGGTCTTGTTAATCAGAGTTTTCAAGACACTCTTTAAGCATTCTAAAAAAATAAAATATTATATAGAAAATTAAACCATTTCAATTTCCAAGACACTAAATACGCAGATTTTCACAACAAAAAATAGTATTTTAAGGTTTTAAAGAGTGCCCTGAAGACATTGATTTTCATTTTTCTTTAAATTAAACTAATTTATATTGCTAGCAAAGTATTATTCCGTGCTAACTTATAAGGAAAAAAAAGTAATATTTCACTATTATTAAAAATTTAAAATTTTTGTGTCTTAATGAAATATATGTCTTATTGGAAAGGTGTCAAAACTGAGTATATTTATTTGATATGGATCATGCATTTATTGACAAAGCTTAGTAATATTTTTAATGAATTAGCCTTATATAATTTATAATAAAATCGTTATACGACTAAGTAAACATTTAGTGTAAAAAAAAAATTATACATACACCCTTATGATTCATCATGATTCATATCTTTGGTATTTATGGCAACTAGCATGACAAAGTTCACATAAATGAAATAGTTAACTATGGAATAAATTACAATTATTTCTGTTTTACATTCTAAACATCAGATACTCCCGAGTGGTTTATAGTTTTTCATGATTGAAATGTGCGTCGGTGGGTTTGAATCCCTTACCAATATTATTTTATCAGCAATTCAAAGTTGTGATTAAATTAAATCATAATAAACCTGTAATGGCAATAATGCTACTTATTGGGAACATTAGACATACATATTGTTTACATAAAACAATATTTTTAACTTCCTCCGTAATTGTATAATTTATTTAATGGATATCTTAAGATTATAGAGAGTGGATATATATGAATATGAAGAAAAAGAAGAAAAAATATAATCCTATAAATATACTGGAATTTTTAATGTAGTGTTAAAATTAATTTTACAATTTAAATTACTATCTAAATTTAATCAATATTACTCAAAAGCATTTTTTATATAAACTATTAAAATAACTTTCACAAAATAAAAATCAATTTTACTTAAATACTTTAAAAATAAATCAATTTATTTTCATTTCATTTTTAATCAAAAATCAACATATCAAACTCAATTCTAATTGACTAATAACTAATGCACTCTAAATATTTTATTGTGTTTTAATAAACTAAATTAGGCATTATTAACTTGACATTCTAAAAATAAAATATGATATAATTATTTCTTTATAAACTAAATATCACATTAACTAAAAAATATATATTGATAATAATTCTCATATCATTAACATGTCATATGAGAATTTAAATTAGACGTGATATATCTTTTAAATGAGTAATTATCGATAAAGATCAAATAGGACTCTAGTGAGTGAAAGGTGCAGTTCAATGTGAACTATCTATCATAGCCACCAAAGACAATAACCGTACTAATTCGGCATGCGTTGACTTGGTAGTTAGAGACTAAAAAAGGTAGGAATTAATAAAATATGATACATTTACTTGTAAAATTTAAAGTAAATAAATATATTTATAGATTTCAAAAATATAGATTTAAATGCAATTTTATTAATTTATTTTGTAAATTAACGATTTTGCTCCCTCAATCATGTTTTGACTAAGAATGGTAGCGCTGAAATTAAATATATACTCCCTCATCCATTTAAATTAGGGTCTTGTTAATCAGAGTTTTCAAGACACTCTTTAAGCATTCTAAAAAAATAAAATATTATATAGAAAATTAAACCATTTCAATTTCCAAGACATTAAATACGCAGATTTTCACAACAAAAAAATAGTATTTTAAGGTTTTAAAGAGTGCCCTGAAGACATTGATTTTCATTTTTCTTTAAATTAAACTAATTTATATTGCTAGCAAAGTATTATTCCGTGCTAACTTATAAGGAAAAAAAGTAATATTTCACTATTATTAAAAATTTAAAAATTTTGTGTCTTAATGAAATATATGTCTTATTGTAAAGGTGTCAAAACTGAGTATATTTATTTGATATGGATCATGCATTTATTGACAAAGCTTAGTAATATTTTTAATGAATTAGCCTTATATAATTTATAATAAAATCGTTATACGACTAAGTAAACATTTAGTGTAAAAAAAAATTATGCATACACCCTTATGATTCATCATGATTCATATCTTTGGTATTTATGGCAACTAGCATGACAAAGTTCACATAAATGAAATAGTTAACTATGGAATAAATTACAATTATTTCTGTTTTACATTCTAAACATCAGATACTCCCGAGTGGTTTATAGTTTTTCATGATTGAAATGTGCGTCGGTGGGATAGAATCCCTTACCAATATTATTTTATCAGCAATTCAAAGTTGTGATTAAATTAAATCATAATAAACCTGTAATGGCAATAATGCTACTTATTGGGAACATTAGACATACGTATTGTTTACAGAAAATAATATTTTTAACTTCCTCCGTAATTGTATAATTTATTTAATGGATATCTTAAGATGATAGAGAGTGGATATATATGAATATGAAGAAAAAGAAGAAAAAAATATAATCCTCTAAATATACTAGAATTTTTAATGTAGTGTTCAAATTATTTTTACAATTTAAATTACTATCTAAATTTAATCAATATTACTCAAAAGCATTTTTTATATAAACTATTAAAATAACTTTCACAAAATAAAAATCAATTTTACTTAAATACTTTAAAAATAAATCAATTTATTTTCATTTCATTTTTAATCAAAAATCAACATATCAAACTCAATTCTAATTGACTAATAACTAATGCACTCTAAATATTTTATTGTGTTTTAATAAACTAAATTAGGCATTATTAACTTGACATTCGAAAAATAAAATATGATATAATTATTTCTTTATAAACAAAATATCACATTAACTAAAATATATATATTTATAATAATTCTCATATCATTAACATGTCATATGAGAATTTAAATTAGACGTGATATATCTTTTAAATGAGTAATTATCGATAAATATCAAATAGGATTATAGTGAGTGAAAGGTGCAGTTCAATGTGAACTATCTATCATAGCCACCAAAGACAATAACCGTACTAATTCGGCATGCGTTGACTTGGTAGTTAGAGACTAAAAAAGGTAGGAATTAATAAATAATGATACATTTACTTGTAAAATTTAAAGTAAATAAATATATTTATAGATTTCAAAAATATAGATTTAAATGCAATTTTATTAATTTATTTTGTAAATTAACGATTTTGCTCCCTCAATCATGTTTTGACTAAGAATGGTAGTGCTGAAATTAAATATCTACTCCCTCATCCATTTAAATTAGGGTCTTGTTAATCAGAGTTTTCAAGACACTCTTTAAGCATTCTAAAAAAATAAAATATTATATAGAAAATTAAACCATTTCAATTTCCAAGACATTAAATACACAGATTTTCACAACAAAAAAATAGTATTTTAAGGTTTTAAAGAGTGCCCTGAAGACATTGATTTTCATTTTCCTTTAAATTAAACTAATTTATATTGCTAGCAAAGTATTATTCCGTGCTAACTTATAAGGAAAAAAAAGTAATATTTCACTATTATTAAAAATTTTAAATTTTTGTGTCTTAATGAAATATATATCTTATTGGAAAGGTGTCAAAACTGAGTATATTTATTTGATATGGATCATGCATTTATTGACAAAGCTTAGTAATATTTTTAATGAATTAGCCTTATATAATTTATAATAAAATCGTTATACGACTAAGTAAACATTTAGTGTAAAAAAAAATTATGCATACACCCTTATGATTCATCATGATTCATATCTTTAGTATCTATGGCAACTAGCATGACAAAGTTCACATAAATGAAATAGTTAACTATGGAATAAATTACAATTATTTCTGTTTAACATTCTAAACATCAGATACTCCCGAGTGGTTTATAGTTTTTCATGATTGAAATGTGCGTCGGTGGGTTTGAATCCCTTACCAATATTATTTTATCAGCAATTCAAAGTTGTGATTAAATTAAATCATAATAAACCTATAATGGCAATAATGCTACTTATTGGGAACATCAGACATACATATTGTTTACAGAAAATAATATTTTTAACTTCCTCCGTAATTGTATAATTTATTTAATGGATATCTTAAGATTATAGAGAGTGGATATATATGAATATGAAGAAAAAGAAGAAAAAAATATAATCCTATAAATATACTGGAATTTTTAATGTAGTGTTAAAATTAATTTTACAATTTAAATTACTATCTAAATTTAATCAATATTACTCAAAAGCATTTTTTATATAAACTATTAAAATAACTTTCACAAAATAAAAATCAATTTTACTTAAATACTTTAAAAATAAATCAATTTATTTTCATTTCATTTTTAATCAAAAATCAACATATCAAACTCAATTCTAATTGACTAATAACTAATGCACTCTAAATATTTTATTGTGTTTTAATAAACTAAATTAGGCATTATTAACTTGACATTCTAAAAATAAAATATGATATAATTATTTCTTTATAAACTAAATATCACATTAACTAAAAAATATATATTGATAATAATTCTCATATCATTAACATGTCATATGAGAATTTAAATTAGACGTGATATATCTTTTAAATGAGTAATTATCGATAAAGATCAAATAGGACTCTAGTGAGTGAAAGGTGCAGTTCAATGTGAACTATCTATCGTAGCCACCAAAGACAATAACCGTACTAATTCGGCATGCGTTGACTTGGTAGTTAGAGACTAAAAAAGGTAGGAATTAATAAAATATGATACATTTACTTGTAAAATTTAAAGTAAATAAATATATTTATAGATTTCAAAAATATAGATTTAAATGCAATTTTATTAATTTATTTTGTAAATTAACGATTTTGCTCCCTCAATCAAGTTTTGACTAAGAATGGTAGTGCTGAAATTAAATATATACTCCCTCATCCATTTAAATTAGGGTCTTGTTAATCAGAGTTTTCAAGACACTCTTTAAGAATTCTAAAAAAATAAAATATTATATAGAAAATTAAACCATTTCAATTTCCAAGACATTAAATACGCAGATTTTCACAACAAAAAAATAGTATTTTAAGGTTTTAAAGAGTGCCCTGAAGACATTGATTTTCATTTTTCTTTAAATTAAACTAATTTATATTGCTATCAAAGTATTATTCCGTGCTAACTTATAAGGAAAAAAAAGTAATATTTCACTATTATTAAAAATTTAAAATTTTTGTGTCTTAATGAAATATATGTCTTATTGGAAAGGTGTCAAAACTGAGTATATTTATTTGATATGGATCATGCATTTATTGACAAAGCTTAGTAATATTTTTAATGAATTAGCCTTATATAATTTATAATAAAATCGTTATACGACTAAGTAAACAATTAGTGTAAAAAAAAAATTATGCATACACCCTTATGATTCATCATGATTCATATCTTTGGTATTTATGGCAACTAGCATGACAATGTTCACATAAATGAAATAGTTAACTATGGAATAAATTACAATTATTTCTGTTTTACATTCTAAACATCAGATACTCCCGAGTGGTTTATAGTTTTTCATGATTGAAATGTGCGTCGGTGGGATAGAATCCCTTACCAATATTATTTTATCAGCAATTCAAAGTTGTGATTAAATTAAATCATAATAAACCTGTAATGGCAATAATGCTACTTATTGGGAACATTAGACATACATATTGTTTACAGAAAATAATATTTTTAACTTCCTCCGTAATTGTATAATTTATTTAATGGATATCTTAAGATGATAGAGAGTGGATATATATGAATATGAAGAAAAAGAAGAAAAAAATATAATCCTATAAATATACTGGAATTTTTAATGTAGTGTTAAAATTAATTTTACAATTTAAATTACTATCTAAATTTAATCAATATTACTCAAAAGCATTTTTTATATAAACTATTAAAATAACTTTCACAAAATAAAAATCAATTTTACTTAAATACTTTAAAAATAAATCAATTTATTTTCATTTCATTTTTAATCAAAAATCAACATATCAAACTCAATTCTAATTGACTAATAACTAATGCACTCTAAATATTTTATTGTGTTTTAATAAACTAAATTAGGCATTATTAACTTGACATTCTAAAAATAAAATATGATATAATTATTTCTTATTAAACTAAATATCACATTAACTAAAAAATATATATTGATAATAATTCTCATATCATTAACATGTCATATGAGAATTTAAATTAGACGTGATATATCTTTTAAATGAGTAATTTTCGATAAAGATCAAATAGGACTCTAGTGAGTGAAAGGTGCAGTTCAATGTGAACTATCTATCATAGCCACCAAAGACAATAACCGTACTAATTCGGCATGCGTTGACTTGGTAGTTAGAGACTAAAAAAGGTAGGAATTAATAAAATATGATACATTTACTTGTAAAATTTAAAGTAAATAAATATATTTATAGATTTCAAAAATATAGATTTAAATGCAATTTTATTAATTTATTTTGTAAATTAACGATTTTGCTCCCTCAATCAAGTTTTGACTAAGAATGGTAGTGCTGAAATTAAATATATACTCCCTCATCAATTTAAATTAGGGTCTTGTTAATCAGAGTTTTCAAGACACTCTTTAAGCATTCTAAAAAAATAAAATATTATATAGAAAATTAAACCATTTCAATTTCCAAGACATTAAATACGCAGATTTTCACAACAAAAAAATAGTATTTTAAGGTTTTAAAGAGTGCCCTGAAGACATTGATTTTCATTTTTCTTTAAATTAAACTAATTTATATTGCTAGCAAAGTATTATTCCGTGCTAACTTATAAGGAAAAAAAAGTAATATTTCACTATTATTAAAAATTTAAAATTTTTGTGTCTTAATGAAATATATGTCTTATTGGAAAGGTGTCAAAACTGAGTATATTTATTTGATATGGATCATGCATTTATTGACAAAGCTTAGTAATATTTTTAATGAATTAGCCTTATATAATTTATAATAAAATCGTTATACGACTAAGTAAACATTTAGTGTAAAAAAAAATTATGCATACACCCTTATGATTCATATCTTTGGTATTTATGGCAACTAGCATGACAAAGTTCACATAAATGAAATAGTTAACTATGGAATAAATTACAATTATTTCTGTTTTACATTCTAAACATCAGATACTCCCGAGTGGTTTATAGTTTTTCATGATTGAAATGTGCGTCGGTGGGATAGAATCCCTTACCAATATTATTTTATCAGCAATTCAAAGTTGTGATTAAATTAAATCATAATAAACCTGTAATGGCAATAATGCTACTTATTGGGAACATTAGACATACATATTGTTTACAGAAAATAATATTTTTAACTTCCTCCGTAATTGTATAATTTATTTAATGGATATCTTAAGATGATAGAGAGTGGATATATATGAATATGAAGAAAAAGAAGAAAAAAATATAATCCTATAAATATACTGGAATTTTTAATGTAGTGTTAAAATTAATTTTACAATTTAAATTACTATCTAAATTTAATCAATATTACTCAAAAGCATTTTTTATATAAACTATTAAAATAACTTTCACAAAATAAAAATCAATTTTACTTAAATACTTTAAAAATAAATCAATTTATTTTCATTTCATTTTTAATCAAAAATCAACATATCAAACTCAATTCTAATTGACTAATAACTAATGCACTCTAAATATTTTATTGTGTTTTAATAAACTAAATTAGGCATTATTAACTTGACATTCTAAAAATAAAATATGATATAATTATTTCTTATTAAACTAAATATCACATTAACTAAAAAATATATATTGATAATAATTCTCATATCATTAACATGTCATATGAGAATTTAAATTAGACGTGATATATCTTTTAAATGAGTAATTTTCGATAAAGATCAAATAGGACTCTAGTGAGTGAAAGGTGCAGTTCAATGTGAACTATCTATCATAGCCACCAAAGACAATAACCGTACTAATTCGGCATGCGTTGACTTGGTAGTTAGAGACTAAAAAAGGTAGGAATTAATAAAATATGATACATTTACTTGTAAAATTTAAAGTAAATAAATATATTTATAGATTTCAAAAATATAGATTTAAATGCAATTTTATTAATTTATTTTGTAAATTAACGATTTTGCTCCCTCAATCAAGTTTTGACTAAGAATGGTAGTGCTGAAATTAAATATATACTCCCTCATCAATTTAAATTAGGGTCTTGTTAATCAGAGTTTTCAAGACACTCTTTAAGCATTCTAAAAAAATAAAATATTATATAGAAAATTAAACCATTTCAATTTCCAAGACATTAAATACGCAGATTTTCACAACAAAAAAATAGTATTTTAAGGTTTTAAAGAGTGCCCTGAAGACATTGATTTTCATTTTTCTTTAAATTAAACTAATTTATATTGCTAGCAAAGTATTATTCCGTGCTAACTTATAAGGAAAAAAAAGTAATATTTCACTATTATTAAAAATTTAAAATTTTTGTGTCTTAATGAAATATATGTCTTATTGGAAAGGTGTCAAAACTGAGTATATTTATTTGATATGGATCATGCATTTATTGACAAAGCTTAGTAATATTTTTAATGAATTAGCCTTATATAATTTATAATAAAATCGTTATACGACTAAGTAAACATTTAGTGTAAAAAAAAATTATGCATACACCCTTATGATTCATCTTTGGTATTTATGGCAACTAGCATGACAAAGTTCACATAAATGAAATAGTTAACTATGGAATAAATTACAATTATTTCTGTTTTACATTCTAAACATCAGATACTCCCGAGTGGTTTATAGTTTTTCATGATTGAAATGTGCGTCGGTGGGATAGAATCCCTTACCAATATTATTTTATCAGCAATTCAAAGTTGTGATTAAATTAAATCATAATAAACCTGTAATGGCAATAATGCTACTTATTGGGAACATTAGACATACATATTGTTTACAGAAAATAATATTTTTAACTTCCTCCGTAATTGTATAATTTATTTAATGGATATCTTAAGATGATAGAGAGTGGATATATATGAATATGAAGAAAAAGAAGAAAAAAATATAATCCTATAAATATACTGGAATTTTTAATGTAGTGTTAAAATTAATTTTACAATTTAAATTACTATCTAAATTTAATCAATATTACTCAAAAGCATTTTTTATATAAACTATTAAAATAACTTTCACAAAATAAAAATCAATTTTACTTAAATACTTTAAAAATAAATCAATTTATTTTCATTTCATTTTTAATAAAAAATCAACATATCAAACTCAATTCTAATTGACTAATAACTAATGCACTCTAAATATTTTATTGTGTTTTAATAAACTAAATTAGGCATTATTAACTTGACATTCTAAAAATAAAATATGATATAGTTATTTCTTTATAAACTAAATATCACATTAACTAAAAAATATATATTGATAATAATTCTCATATCGTTAACATGTCATATGAGAATTTAAATTAGACGTGATATATCTTTTAAATGAGTAATTATCGATAAATATCAAATAGGACTCTAGTGAGTGAAAGGTGCAGTTCAATGTGAACTATCTATCATAGCCACCAAAGACAATAACTGTACTAATTCGGCATGCGTTGACTTGGTAGTTAGAGACTAAAAAAGGTAGGAATTAATAAAATATGATACATTTACTTGTAAAATTTAAAGTAAATAAATATATTTATAGATTTCAAAAATATAGATTTAAATGCAATTTTATTAATTTATTTTGTAAATTAACGATTTTGCTCCCTCAATCAAGTTTTGACTAAGAATGGTAGTGCTGAAATTAAATATATAATCCCTCATCCATTTAAGTTAGGGTCTTGTTAATCAGAGTTTTCAAGACACTCTTTAAGCATTCTAAAAAAATAAAATATTATATAGAAAATTAAACCATTTCAATTTCCAAGACATTAAATACGCAGATTTTCACAACAAAAAAAATAGTATTTTAAGGTTTTAAAGAGTGCCCTGAAGACATTGATTTTCATTTTTCTTTAAATTAAACTAATTTATATTGCTAGCAAAGTATTATTCCGTGCTAACTTATAAGGAAAAAAAAGTAATATTTCACTATTATTAAAAATTTAAAATTTTTGTGTCTTAATGAAATATATGTCTTATTGGAAAGGTGTCAAAACTGAGTATATTTATTTGATATGGATCATGCATTTATTGACAAAGCTTAGTAATATTTTTAATGAATTAGCCTTATATAATTTATAATAAAATCGTTATACGACTAAGTAAACATTTAGTGTAAAAAAAAAATTATGCATACACCCTTATGATTCATCATGATTCATATCTTTGGTATTTATGGCAACTAGCATGACAAAGTTCACATAAATGAAATAGTTAACTATGGAATAAATTACAATTATTTCAGTTTTACATTCTAAACATCAGATACTCCCGAGTGGTTTATAGTTTTTCATGATTGAAATGTGCGTCGGTGGGATAGAATCCCTTACCAATATTATTTTATCAGCAATTCAAAGTTGTGATTAAATTAAATCATAATAAACCTGTAATGGCAATAATGCTACTTATTGGGAACATTAGACATACATATTGTTTACAGAAAATAATATTTTTAACTTCCTCCGTAATTGTATAATTTATTTAATGGATATCTTAAGATGATAGAGAGTGGATATATATGAATATGAAGAAAAAGAAGAAAAAAATATAATCCTATAAATATACTGGAATTTTTAATGTAGTGTTAAAATTAATTTTACAATTTAAATTACTATCTAAATTTAATCAATATTACTCAAAAGCATTTTTTATATAAACTATTAAAATAACTTTCACAAAATAAAAATCAATTTTACTTAAATACTTTAAAAATAAATCAATTTATTTTCATTTCATTTTTAATAAAAAATCAACATATCAAACTCAATTCTAATTGACTAATAACTAATGCACTCTAAATATTTTATTGTGTTTTAATAAACTAAATTAGGCATTATTAACTTGACATTCTAAAAATAAAATATGATATAGTTATTTCTTTATAAACTAAATATCACATTAACTAAAAAATATATATTGATAATAATTCTCATATCGTTAACATGTCATATGAGAATTTAAAGTAGACGTGATATATCTTTTAAATGAGTAATTATCGATAAATATCAAATAGGACTCTAGTGAGTGAAAGTTGCAGTTCAATGTGAACTATCTATCATAGCCACCAAAGACAATAACTGTACTAATTCGGCATGCGTTGACTTGGTAGTTAGAGACTAAAAAAGGTAGGAATTAATAAAATATGATACATTTACTTGTAAAATTTAAAGTAAATAAATATATTTATAGATTTCAAAAATATAGATTTAAATGCAATTTTATTAATTTATTTTGTAAATTAACGATTTTGCTCCCTCAATCATGTTTTGACTAAGAATGGTAGTACTGAAATTAAATATATACTCCCTCATCCATTTAAGTTAGGGTCTTGTTAATCAGAGTTTTCAAGACACTCTTTAAGCATTCTAAAAAAATAAAATATTATATAGAAAATTAAACCATTTCAATTTCCAAGACATTAAATACGCAGATTTTCACAACAAAAAAATAGTATTTTAAGGTTTTAAAGAGTGCCCTGAAGACATTGATTTTCATTTTTCTTTAAATTAAACTAATTTATATTGCTAGCAAAGTATTATTCCGTGCTAACTTATAAGGAAAAAAAAGTAATATTTCACTATTATTAAAAATTTAAAATTTTTGTGTCTTAATGAAATATATGTCTTATTGGAAAGGTGTCAAAACTGAGTATATTTATTTGATATGGATCATGCATTTATTGAAAAAGCTTAGTAATATTTTTAATGAATTAGCCTTATATAATTTATAATAAAATCGTTATACGACTAAGTAAACATTTAGTGTAAAAAAAAAATTATGCATACACCCTTATGATTCATCATGATTCATATCTTTGGTATTTATGGCAACTAGCATGACAAAGTTCACATAAATGAAATAGTTAACTATGGAATAAATTAGAATTATTTCTGTTTTACATTCTAAACATCAGATACTCCCGAGTGGTTTATAGTTTTTCATGATTGAAATGTGCGTCGGTGGGATAGAATCCCTTACCAATATTATTTTATCAGCAATTCAAAGTTGTGATTAAATTAAATCATAATAAACCTGTAATGGCAATAATGCTACTTATTGGGAACATTAGACATACATATTGTTTACAGAAAATAATATTTTTAACTTCCTCCGTAATTGTATAATTTATTTAATGGATATCTTAAGATGATAGAGAGTGGATATATATGAATATGAAGAAAAAGAAGAAAAAAATATAATCCTATAAATATACTGGAATTTTTAATGTAGTGTTAAAATTAATTTTACAATTTAAATTACTATCTAAATTTAATCAATATTACTCAAAAGCATTTTTTATATAAACTATTAAAATAACTTTCACAAAATAAAAATCAATTTTACTTAAATACTTTAAAAATAAATCAATTTATTTTCATTTCATTTTTAATCAAAAATCAACATATCAAACTCAATACTAATTGACTAATAACTAATGCACTCTAAATATTTTATTGTGTTTTAATAAACTAAATTAGGCATTATTAACTTGACATTCTAAAAATAAAATATGATATAGTTATTTCTTTATAAACTAAATATCACATTAACTAAAAAATATATATTGATAATAATTCTCATATCATTAACATGTCATATGAGAATTTAAATTAGACGCGATATATCTTTTAAATGAGTAATTATCGATAAATATCAAATAGGACTCTAGTGAGTGAAAGGTGCAGTTCAATGTGAACTATCTATCATAGCCACCAAAGACAATAACCGTACTAATTCGGCATGCGTTGACTTGGTAGTTAGAGACTAAAAAAGGTAGGAATTAATAAAATATGATACATTTACTTGTAAAATTTAAAGTAAATAAATATATTTATAGATTTCAAAAATATAGATTTAAATGCAATTTTATTAATTTATTTTGTAAATTAACGATTTTGCTCCCTCAATCATGTTTTGACTAAGAATGGTAGTGCTGAAATTAAATATATACTCCCTCATCCATTTAAATTAGGGTCTTGTTAATCAGAGTTTTCAAGACACTCTTTAAGCATTCTAAAAAAATAAAATATTATATAGAAAATTAAACCATTTCAATTTCCAAGACATTAAATACGCAGATTTTCACAACAAAAAAATAGTATTTTAAGGTTTTAAAGAGTGCCCTGAAGACATTGATTTTAATTTTTCTTTAAATTAAACTAATTTATATTGCTAGCAAAGTATTATTCCGTGCTAACTTATAAGGAAAAAAAAGTAATATTTCACTATTATTAAAAATTTAAAATTTTTGTGTCTTAATGAAATATATGTCTTATTGGAAAGGTGTCAAAACTGAGTATATTTATTTGATATGGATCATGCATTTATTGAAAAAGCTTAGTAATATTTTTAATGAATTAGCCTTATATAATTTATAATAAAATCGTTATACGACTAAGTAAACATTTAGTGTAAAAAAAAAATTATGCATACACCCTTATGATTCATCATGATTCATATCTTTGGTATTTATGGCAACTAGCATGACAAAGTTCACATAAATGAAATAGTTAACTATGGAATAAATTACAATTATTTCTGTTTTACATTCTAAACATCAGATACTCCCGAGTGGTTTATAGTTTTTCATGATTGAAATGTGCGTCGGTGGGATAGAATCCCTTACCAATATTATTTTATCAGCAATTCAAAGTTGTGATTAAATTAAATCATAATAAACCTGTAATGGTAATAATGCTACTTATTGGGAACATTAGACATACATATTGTTTACAGAAAATAATATTTTTAACTTCCTCCGTAATTGTATAATTTATTTAATGGATATCTTAAGATGATAGAGAGTGGATATATATGAATATGAAGAAAAAGAAGAAAAAAATATAATCCTATAAATATACTGGAATTTTTAATGTAGTGTTAAAATTAATTTTACAATTTAAATTACTATCTAAATTTAATCAATATTACTCAAAAGCATTTTTTATATAAACTATTAAAATAACTTTCACAAAATAAAAATCAATTTTACTTAAATACTTTAAAAATAAATCAATTTATTTTCATTTCATTTTTAATCAAAAATCAACATATCAAACTCAATTCTAATTGACTAATAACTAATGCACTCTAAATATTTTATTGTGTTTTAATAAACTAAATTAGGCATTATTAACTTGACATTCTAAAAATAAAATATGATATAGTTATTTCTTTATAAACTAAATATCACATTAACTAAAAAATATATATTGATAATAATTCTCATATCATTAACATGTCATATGAGAATTTAAATTAGACGTGATATATCTTTTAAATGAGTAATTATCGATAAAGATCAAATAGGACTCTAGTGAGTGAAAGGTGCAGTTCAATGTGAACTATCTATCATAGCCACCAAAGACAATAACCGTACTAATTCGGCATGCGTTGACTTGGTAGTTAGAGACTAAAAAAGGTAGGAATTAATAAAATATGATACATTTACTTGTAAAATTTAAAGTAAATAAATATATTTATATATTTCAAAAATATAGTTTTAAATGCAATTTTATTAATTTATTTTGTAAATTAACGATTTTGCTCCCTCAATCAAGTTTTGACTAAGAATGGTAGTGCTGAAATTAAATATATACTCCCTCATCCATTTAAATTAGGGTCTTGTTAATCAGAGTTTTCAAGACACTCTTTAAGCATTCTAAAAAAATAAAATATTAAATAGAAAATTAAACCATTTCAATTTCCAAGACATTAAATACGCAGATTTTCACAACAAAAAAATAGTATTTTAAGGTTTTAAAGAGTGCCCTGAAGACATTGATTTTCATTTTTCTTTAAATTAAACTAATTTATATTGCTAGCAAAGTATTATTCCGTGCTAACTTATAAGGAAAAAAAAGTAATATTTCACTATTATTAAAAATTTAAAATTTTTGTGTCTTAATGAAATATATGTCTTATTGGAAAGGTGTCAAAACTGAGTATATTTATTTGATATGGATCATGCATTTATTGACAAAGCTTAGTAATATTTTTAATGAATTATCCTTATATAATTTATAATAAAATCGTTATACGACTAAGTAAACATTTAGTGTAAAAAAAAATTTATGCATACACCCTTATGATTCATCATGATTCATATCTTTGGTATTTATGGCAACTAGCATGACAAAGTTCACATAAATGAAATAGTTAACTATGGAATAAATTACAATTATTTCTGTTTTACATTCTAAACATCAGATACTCCCGAGTGGTTTATAGTTTTTCATGATTGAAATGTGCGTCGGTGGGATAGAATCCCTTACCAATATTATTTTATCAGCAATTCAAAGTTGTGATTAAATTAAATCATAATAAACCTGTAATGGCAATAATGCTACTTATTGGGAACATTAGACATACATATTGTTTACAGAAAATAATATTTTTAACTTCCTCCGTAATTGTATAATTTATTTAATGGATATCTTAAGATGATAGAGAGTGGATATATATGAATATGAAGAAAAAGAAGAAAAAAATATAATCCTATAAATATACTGGAATTTTTAATGTAGTGTTAAAATTAATTTTACAATTTAAATTACTATCTAAATTTAATCAATATTACTCAAAAGCATTTTTTATATAAACTATTAAAATAACTTTCACAAAATAAAAATCAATTTTACTTAAATACTTTAAAAATAAATCAATTTATTTTCATTTCATTTTTAATCAAAAATCAACATATCAAACTCAATACTAATTGACTAATAACTAATGCACTCTAAATATTTTATTGTGTTTTAATAAACTAAATTAGGCATTATTAACTTGACATTCTAAAAATAAAATACGATATAGTTATTTCTTTATAAACTAAATATCACATTAACTAAAAAATATATATTGATAATAATTCTCATATCATTAACATGTCATATGAGAATTTAAATTAGACGCGATATATCTTTTAAATGAGTAATTATCGATAAAGATCAAATAGGACTCTAGTGAGTGAAAGGTGCAGTTCAATGTGAACTATCTATCATAGCCACCAAAGACAATAACCGTACTAATTCGGCATGCGTTGACTTGGTAGTTAGAGACTAAAAAAGGTAGGAATTAATAAAATATGATACATTTACTTGTAAAATTTAAAGTAAATAAATATATTTATAGATTTCAAAAATATAGATTTAAATGCAATTTTATTAATTTATTTTGTAAATTAACGATTTTGCTCCCTCAATCAAGTTTTGACTAAGAATGGTAGTGCTGAAATTAAATATATACTCCCTCATCCATTTAAATTAGGGTCTTGTTAATCAGAGTTTTCAAGACACTCTTTAAGCATTCTAAAAAAATAAAATATTATATAGAAAATTAAACCATTTCAATTTCCAAGACATTAAATACGCAGATTTTCACAACAAAAAAATAGTATTTTAAGGTTTTAAAGAGTGCCCTGAAGACATTGATTTTAATTTTTCTTTAAATTAAACTAATTTATATTGCTAGCAAAGTATTATTCCGTGCTAACTTATAAGGAAAAAAAAGTAATATTTCACTATTATTAAAAATTTAAAAATTTTGTGTCTTAATGAAATATATGTCTTATTGGAAAGGTGTCAAAACTGAGTATATTTTATTTGATATGGATCATGCATTTATTGAAAAAGCTTAGTAATATTTTTAATGAATTAGCCTTATATAATTTATAATAAAATCGTTATACGACTAAGTAAACATTTAGTGTAAAAAAAAAATTATGCATACACCCTTATGATTCATCATGATTCATATCTTTCGTATTTATGGCAACTAGCATGACAAAGTTCACATAAATGAAATAGTTAACTATGGAATAAATTACAATTATTTCTGTTTTACATTCTAAACATCAGATACTCCCGGGTGGTTTATAGTTTTTCATGATTGAAATGTGCGTCGGCGGGATAGAATCCCTTACCAATATTATTTTATCAGCAATTCAACATTGTGATTAAATTAAATCATAATAAACCTGTAATGGCAATAATGCTACTTATTGGGAACATTAGACATACATATTGTTTACAGAAAATAATATTTTTAACTTCCTCCGTAATTGTATAATTTATTTAATGGATATCTTAAGATGATAGAGAGTGGATATATATGAATATGAAGAAAAAGAAGAAAAAAATATAATCCTATAAATATACTGGAATTTTTAATGTAGTGTTAAAATTAATTTTACAATTTAAATTACTATCTAAATTTAATCAATATTACTCAAAATCATTTTTTATATAAATTATTAAAATAACTTTCACAAAATAAAAATCAATTTTACTTAAATACATTAAAAATAAATCAATTTATTTTCATTTCATTTTTAATCAAAAATCAACATATCAAACTCAATTCTAATTGACTAATAACTAATGCACTCTAAATATTTTATTGTGTTTTAATAAACTAAATTAGGCATTATTAACTTGACATTCTAAAAATAAAATATGATATAATTATTTCTTTTTAAACTAAATATCACATTAACTAAAAAATATATATTGATAATAATTCTCATATCATTAACATGTCATATGAGAATTTAAATTAGACGTGATATATCTTTTAAATGAGTAATTATCGATAAAGATCAAATAGGACTCTAGTGAGTGAAAGGTGCAGTTCAATGTGAACTATCTATCATAGCCACCAAAGACAATAACCGTACTAATTCGGCATGCGTTGACTTGGTAGTTAGAGACTAAAAAAGGTAGGAATTAATAAAATATGATACATTTACTTGTAAAATTTAAAGTAAATAAATATATTTATAGATTTCAAAAATATAGATTTAAATGCAATTTTATTAATTTATTTTGTAAATTAACGATTTTGCTCCCTCAATCAAGTTTTGACTAAGAATGGTAGTGCTGAAATTAAATATATACTCCCTCATCCATTTAAATTAGGGTCTTGTTAATCAGAGTTTTCAAGACACTCTTTAAGCATTCTAAAAAAATAAAATATTATATAGAAAATTAAACCATTTCAATTTCCAAGACATTAAATACGCAGATTTTCACAACAAAAAAATAGTATTTTAAGGTTTTAAAGAGTGCCCTGAAGACATTGATTTTAATTTTTCTTTAAATTAAACTAATTTATATTGCTAGCAAAGTATTATTCCGTGCTAACTTATAAGGAAAAAAAAGTAATATTTCACTATTATTAAAAATTTAAAATTTTTGTGTCTTAATGAAATATATGTCTTATTGGAAAGGTGTCAAAACTGAGTATATTTTATTTGATATGGATCATGCATTTATTGAAAAAGCTTAGTAATATTTTTAATGAATTAGCCTTATATAATTTATAATAAAATCGTTATACGACTAAGTAAACATTTAGTGTAAAAAAAAAATTATGCATACACCCTTATGATTCATCATGATTCATATCTTTGGTATTTATGGCAACTAGCATGACAAAGTTCACATAAATGAAATAGTTAACTATGGAATAAATTACAATTATTTCTGTTTTACATTCTAAACATCAGATACTCCCGGGTGGTTTATAGTTTTTCATGATTGAAATGTGCGTCGGCGGGATAGAATCCCTTACCAATATTATTTTATCAGCAATTCAACGTTGTGATTAAATTAAATCATAATAAACCTGTAATGGCAATAATGCTACTTATTGGGAACATTAGACATACATATTGTTTACAGAAAATAATATTTTTAACTTCCTCCGTAATTGTATAATTTATTTAATGGATATCTTAAGATGATAGAGAGTGGATATATATGAATATGAAGAAAAAGAAGAAAAAAATATAATCCTATAAATATACTGGAATTTTTAATGTAGTGTTAAAATTAATTTTACAATTTAAATTACTATCTAAATTTAATCAATATTACTCAAAAGCATTTTTTATATAAACTATTAAAATAACTTTCACAAAATAAAAATCAATTTTACTTAAATACTTTAAAAATAAATCAATTTATTTTCATTTCATTTTTAATCAAAAATCAACATATCAAACTCAATTCTAATTGACTAATAACTAATGCACTCTAAATATTTTATTGTGTTTTAATAAACTAAATTAGACATTATTAACTTGACATTCTAAAAATAAAATATGATATAATTATTTCTTTTTAAACTAAATATCACATTAACTAAAAAATATATATTGATAATAATTCTCATATCATTAACATGTCATATGAGAATTTAAATTAGACGTGATATATCTTTTAAATGAGTAATTATCGATAAAGATCAAATAGGACTCTAGTGAGTGAAAGGTGCAGTTCAATGTGAACTATCTATCATAGCCACCAAAGACAATAACCGTACTAATTCGGCATGCGTTGACTTGGTAGTTTAAGACTAAAAAAGGTAGGAATTAATAAAATATGATACATTTACTTGTAAAATTTAAAGTAAATAAATATATTTATAGATTTCAAAAATATAGATTTAAATGCAATTTTATTAATTTATTTTGTAAATTAACGATTTTGCTCCCTCAATCAAGTTTTGACTAAGAATGGTAGTGCTGAAATTAAATATATACTCCCTCATCCATTTAAATTAGGGTCTTGTTAATCAGAGTTTTCAAGACACTCTTTAAGCATTCTAAAAAAATAAAATATTATATAGAAAATTAAACCATTTCAATTTCCAAGACATTAAATACGCAGATTTTCACAACAAAAAAATAGTATTTTAAGGTTTTAAAGAGTGCCCTGAAGACATTGATTTTAATTTTTCTTTAAATTAAACTAATTTATATTGCTAGCAAAGTATTATTCCGTGCTAACTTATAAGGAAAAAAAAGTAAATTTCACTATTATTAAAAATTTAAAATTTTTGTGTCTTAATGAAATATATGTCTTATTGGAAAGGTGTCAAAACTGAGTATATTTTATTTGATATGGATCATGCATTTATTGACAAAGCTTAGTAATATTTTTAATGAATTAGCCTTATATAATTTATAATAAAATCGTTATACGACTAAGTAAACATTTAGTGTAAAAAAAAAATTATGCATACACCCTTATGATTCATCATGATTCATATCTTTCGTATTTATGGCAACTAGCATGACAAAGTTCACATAAATGAAATAGTTAACTATGGAATAAATTACAATTATTTCTGTTTTACATTCTAAACATCAGATACTCCCGGGTGGTTTATAGTTTTTCATGATTGAAATGTGCGTCGGCGGGATAGAATCCCTTACCAATATTATTTTATCAGCAATTCAACGTTGTGATTAAATTAAATCATAATAAACCTGTAATGGCAATAATGCTACTTATTGGGAACATTAGACATACATATTGTTTACAGAAAATAATATTTTTAACTTCCTCCGTAATTGTATAATTTATTTAATGGATATCTTAAGATGATAGAGAGTGGATATATATGAATATGAAGAAAAAGAAGAAAAAAATATAATCCTATAAATATACTGGAATTTTTAATGTAGTGTTAAAATTAATTTTACAATTTAAATTACTATCTAAATTTAATCAATATTACTCAAAAGCATTTTTTATATAAACTATTAAAATAACTTTCACAAAATAAAAATCAATTTTACTTAAATACTTTAAAAATAAATCAATTTATTTTCATTTCATTTTTAATCAAAAATCAACATATCAAACTCAATTCTAATTGACTAATAACTAATGCACTCTAAATATTTTATTGTGTTTTAATAAACTAAATTAGGCATTATTAACTTGACATTCTAAAAATAAAATATGATATAATTATTTCTTTTTAAACTAAATATCACATTAACTAAAAAATATATATTGATAATAATTCTCATATCATTAACATGTCATATGAGAATTTAAATTAGACGTGATATATCTTTTAAATGAGTAATTATCGATAAAGATCAAATAGGACTCTAGTGAGTGAAAGGTGCAGTTCAATGTGAACTATCTATCATAGCCACCAAAGACAATAACCGTACTAATTCGGCATGCGTTGACTTGGTAGTTAGAGACTAAAAAAGGTAGGAATTAATAAAATATGATACATTTACTTGTAAAATTTAAAGTAAATAAATATATTTATAGATTTCAAAAATATAGATTTAAATGCAATTTTATTAATTTATTTTGTAAATTAACGATTTTGCTCCCTCAATCAAGTTTTGACTAAGAATGGTAGTGCTGAAATTAAATATATACTCCCTCATCCATTTAAATTAGGGTCTTGTTAATCAGAGTTTTCAAGACACTCTTTAAGCATTCTAAAAAAATAAAATATTATATAGAAAATTAAACCATTTCAATTTCCAAGACATTAAATACGCAGATTTTCACAACAAAAAAATAGTATTTTAAGGTTTTAAAGAGTGCCCTGAAGACATTGATTTTAATTTTTCTTTAAATTAAACTAATTTATATTGCTAGCAAAGTATTATTCCGTGCTAACTTATAAGGAAAAAAAGTAATATTTCACTATTATTAAAAATTTAAAATTTTTGTGTCTTAATGAAATATATGTCTTATTGGAAAGGTGTCAAAACTGAGTATATTTTATTTGATATGGATCATGCATTTATTGACAAAGCTTAGTAATATTTTTAATGAATTATCCTTATATAATTTATAATAAAATCGTTATACGACTAAGTAAACATTTAGTGTAAAAAAAAATTTATGCATACACCCTTATGATTCATCATGATTCATATCTTTGGTATTTATGGCAACTAGCATGACAAAGTTCACATAAATGAAATAGTTAACTATGGAATAAATTACAATTATTTCTGTTTTACATTCTAAACATCAGATACTCCCGAGTGGTTTATAGTTTTTCATGATTGAAATGTGCGTCGGTGGGATAGAATCCCTTACCAATATTATTTTATCAGCAATTCAAAGTTGTGATTAAATTAAATCATAATAAACCTGTAATGGCAATAATGCTACTTATTGGGAACATTAGACATACATATTGTTTACAGAAAATAATATTTTTAACTTCCTCCGTAATTGTATAATTTATTTAATGGATATCTTAAGATGATAGAGAGTGGATATATATGAATATGAAGAAAAAGAAGAAAAAAATATAATCCTATAAATATACTGGAATTTTTAATGTAGTGTTAAAATTAATTTTACAATTTAAATTACTATCTAAATTTAATCAATATTACTCAAAAGCATTTTTTATATAAACTATTAAAATAACTTTCACAAAATAAAAATCAATTTTACTTAAATACTTTAAAAATAAATCAATTTATTTTCATTTCATTTTTAATCAAAAATCAACATATCAAACTCAATACTAATTGACTAATAACTAATGCACTCTAAATATTTTATTGTGTTTTAATAAACTAAATTAGGCATTATTAACTTGACATTCTAAAAATAAAATATGATATAGTTATTTCTTTATAAACTAAATATCACATTAACTAAAAAATATATATTGATAATAATTCTCATATCATTAACATGTCATATGAGAATTTAAATTAGACGCGATATATCTTTTAAATGAGTAATTATCGATAAAGATCAAATAGGACTCTAGTGAGTGAAAGGTGCAGTTCAATGTGAACTATCTATCATAGCCACCAAAGACAATAACCGTACTAATTCGGCATGCGTTGACTTGGTAGTTAGAGACTAAAAAAGGTAGGAATTAATAAAATATGATACATTTACTTGTAAAATTTAAAGTAAATAAATATATTTATAGATTTCAAAAATATAGATTTAAATGCAATTTTATTAATTTATTTTGTAAATTAACGATTTTGCTCCCTCAATCAAGTTTTGACTAAGAATGGTAGTGCTGAAATTAAATATATACTCCCTCATCCATTTAAATTAGGGTCTTGTTAATCAGAGTTTTCAAGACACTCTTTAAGCATTCTAAAAAAATAAAATATTATATAGAAAATTAAACCATTTCAATTTCCAAGACATTAAATACGCAGATTTTCACAACAAAAAAATAGTATTTTAAGGTTTTAAAGAGTGCCCTGAAGACATTGATTTTAATTTTTCTTTAAATTAAACTAATTTATATTGCTAGCAAAGTATTATTCCGTGCTAACTTATAAGGAAAAAAAGTAATATTTCACTATTATTAAAAATTTAAAATTTTTGTGTCTTAATAAAATATATGTCTTATTGGAAAGGTGTCAAAACTTAGTATATTTTATTTGATATGGATCATGCATTTATTGACAAAGCTTAGTAATATTTTTAATGAATTATCCTTATATAATTTATAATAAAATCGTTATACGACTAAGTAAACATTTAGTGTAAAAAAAAATTTATGCATACACCCTTATGATTCATCATGATTCATATCTTTGGTATTTATGGCAACTAGCATGACAAAGTTCACATAAATGAAATAGTTAACTATGGAATAAATTACAATTATTTCTGTTTTACATTCTAAACATCAGATACTCCCGAGTGGTTTATAGTTTTTCATGATTGAAATGTGCGTCGGTGGGATAGAATCCCTTACCAATATTATTTTATCAGCAATTCAAAGTTGTGATTAAATTAAATCATAATAAACCTGTAATGGCAATAATGCTACTTATTGGGAACATTAGACATACATATTGTTTACAGAAAATAATATTTTTAACTTCCTCCGTAATTGTATAATTTATTTAATGGATATCTTAAGATGATAGAGAGTGGATATATATGAATATGAAGAAAAAGAAGAAAAAAATATAATCCTATAAATATACTGGAATTTTTAATGTAGTGTTAAAATTAATTTTACAATTTAAATTACTATCTAAATTTAATCAATATTACTCAAAAGCATTTTTTATATAAACTATTAAAATAACTTTCACAAAATAAAAATCAATTTTACTTAAATACTTTAAAAATAAATCAATTTATTTTCATTTCATTTTTAATCAAAAATCAACATATCAAACTCAATACTAATTGACTAATAACTAATGCACTCTAAATATTTTATTGTGTTTTAATAAACTAAATTAGGCATTATTAACTTGACATTCTAAAAATAAAATATGATATAGTTATTTCTTTATAAACTAAATATCACATTAACTAAAAAATATATATTGATAATAATTCTCATATCATTAACATGTCATATGAGAATTTAAATTAGACGCGATATATCTTTTAAATGAGTAATTATCGATAAAGATCAAATAGGACTCTAGTGAGTGAAAGGTGCAGTTCAATGTGAACTATCTATCATAGCCACCAAAGACAATAACCGTACTAATTCGGCATGCGTTGACTTGGTAGTTAGAGACTAAAAAAGGTAGGAATTAATAAAATATGATACATTTACTTGTAAAATTTAAAGTAAATAAATATATTTATAGATTTCAAAAATATAGATTTAAATGCAATTTTATTAATTTATTTTGTAAATTAACGATTTTGCTCCCTCAATCAAGTTTTGACTAAGAATGGTAGTGCTGAAATTAAATATATACTCCCTCATCCATTTAAATTAGGGTCTTGTTAATCAGAGTTTTCAAGACACTCTTTAAGCATTCTAAAAAAATAAAATATTATATAGAAAATTAAACCATTTCAATTTCCAAGACATTAAATACGCAGATTTTCACAACAAAAAAATAGTATTTTAAGGTTTTAAAGAGTGCCCTGAAGACATTGATTTTAATTTTTCTTTAAATTAAACTAATTTATATTGCTAGCAAAGTATTATTCCGTGCTAACTTATAAGGAAAAAAAAGTAATATTTCACTATTATTAAAAATTTAAAATTTTTGTGTCTTAATGAAATATATGTCTTATTGGAAAGGTGTCAAAACTGAGTATATTTTATTTGATATGGATCATGCATTTATTGACAAAGCTTAGTAATATTTTTAATGAATTAGCCTTATATAATTTATAATAAAATCGTTATACGACTAAGTAAACATTTAGTGTAAAAAAAAAATTATGCATACACCCTTATGATTCATCATGATTCATATCTTTCGTATTTATGGCAACTAGCATGACAAAGTTCACATAAATGAAATAGTTAACTATGGAATAAATTACAATTATTTCTGTTTTACATTCTAAACATCAGATACTCCCGGGTGGTTTATAGTTTTTCATGATTGAAATGTGCGTCGGCGGGATAGAATCCCTTACCAATATTATTTTATCAGCAATTCAACGTTGTGATTAAATTAAATCATAATAAACCTGTAATGGCAATAATGCTACTTATTGGGAACATTAGACATACATATTGTTTACAGAAAATAATATTTTTAACTTCCTCCGTAATTGTATAATTTATTTAATGGATATCTTAAGATGATAGAGAGTGGATATATATGAATATGAAGAAAAAGAAGAAAAAAATATAATCCTATAAATATACTGGAATTTTTAATGTAGTGTTAAAATTAATTTTACAATTTAAATTACTATCTAAATTTAATCAATATTACTCAAAAGCATTTTTTATATAAACTATTAAAATAACTTTCACAAAATAAAAATCAATTTTACTTAAATACTTTAAAAATAAATCAATTTATTTTCATTTCATTTTTAATCAAAAATCAACATATCAAACTCAATTCTAATTGACTAATAACTAATGCACTCTAAATATTTTATTGTGTTTTAATAAACTAAATTAGGCATTATTAACTTGACATTCTAAAAATAAAATATGATATAATTATTTCTTTTTAAACTAAATATCACATTAACTAAAAAATATATATTGATAATAATTCTCATATCATTAACATGTCATATGAGAATTTAAATTAGACGTGATATATCTTTTAAATGAGTAATTATCGATAAAGATCAAATAGGACTCTAGTGAGTGAAAGGTGCAGTTCAATGTGAACTATCTATCATAGCCACCAAAGACAATAACCGTACTAATTCGGCATGCGTTGACTTGGTAGTTAGAGACTAAAAAAGGTAGGAATTAATAAAATATGATACATTTACTTGTAAAATTTAAAGTAAATAAATATATTTATAGATTTCAAAAATATAGATTTAAATGCAATTTTATTAATTTATTTTGTAAATTAACGATTTTGCTCCCTCAATCAAGTTTTGACTAAGAATGGTAGTGCTGAAATTAAATATATACTCCCTCATCCATTTAAATTAGGGTCTTGTTAATCAGAGTTTTCAAGACACTCTTTAAGCATTCTAAAAAAATAAAATATTATATAGAAAATTAAACCATTTCAATTTCCAAGACATTAAATACGCAGATTTTCACAACAAAAAAATAGTATTTTAAGGTTTTAAAGAGTGCCCTGAAGACATTGATTTTAATTTTTCTTTAAATTAAACTAATTTATATTGCTAGCAAAGTATTATTCCGTGCTAACTTATAAGGAAAAAAAAGTAATATTTCACTATTATTAAAAATTTAAAAATTTTGTGTCTTAATGAAATATATGTCTTATTGGAAAGGTGTCAAAACTGAGTATATTTTATTTGATATGGATCATGCATTTATTGAAAAAGCTTAGTAATATTTTTAATGAATTAGCCTTATATAATTTATAATAAAATCGTTATACGACTAAGTAAACATTTAGTGTAAAAAAAAAATTATGCATACACCCTTATGATTCATCATGATTCATATCTTTCATATTTATGGCAACTAGCATGACAAAGTTCACATAAATGAAATAGTTAACTATGGAATAAATTACAATTATTTCTGTTTTACATTCTAAACATCAGATACTCCCGGGTGGTTTATAGTTTTTCATGATTGAAATGTGCGTCGGCGGGATAGAATCCCTTACCAATATTATTTTATCAGCAATTCAACGTTGTGATTAAATTAAATCATAATAAACCTGTAATGGCAATAATGCTACTTATTGGGAACATTAGACATACATATTGTTTACAGAAAATAATATTTTTAACTTCCTCCGTAATTGTATAATTTATTTAATGGATATCTTAAGATGATAGAGAGTGGATATATATGAATATGAAGAAAAAGAAGAAAAAAATATAATCCTATAAATATACTGGAATTTTTAATGTAGTGTTAAAATTAATTTTACAATTTAAATTACTATCTAAATTTAATCAATATTACTCAAAAGCATTTTTTATATAAACTATTAAAATAACTTTCACAAAATAAAAATCAATTTTACTTAAATACTTTAAAAATAAATCAATTTATTTTCATTTCATTTTTAATCAAAAATCAACATATCAAACTCAATTCTAATTGACTAATAACTAATGCACTCTAAATATTTTATTGTGTTTTAATAAACTAAATTAGGCATTATTAACTTGACATTCTAAAAATAAAATATGATATAATTATTTCTTTTTAAACTAAATATCACATTAACTAAAAAATATATATTGATAATAATTCTCATATCATTAACATGTCATATGAGAATTTAAATTAGACGTGATATATCTTTTAAATGAGTAATTATCGATAAAGATCAAATAGGACTCTAGTGAGTGAAAGGTGCAGTTCAATGTGAACTATCTATCATAGCCACCAAAGACAATAACCGTACTAATTCGGCATGCGTTGACTTGGTAGTTAGAGACTAAAAAAGGTAGGAATTAATAAAATATGATACATTTACTTGTAAAATTTAAAGTAAATAAATATATTTATAGATTTCAAAAATATAGATTTATATGCAATTTTATTAATTTATTTTGTAAATTAACGATTTTGCTCCCTCAATCAAGTTTTGACTAAGAATGGTAGTGCTGAAATTAAATATATACTCCCTCATCCATTTAAATTAGGGTCTTGTTAATCAGAGTTTTCAAGACACTCTTTAAGCATTCTAAAAAAATAAAATATTATATAGAAAATTAAACCATTTCAATTTCCAAGACATTAAATACGCAGATTTTCACAACAAAAAAATAGTATTTTAAGGTTTTAAAGAGTGCCCTGAAGACATTGATTTTAATTTTTCTTTAAATTAAACTAATTTATATTGCTAGCAAAGTATTATTCCGTGCTAACTTATAAGGAAAAAAAGTAATATTTCACTATTATTAAAAATTTAAAATTTTTGTGTCTTAATGAAATATATGTCTTATTGGAAAGGTGTCAAAACTGAGTATATTTTATTTGATATGGATCATGCATTTATTGACAAAGCTTAGTAATATTTTTAATGAATTAGCCTTATATAATTTATAATAAAATCGTTATACGACTAAGTAAACATTTAGTGTAAAAAAAAATTTATGCATACACCCTTATGATTCATCATGATTCATATCTTTGGTATTTATGGCAACTAGCATGACAAAGTTCACATAAATGAAATAGTTAACTATGGAATAAATTACAATTATTTCTGTTTTACATTCTAAACATCAGATACTCCCGAGTGGTTTATAGTTTTTCATGATTGAAATGTGCGTCGGTGGGATAGAATCCCTTACCAATATTATTTTATCAGCAATTCAAAGTTGTGATTAAATTAAATCATAATAAACCTGTAATGGCAATAATGCTACTTATTGGGAACATTAGACATACATATTGTTTACAGAAAATAATATTTTTAACTTCCTCCGTAATTGTATAATTTATTTAATGGATATCTTAAGATGATAGAGAGTGGATATATATGAATATGAAGAAAAAGAAGAAAAAAATATAATCCTATAAATATACTGGAATTTTTAATGTAGTGTTAAAATTAATTTTACAATTTAAATTACTATCTAAATTTAATCAATATTACTCAAAAGCATTTTTTATATAAACTATTAAAATAACTTTCACAAAATAAAAATCAATTTTACTTAAATACTTTAAAAATAAATAAATTTATTTTCATTTCATTTTTAATCAAAAATCAACATATCAAACTCAATACTAATTGACTAATAACTAATGCACTCTAAATATTTTATTGTGTTTTAATAAACTAAATTAGGCATTATTAACTTGACATTCTAAAAATAAAATATGATATAGTTATTTCTTTATAAACTAAATATCACATTAACTAAAAAATATATATTGATAATAATTCTCATATCATTAACATGTCATATGAGAATTTAAATTAGACGCGATATATCTTTTAAATGAGTAATTATCGATAAAGATCAAATAGGACTCTAGTGAGTGAAAGGTGCAGTTCAATGTGAACTATCTATCATAGCCACCAAAGACAATAACCGTACTAATTCGGCATGCGTTGACTTGGTAGTTAGAGACTAAAAAAGGTAGGAATTAATAAAATATGATACATTTACTTGTAAAATTTAAAGTAAATAAATATATTTATAGATTTCAAAAATATAGATTTAAATGCAATTTTATTAATTTATTTTGTAAATTAACGATTTTGCTCCCTCAATCAAGTTTTGACTAAGAATGGTAGTGCTGAAATTAAATATATACTCCCTCATCCATTTAAATTAGGGTCTTGTTAATCAGAGTTTTCAAGACACTCTTTAAGCATTCTAAAAAAATAAAATATTATATAGAAAATTAAACCATTTCAATTTCCAAGACATTAAATACGCAGATTTTCACAACAAAAAAATAGTATTTTAAGGTTTTAAAGAGTGCCCTGAAGACATTGATTTTAATTTTTCTTTAAATTAAACTAATTTATATTGCTAGCAAAGTATTATTCCGTGCTAACTTATAAGGAAAAAAAGTAATATTTCACTATTATTAAAAATTTAAAATTTTTGTGTCTTAATGAAATATATGTCTTATTGGAAAGGTGTCAAAACTGAGTATATTTTATATGATATGGATCATGCATTTATTGACAAAGCTTAGTAATATTTTTAATGAATTAGCCTTATATAATTTATAATAAAATCGTTATACGACTAAGTAAACATTTAGTGTAAAAAAAAATTTATGCATACACCCTTATGATTCATCATGATTCATATCTTTGGTATTTATGGCAACTAGCATGACAAAGTTCACATAAATGAAATAGTTAACTATGGAATAAATTACAATTATTTCTGTTTTACATTCTAAACATCAGATACTCCCGAGTGGTTTATAGTTTTTCATGATTGAAATGTGCGTCGGTGGGATAGAATCCCTTACCAATATTATTTTATCAGCAATTCAAAGTTGTGATTAAATTAAATCATAATAAACCTGTAATGGCAATAATGCTACTTATTGGGAACATTAGACATACATATTGTTTACAGAAAATAATATTTTTAACTTCCTCCGTAATTGTATAATTTATTTAATGGATATCTTAAGATGATAGAGAGTGGATATATATGAATATGAAGAAAAAGAAGAAAAAAATATAATCCTATAAATATACTGGAATTTTTAATGTAGTGTTAAAATTAATTTTACAATTTAAATTACTATCTAAATTTAATCAATATTACTCAAAAGCATTTTTTATATAAACTATTAAAATAACTTTCACAAAATAAAAATCAATTTTACTTAAATACTTTAAAAATAAATCAATTTATTTTCATTTCATTTTTAATCAAAAATCAACATATCAAACTCAATACTAATTGACTAATAACTAATGCACTCTAAATATTTTATTGTGTTTTAATAAACTAAATTAGGCATTATTAACTTGACATTCTAAAAATAAAATATGATATAGTTATTTCTTTATAAACTAAATATCACATTAACTAAAAAATATATATTGATAATAATTCTCATATCATTAACATGTCATATGAGAATTTAAATTAGACGCGATATATCTTTTAAATGAGTAATTATCGATAAAGATCAAATAGGACTCTAGTGAGTGAAAGGTGCAGTTCAATGTGAACTATCTATCATAGCCACCAAAGACAATAACCGTACTAATTCGGCATGCGTTGACTTGGTAGTTAGAGACTAAAAAAGGTAGGAATTAATAAAATATGATACATTTACTTGTAAAATTTAAAGTAAATAAATATATTTATAGATTTCAAAAATATAGATTTAAATGCAATTTTATTAATTTATTTTGTAAATTAACGATTTTGCTCCCTCAATCAAGTTTTGACTAAGAATGGTAGTGCTGAAATTAAATATATACTCCCTCATCCATTTAAATTAGGGTCTTGTTAATCAGAGTTTTCAAGACACTCTTTAAGCATTCTAAAAAAATAAAATATTATATAGAAAATTAAACCATTTCAATTTCCAAGACATTAAATACGCAGATTTTCACAACAAAAAAAATAGTATTTTAAGGTTTTAAAGAGTGCCCTGAAGACATTGATTTTAATTTTTCTTTAAATTAAACTAATTTATATTGCTAGCAAAGTATTATTCCGTGCTAACTTATAAGGAAAAAAAAGTAATATTTCACTATTATTAAAAATTTAAAAATTTTGTGTCTTAATGAAATATATGTCTTATTGGAAAGGTGTCAAAACTGAGTATATTTTATTTGATATGGATCATGCATTTATTGAAAAAGCTTAGTAATATTTTTAATGAATTAGCCTTATATAATTTATAATAAAATCGTTATACGACTAAGTAAACATTTAGTGTAAAAAAAAAATTATGCATACACCCTTATGATTCATCATGATTCATATCTTTGGTATTTATGGCAACTAGCATGACAAAGTTCACATAAATGAAATAGTTAACTAGGGAATAAATTACAATTATTTCTGTTTTACATTCTAAACATCAGATACTCCCGGGTGGTTTATAGTTTTTCATGATTGAAATGTGCGTCGGCGGGATAGAATCCCTTACCAATATTATTTTATCAGCAATTCAACGTTGTGATTAAATTAAATCATAATAAACCTGTAATGGCAATAATGCTACTTATTGGGAACATTAGACATACATATTGTTTACAGAAAATAATATTTTTAACTTCCTCCGTAATTGTATAATTTATTTAATGGATATCTTAAGATGATAGAGAGTGGATATATATGAATATGAAGAAAAAGAAGAAAAAAATATAATCCTATAAATATACTGGAATTTTTAATGTAGTGTTAAAATTAATTTTACAATTTAAATTACTATCTAAATTTAATCAATATTACTCAAAATCATTTTTTATATAAACTATTAAAATAACTTTCACAAAATAAAAATCAATTTTACTTAAATACATTAAAAATAAATCAATTTATTTTCATTTCATTTTTAATCAAAAATCAACATATCAAACTCAATTCTAATTGACTAATAACTAATGCACTCTAAATATTTTATTGTGTTTTAATAAACTAAATTAGGCATTATTAACTTGACATTCTAAAAATAAAATATGATATAATTATTTCTTTTTAAACTAAATATCACATTAACTAAAAAATATATATTGATAATAATTCTCATATCATTAACATGTCATATGAGAATTTAAATTAGACGCGATATATCTTTTAAATGAGTAATTATCGATAAAGATCAAATAGGACTCTAGTGAGTGAAAGGTGCAGTTCAATGTGAACTATCTATCATAGCCACCAAAGACAATAACCGTACTAATTCGGCATGCGTTGACTTGGTAGTTAGAGACTAAAAAAGGTAGGAATTAATAAAATATGATACATTTACTTGTAAAATTTAAAGTAAATAAATATATTTATAGATTTCAAAAATATAGATTTAAATGCAATTTTATTAATTTATTTTGTAAATTAACGATTTTGCTCCCTCAATCAAGTTTTGACTAAGAATGGTAGTGCTGAAATTAAATATATACTCCCTCATCCATTTAAATTAGGGTCTTGTTAATCAGAGTTTTCAAGACACTCTTTAAGCATTCTAAAAAAATAAAATATTATATAGAAAATTAAACCATTTCAATTTCCAAGACATTAAATACGCAGATTTTCACAACAAAAAAATAGTATTTTAAGGTTTTAAAGAGTGCCCTGAAGACATTGATTTTAATTTTTCTTTAAATTAAACTAATTTATATTGCTAGCAAAGTATTATTCCGTGCTAACTTATAAGGAAAAAAAAGTAATATTTCACTATTATTAAAAATTTAAAAATTTTGTGTCTTAATGAAATATATGTCTTATTGGAAAGGTGTCAAAACTGAGTATATTTTATTTGATATGGATCATGCATTTATTGAAAAAGCTTAGTAATATTTTTAATGAATTAGCCTTATATAATTTATAATAAAATCGTTATACGACTAAGTAAACATTTAGTGTAAAAAAAAAATTATGCATACACCCTTATGATTCATCATGATTCATATCTTTCATATTTATGGCAACTTGCATGACAAAGTTCACATAAATGAAATAGTTAACTATGGAATAAATTACAATTATTTCTGTTTTACATTCTAAACATCAGATACTCCCGGGTGGTTTATAGTTTTTCATGATTGAAATGTGCGTCGGCGGGATAGAATCCCTTACCAATATTATTTTATCAGCAATTCAACGTTGTGATTAAATTAAATCATAATAAACCTGTAATGGCAATAATGCTACTTATTGGGAACATTAGACATACATATTGTTTACAGAAAATAATATTTTTAACTTCCTCCGTAATTGTATAATTTATTTAATGGATATCTTAAGATGATAGAGAGTGGATATATATGAATATGAAGAAAAAGAAGAAAAAAATATAATCCTATAAATATACTGGAATTTTTAATGTAGTGTTAAAATTAATTTTACAATTTAAATTACTATCTAAATTTAATCAATATTACTCAAAAGCATTTTTTATATAAACTATTAAAATAACTTTCACAAAATAAAAATCAATTTTACTTAAATACTTTAAAAATAAATCAATTTATTTTCATTTCATTTTTAATCAAAAATCAACATATCAAACTCAATACTAATTGACTAATAACTAATGCACTCTAAATATTTTATTGTGTTTTAATAAACTAAATTAGGCATTATTAACTTGACATTCTAAAAATAAAATATGATATAGTTATTTCTTTATAAACTAAATATCACATTAACTAAAAAATATATATTGATAATAATTCTCATATCATTAACATGTCATATGAGAATTTAAATTAGACGCGATATATCTTTTAAATGAGTAATTATCGATAAAGATCAAATAGGACTCTAGTGAGTGAAAGGTGCAGTTCAATGTGAACTATCTATCATAGCCACCAAAGACAATAACCGTACTAATTCGGCATGCGTTGACTTGGTAGTTAGAGACTAAAAAAGGTAGGAATTAATAAAATATGATACATTTACTTGTAAAATTTAAAGTAAATAAATATATTTATAGATTTCAAAAATATAGATTTAAATGCAATTTTATTAATTTATTTTGTAAATTAACGATTTTGCTCCCTCAATCAAGTTTTGACTAAGAATGGTAGTGCTGAAATTAAATATATACTCCCTCATCCATTTAAATTAGGGTCTTGTTAATCAGAGTTTTCAAGACACTCTTTAAGCATTCTAAAAAAATAAAATATTATATAGAAAATTAAACCATTTCAATTTCCAAGACATTAAATACGCAGATTTTCACAACAAAAAAATAGTATTTTAAGGTTTTAAAGAGTGCCCTGAAGACATTGATTTTAATTTTTCTTTAAATTAAACTAATTTATATTGCTAGCAAAGTATTATTCCGTGCTAACTTATAAGGAAAAAAAAGTAATATTTCACTATTATTAAAAATTTAAAAATTTTGTGTCTTAATGAAATATATGTCTTATTGGAAAGGTGTCAAAACTGAGTATATTTTATTTGATATGGATCATGCATTTATTGAAAAAGCTTAGTAATATTTTTAATGAATTAGCCTTATATAATTTATAATAAAATCGTTATACGACTAAGTAAACATTTAGTGTAAAAAAAAAATTATGCATACACCCTTATGATTCATCATGATTCATATCTTTCATATTTATGGCAACTAGCATGACAAAGTTCACATAAATGAAATAGTTAACTATGGAATAAATTACAATTATTTCTGTTTTACATTCTAAACATCAGATACTCCCGGGTGGTTTATAGTTTTTCATGATTGAAATGTGCGTCGGCGGGATAGAATCCCTTACCAATATTATTTTATCAGCAATTCAACGTTGTGATTAAATTAAATCATAATAAACCTGTAATGGCAATAATGCTACTTATTGGGAACATTAGACATACATATTGTTTACAGAAAATAATATTTTTAACTTCCTCCGTAATTGTATAATTTATTTAATGGATATCTTAAGATGATAGAGAGTGGATATATATGAATATGAAGAAAAAGAAGAAAAAAATATAATCCTATAAATATACTGGAATTTTTAATGTAGTGTTAAAATTAATTTTACAATTTAAATTACTATCTAAATTTAATCAATATTACTCAAAAGCATTTTTTATATAAACTATTAAAATAACTTTCACAAAATAAAAATCAATTTTACTTAAATACTTTAAAAATAAATCAATTTATTTTCATTTCATTTTTAATCAAAAATCAACATATCAAACTCAATACTAATTGACTAATAACTAATGCACTCTAAATATTTTATTGTGTTTTAATAAACTAAATTAGGCATTATTAACTTGACATTCTAAAAATAAAATATGATATAGTTATTTCTTTATAAACTAAATATCACATTAACTAAAAAATATATATTGATAATAATTCTCATATCATTAACATGTCATATGAGAATTTAAATTAGACGCGATATATCTTTTAAATGAGTAATTATCGATAAAGATCAAATAGGACTCTAGTGAGTGAAAGGTGCAGTTCAATGTGAACTATCTATCATAGCCACCAAAGACAATAACCGTACTAATTCGGCATGCGTTGACTTGGTAGTTAGAGACTAAAAAAGGTAGGAATTAATAAAATATGATACATTTACTTGTAAAATTTAAAGTAAATAAATATATTTATAGATTTCAAAAATATAGATTTAAATGCAATTTTATTAATTTATTTTGTAAATTAACGATTTTGCTCCCTCAATCAAGTTTTGACTAAGAATGGTAGTGCTGAAATTAAATATATACTCCCTCATCCATTTAAATTAGGGTCTTGTTAATCAGAGTTTTCAAGACACTCTTTAAGCATTCTAAAAAAATAAAATATTATATAGAAAATTAAACCATTTCAATTTCCAAGACATTAAATACGCAGATTTTCACAACAAAAAAATAGTATTTTAAGGTTTTAAAGAGTGCCCTGAAGACATTGATTTTAATTTTTCTTTAAATTAAACTAATTTATATTGCTAGCAAAGTATTATTCCGTGCTAACTTATAAGGAAAAAAAAGTAATATTTCACTATTATTAAAAATTTAAAAATTTTGTGTCTTAATGAAATATATGTCTTATTGGAAAGGTGTCAAAACTGAGTATATTTATTTGATATGGATCATGCATTTATTGACAAAGCTTAGTAATATTTTTAATGAATTAGCCTTATATAATTTATAATAAAATCGTTATACGACTAAGTAAACATTTAGTGTAAAAAAAAAATTATGCATACACCCTTATGATTCATCATGATTCATATCTTTGGTATTTATGGCAACTAGCATGACAAAGTTCACATAAATGAAATAGTTAACTATGGAATAAATTACAATTATTTCTGTTTTACATTCTAAACATCAGATACTCCCGAGTGGTTTATAGTTTTTCATGATTGAAATGTGCGTCGGTGGGATAGAATCCCTTACCAATATTATTTTATCAGCAATTCAAAGTTGTGATTAAATTAAATCATAATAAACCTGTAATGGCAATAATGCTACTTATTGGGAACATTAGACATACATATTGTTTACAGAAAATAATATTTTTAACTTCCTCCGTAATTGTATAATTTATTTAATGGATATCTTAAGATGATAGAGAGTGGATATATATGAATATGAAGAAAAAGAAGAAAAAAATATAATCCTATAAATATACTGGAATTTTTAATGTAGTGTTAAAATTAATTTTACAATTTAAATTACTATCTAAATTTAATCAATATTACTCAAAAGCATTTTTTATATAAACTATTAAAATAACTTTCACAAAATAATAATCAATTTTACTTAAATACTTTAAAAATAAATCAATTTATTTTCATTTCATTTTTAATCAAAAATCAACATATCAAACTCAATACTAATTGACTAATAACTAATGCACTCTAAATATTTTATTGTGTTTTAATAAACTAAATTAGGCATTATTAACTTGACATTCTAAAAATAAAATATGATATAGTTATTTCTTTATAAACTAAATATCACATTAACTAAAAAATATATATTGATAATAATTCTCATATCATTAACATGTCATATGAGAATTTAAATTAGACGCGATATATCTTTTAAATGAGTAATTATCGATAAAGATCAAATAGGACTCTAGTGAGTGAAAGGTGCAGTTCAATGTGAACTATCTATCATAGCCACCAAAGACAATAACCGTACTAATTCGGCATGCGTTGACTTGGTAGTTAGAGACTAAAAAAGGTAGGAATTAATAAAATATGATACATTTACTTGTAAAATTTAAAGTAAATAAATATATTTATAGATTTCAAAAATATAGATTTAAATGCAATTTTATTAATTTATTTTGTAAATTAACGATTTTGCTCCCTCAATCAAGTTTTGACTAAGAATGGTAGTGCTGAAATTAAATATATACTCCCTCATCCATTTAAATTAGGGTCTTGTTAATCAGAGTTTTCAAGACACTCTTTAAGCATTCTAAAAAAATAAAATATTATATAGAAAATTAAACCATTTCAATTTCCAAGACATTAAATACGCAGATTTTCACAACAAAAAAATAGTATTTTAAGGTTTTAAAGAGTGCCCTGAAGACATTGATTTTAATTTTTCTTTAAATTAAACTAATTTATATTGCTAGCAAAGTATTATTCCGTGCTAACTTATAAGGAAAAAAAAGTAATATTTCACTATTATTAAAAATTTAAAAATTTTGTGTCTTAATGAAATATATGTCTTATTGGAAAGGTGTCAAAACTGAGTATATTTTATTTGATATGGATCATGCATTTATTGAAAAAGCTTAGTAATATTTTTAATGAATTAGCCTTATATAATTTATAATAAAATCGTTATACGACTAAGTAAACATTTAGTGTAAAAAAAAAATTATGCATACACCCTTATGATTCATCATGATTCATATCTTTCATATTTATGGCAACTAGCATGACAAAGTTCACATAAATGAAATAGTTAACTATGGAATAAATTACAATTATTTCTGTTTTACATTCTAAACATCAGATACTCCCGGGTGGTTTATAGTTTTTCATGATTGAAATGTGCGTCGGCGGGATAGAATCCCTTACCAATATTATTTTATCAGCAATTCAACGTTGTGATTAAATTAAATCATAATAAACCTGTAATGGCAATAATGCTACTTATTGGGAACATTAGACATACATATTGTTTACAGAAAATAATATTTTTAACTTCCTCCGTAATTGTATAATTTATTTAATGGATATCTTAAGATGATAGAGAGTGGATATATATGAATATGAAGAAAAAGAAGAAAAAAATATAATCCTATAAATATACTGGAATTTTTAATGTAGTGTTAAAATTAATTTTACAATTTAAATTACTATCTAAATTTAATCAATATTACTCAAAATCATTTTTTATATAAACTATTAAAATAACTTTCACAAAATAAAAATCAATTTTACTTAAATACATTAAAAATAAATCAATTTATTTTCATTTCATTTTTAATCAAAAATCAACATATCAAACTCAATTCTAATTGACTAATAACTAATGCACTCTAAATATTTTATTGTGTTTTAATAAACTAAATTAGGCATTATTAACTTGACATTCTAAAAATAAAATATGATATAATTATTTCTTTTTAAACTAAATATCACATTAACTAAAAAATATATATTGATAATAATTCTCATATCATTAACATGTCATATGAGAATTTAAATTAGACGCGATATATCTTTTAAATGAGTAATTATCGATAAAGATCAAATAGGACTCTAGTGAGTGAAAGGTGCAGTTCAATGTGAACTATCTATCATAGCCACCAAAGACAATAACCGTACTAATTCGGCATGCGTTGACTTGGTAGTTAGAGACTAAAAAAGGTAGGAATTAATAAAATATGATACATTTACTTGTAAAATTTAAAGTAAATAAATATATTTATAGATTTCAAAAATATAGATTTAAATGCAATTTTATTAATTTATTTTGTAAATTAACGATTTTGCTCCCTCAATCAAGTTTTGACTAAGAATGGTAGTGCTGAAATTAAATATATACTCCCTCATCCATTTAAATTAGGGTCTTGTTAATCAGAGTTTTCAAGACACTCTTTAAGCATTCTAAAAAAATAAAATATTATATAGAAAATTAAACCATTTCAATTTCCAAGACATTAAATACGCAGATTTTCACAACAAAAAAATAGTATTTTAAGGTTTTAAAGAGTGCCCTGAAGACATTGATTTTAATTTTTCTTTAAATTAAACTAATTTATATTGCTAGCAAAGTATTATTCCGTGCTAACTTATAAGGAAAAAAAAGTAATATTTCACTATTATTAAAAATTTAAAATTTTTGTGTCTTAATGAAATATATGTCTTATTGGAAAGGTGTCAAAACTGAGTATATTTTATTTGATATGGATCATGCATTTATTGACAAAGCTTAGTAATATTTTTAATGAATTAGCCTTATATAATTTATAATAAAATCGTTATACGACTAAGTAAACATTTAGTGTAAAAAAAAATTTATGCATACACCCTTATGATTCATCATGATTCATATCTTTGGTATTTATGGCAACTAGCATGACAAAGTTCACATAAATGAAATAGTTAACTATGGAATAAATTACAATTATTTCTGTTTTACATTCTAAACATCAGATACTCCCGAGTGGTTTATAGTTTTTCATGATTGAAATGTGCGTCGGCGGGATAGAATCCCTTACCAATATTATTTTATCAGCAATTCAAAGTTGTGATTAAATTAAATCATAATAAACCTGTAATGGCAATAATGCTACTTATTGGGAACATTAGACATACATATTGTTTACAGAAAATAATATTTTTAACTTCCTCCGTAATTGTATAATTTATTTAATGGATATCTTAAGATGATAGAGAGTGGATATATATGAATATGAAGAAAAAGAAGAAAAAAATATAATCCTATAAATATACTGGAATTTTTAATGTAGTGTTAAAATTAATTTTACAATTTAAATTACTATCTAAATTTAATCAATATTACTCAAAATCATTTTTTATATAAACTATTAAAATAACTTTCACAAAATAAAAATCAATTTTACTTAAATACATTAAAAATAAATCAATTTATTTTCATTTCATTTTTAATCAAAAATCAACATATCAAACTCAATTCTAATTGACTAATAACTAATGCACTCTAAATATTTTATTGTGTTTTAATAAACTAAATTAGGCATTATTAACTTGACATTCTAAAAATAAAATATGATATAATTATTTCTTTTTAAACTAAATATCACATTAACTAAAAAATATATATTGATAATAATTCTCATATCATTAACATGTCATATGAGAATTTAAATTAGACGTGATATATCTTTTAAATGAGTAATTATCGATAAAGATCAAATAGGACTCTAGTGAGTGAAAGGTGCAGTTCAATGTGAACTATCTATCATAGCCACCAAAGACAATAACCGTACTAATTCGGCATGCGTTGACTTGGTAGTTAGAGACTAAAAAAGGTAGGAATTAATAAAATATGATACATTTACTTGTAAAATTTAAAGTAAATAAATATATTTATAGATTTCAAAAATATAGATTTAAATGCAATTTTATTAATTTATTTTGTAAATTAACGATTTTGCTCCCTCAATCAAGTTTTGACTAAGAATGGTAGTGCTGAAATTAAATATATACTCCCTCATCCATTTAAATTAGGGTCTTGTTAATCAGAGTTTTCAAGACACTCTTTAAGCATTCTAAAAAAATAAAATATTATATAGAAAATTAAACCATTTCAATTTCCAAGACATTAAATACGCAGATTTTCACAACAAAAAAATAGTATTTTAAGGTTTTAAAGAGTGCCCTGAAGACATTGATTTTAATTTTTCTTTAAATTAAACTAATTTATATTGCTAGCAAAGTATTATTCCGTGCTAACTTATAAGGAAAAAAAAGTAATATTTCACTATTATTAAAAATTTAAAATTTTTGTGTCTTAATGAAATATATGTCTTATTGGAAAGGTGTCAAAACTGAGTATATTTTATTTGATATGGATCATGCATTTATTGACAAAGCTTAGTAATATTTTTAATGAATTAGCCTTATATAATTTATAATAAAATCGTTATACGACTAAGTAAACATTTAGTGTAAAAAAAAATTTATGCATACACCCTTATGATTCATCATGATTCATATCTTTGGTATTTATGGCAACTAGCATGACAAAGTTCACATAAATGAAATAGTTAACTATGGAATAAATTACAATTATTTCTGTTTTACATTCTAAACATCAGATACTCCCGAGTGGTTTATAGTTTTTCATGATTGAAATGTGCGTCGGCGGGATAGAATCCCTTACCAATATTATTTTATCAGCAATTCAAAGTTGTGATTAAATTAAATCATAATAAACCTGTAATGGCAATAATGCTACTTATTGGGAACATTAGACATACATATTGTTTACAGAAAATAATATTTTTAACTTCCTCCGTAATTGTATAATTTATTTAATGGATATCTTAAGATGATAGAGAGTGGATATATATGAATATGAAGAAAAAGAAGAAAAAAATATAATCCTATAAATATACTGGAATTTTTAATGTAGTGTTAAAATTAATTTTACAATTTAAATTACTATCTAAATTTAATCAATATTACTCAAAAGCATTTTTTATATAAACTATTAAAATAACTTTCAAAAAATAAAAATCAATTTTACTTAAATACTTTAAAAATAAATCAATTTATTTTCATTTCATTTTTAATCAAAAATCAACATATCAAACTCAATACTAATTGACTAATAACTAATGCACTCTAAATATTTTATTGTGTTTTAATAAACTAAATTAGGCATTATTAACTTGACATTCTAAAAATAAAATATGATATAGTTATTTCTTTATAAACTAAATATCACATTAACTAAAAAATATATATTGATAATAATTCTCATATCATTAACATGTCATATGAGAATTTAAATTAGACGCGATATATCTTTTAAATGAGTAATTATCGATAAAGATCAAATAGGACTCTAGTGAGTGAAAGGTGCAGTTCAATGTGAACTATCTATCATAGCCACCAAAGACAATAACCGTACTAATTCGGCATGCGTTGACTTGGTAGTTAGAGACTAAAAAAGGTAGGAATTAATAAAATATGATACATTTACTTGTAAAATTTAAAGTAAATAAATATATTTATAGATTTCAAAAATATAGATTTAAATGCAATTTTATTAATTTATTTTGTAAATTAACGATTTTGCTCCCTCAATCAAGTTTTGACTAAGAATGGTAGTGCTGAAATTAAATATATACTCCCTCATCCATTTAAATTAGGGTCTTGTTAATCAGAGTTTTCATGACACTCTTTAAGCATTCTAAAAAAATAAAATATTATATAGAAAATTAAACCATTTCAATTTCCAAGACATTAAATACGCAGATTTTCACAACAAAAAAATAGTATTTTAAGGTTTTAAAGAGTGCCCTGAAGACATTGATTTTAATTTTTCTTTAAATTAAACTAATTTATATTGCTAGCAAAGTATTATTCCGTGCTAACTTATAAGGAAAAAAAAGTAATATTTCACTATTATTAAAAATTTAAAAATTTTGTGTCTTAATGAAATATATGTCTTATTGGAAAGGTGTCAAAACTGAGTATATTTTATTTGATATGGATCATGCATTTATTGAAAAAGCTTAGTAATATTTTTAATGAATTAGCCTTATATAATTTATAATAAAATCGTTATACGACTAAGTAAACATTTAGTGTAAAAAAAAAAATTATGCATACACCCTTATGATTCATCATGATTCATATCTTTCGTATTTATGGCAACTAGCATGACAAAGTTCACATAAATGAAATAGTTAACTATGGAATAAATTACAATTATTTCTGTTTTACATTCTAAACATCAGATACTCCCGGGTGGTTTATAGTTTTTCATGATTGAAATGTGCGTCGGCGGGATAGAATCCCTTACCAATATTATTTTATCAGCAATTCAACGTTGTGATTAAATTAAATCATAATAAACCTGTAATGGCAATAATGCTACTTATTGGGAACATTAGACATACATATTGTTTACAGAAAATAATATTTTTAACTTCCTCCGTAATTGTATAATTTATTTAATGGATATCTTAAGATGATAGAGAGTGGATATATATGAATATGAAGAAAAAGAAGAAAAAAATATAATCCTATAAATATACTGGAATTTTTAATGTAGTGTTAAAATTAATTTTACAATTTAAATTACTATCTAAATTTAATCAATATTACTCAAAAGCATTTTTTATATAAACTATTAAAATAACTTTCACAAAATAAAAATCAATTTTACTTAAATACTTTAAAAATAAATCAATTTATTTTCATTTCATTTTTAATCAAAAATCAACATATCAAACTCAATACTAATTGACTAATAACTAATGCACTCTAAATATTTTATTGTGTTTTAATAAACTAAATTAGGCATTATTAACTTGACATTCTAAAAATAAAATATGATATAGTTATTTCTTTATAAACTAAATATCACATTAACTAAAAAATATATATTGATAATAATTCTCATATCATTAACATGTCATATGAGAATTTAAATTAGACGCGATATATCTTTTAAATGAGTAATTATCGATAAAGATCAAATAGGACTCTAGTGAGTGATGGGTGCAGTTCAATGTGAACTATCTATCATAGCCACCAAAGACAATAACCGTACTAATTCGGCATGCGTTGACTTGGTAGTTAGAGACTAAAAAAGGTAGGAATTAATAAAATATGATACATTTACTTGTAAAATTTAAAGTAAATAAATATATTTATAGATTTCAAAAATATAGATTTAAATGCAATTTTATTAATTTATTTTGTAAATTAACGATTTGGCTCCCTCAATCAAGTTTTGACTAAGAATGGTAGTGCTGAAATTAAATATATACTCCCTCATCCATTTAAATTAGGGTCTTGTTAATCAGAGTTTTCATGACACTCTTTAAGCATTCTAAAAAAATAAAATATTATATAGAAAATTAAACCATTTCAATTTCCAAGACATTAAATACGCAGATTTTCACAACAAAAAAATAGTATTTTAAGGTTTTAAAGAGTGCCCTGAAGACATTGATTTTAATTTTTCTTTAAATTAAACTAATTTATATTGCTAGCAAAGTATTATTCCGTGCTAACTTATAAGGAAAAAAAAGTAATATTTCACTATTATTAAAAATTTAAAAATTTTGTGTCTTAATGAAATATATGTCTTATTGGAAAGGTGTCAAAACTGAGTATATTTTATTTGATATGGATCATGCATTTATTGAAAAAGCTTAGTAATATTTTTAATGAATTAGCCTTATATAATTTATAATAAAATCGTTATACGACTAAGTAAACATTTAGTGTAAAAAAAAAATTATGCATACACCCTTATGATTCATCATGATTCATATCTTTCGTATTTATCGCAACTAGCATGACAAAGTTCACATAAATGAAATAGTTAACTATGGAATAAATTACAATTATTTCTGTTTTACATTCTAAACATCAGATACTCCCGGGTGGTTTATAGTTTTTCATGATTGAAATGTGCGTCGGCGGGATAGAATCCCTTACCAATATTATTTTATCAGCAATTCAACGTTGTGATTAAATTAAATCATAATAAACCTGTAATGGCAATAATGCTACTTATTGGGAACATTAGACATACATATTGTTTACAGAAAATAATATTTTTAACTTCCTCCGTAATTGTATAATTTATTTAATGGATATCTTAAGATGATAGAGAGTGGATATATATGAATATGAAGAAAAAGAAGAAAAAAATATAATCCTATAAATATACTGGAATTTTTAATGTAGTGTTAAAATTAATTTTACAATTTAAATTACTATCTAAATTTAATCAATATTACTCAAAAGCATTTTTTATATAAACTATTAAAATAACTTTCACAAAATAAAAATCAATTTTACTTAAATACTTTAAAAATAAATCAATTTATTTTCATTTCATTTTTAATCAAAAATCAACATATCAAACTCAATACTAATTGACTAATAACTAATGCACTCTAAATATTTTATTGTGTTTTAATAAACTAAATTAGGCATTATTAACTTGACATTCTAAAAATAAAATATGATATAGTTATTTCTTTTTAAACTAAATATCACATTAACTAAAAAATATATATTGATAATAATTCTCATATCATTAACATGTCATATGAGAATTTAAATTAGACGCGATATATCTTTTAAATGAGTAATTATCGATAAAGATCAAATAGGACTCTAGTGAGTGAAAGGTGCAGTTCAATGTGAACTATCTATCATAGCCACCAAAGACAATAACCGTACTAATTCGGCATGCGTTGACTTGGTAGTTAGAGACTAAAAAAGGTAGGAATTAATAAAATATGATACATTTACTTGTAAAATTTAAAGTAAATAAATATATTTATAGATTTCAAAAATATAGATTTAAATGCAATTTTATTAATTTATTTTGTAAATTAACGATTTTGCTCCCTCAATCAAGTTTTGACTAAGAATGGTAGTGCTGAAATTAAATATATACTCCCTCATCCATTTAAATTAGGGTCTTGTTAATCAGAGTTTTCAAGACACTCTTTAAGCATTCTAAAAAAATAAAATATTATATAGAAAATTAAACCATTTCAATTTCCAAGACATTAAATACGCAGATTTTCACAACAAAAAAATAGTATTTTAAGGTTTTAAAGAGTGCCCTGAAGACATTGATTTTAATTTTTCTTTAAATTAAACTAATTTATATTGCTAGCAAAGTATTATTCCGTGCTAACTTATAAGGAAAAAAAAGTAATATTTCACTATTATTAAAAATTTAAAAATTTTGTGTCTTAATGAAATATATGTCTTATTGGAAAGGTGTCAAAACTGAGTATATTTTATTTGATATGGATCATGCATTTATTGAAAAAGCTTAGTAATATTTTTAATGAATTAGCCTTATATAATTTATAATAAAATCGTTATACGACTAAGTAAACATTTAGTGTAAAAAAAAAATTATGCATACACCCTTATGATTCATCATGATTCATATCTTTCGTATTTATGGCAACTAGCATGACAAAGTTCACATAAATGAAATAGTTAACTATGGAATAAATTACAATTATTTCTGTTTTACATTCTAAACATCAGATACTCCCGGGTGGTTTATAGTTTTTCATGATTGAAATGTGCGTCGGCGGGATAGAATCCCTTACCAATATTATTTTATCAGCAATTCAACGTTGTGATTAAATTAAATCATAATAAACCTGTAATGGCAATAATGCTACTTATTGGGAACATTAGACATACATATTGTTTACAGAAAATAATATTTTTAACTTCCTCCGTAATTGTATAATTTATTTAATGGATATCTTAAGATGATAGAGAGTGGATATATATGAATATGAAGAAAAAGAAGAAAAAAATATAATCCTATAAATATACTGGAATTTTTAATGTAGTGTTAAAATTAATTTTACAATTTAAATTACTATCTAAATTTAATCAATATTACTCAAAAGCATTTTTTATATAAACTATTAAAATAACTTTCACAAAATAAAAATCAATTTTACTTAAATACTTTAAAAATAAATCAATTTATTTTCATTTCATTTTTAATCAAAAATCAACATATCAAACTCAATTCTAATTGACTAATAACTAATGCACTCTAAATATTTTATTGTGTTTTAATAAACTAAATTAGGCATTATTAACTTGACATTCTAAAAATAAAATATGATATAATTATTTCTTTTTAAACTAAATATCACATTAACTAAAAAATATATATTGATAATAATTCTCATATCATTAACATGTCATATGAGAATTTAAATTAGACGCGATATATCTTTTAAATGAGTAATTATCGATAAAGATCAAATAGGACTCTAGTGAGTGAAAGGTGCAGTTCAATGTGAACTATCTATCATAGCCACCAAAGACAATAACCGTACTAATTCGGCATGCGTTGACTTGGTAGTTAGAGACTAAAAAAGGTAGGAATTAATAAAATATGATACATTTACTTGTAAAATTTAAACTAAATAAATATATTTATAGATTCCAAAAATATAGATTTAAATGCAATTTTATTAATTTATTTTGTAAATTAACGATTTTGCTCCCTCAATCAAGTTTTGACTAAGAATGGTAGTGCTGAAATTAAATATATACTCCCTCATCCATTTAAATTAGGGTCTTGTTAATCAGAGTTTTCAAGACACTCTTTAAGCATTCTAAAAAAATAAAATATTATATAGAAAATTAAACCATTTCAATTTCCAAGACATTAAATACGCAGATTTTCACAACAAAAAAATAGTATTTTAAGGTTTTAAAGAGTGCCCTGAAGACATTGATTTTAATTTTTCTTTAAATTAAACTAATTTATATTGCTAGCAAAGTATTATTCCGTGCTAACTTATAAGGAAAAAAAAGTAATATTTCACTATTATTAAAAATTTAAAAATTTTGTGTCTTAATGAAATATATGTCTTATTGGAAAGGTGTCAAAACTAAGTATATTTTATTTGATATGGATCATGCATTTATTGAAAAAGCTTAGTAATATTTTTAATGAATTAGCCTTATATAATTTATAATAAAATCGTTATACGACTAAGTAAACATTTAGTGTAAAAAAAAAATTATGCATACACCCTTATGATTCATCATGATTCATATCTTTCGTATTTATGGCAACTAGCATGACAAAGTTCACATAAATGAAATAGTTAACTATGGAATAAATTACAATTATTTCTGTTTTACATTCTAAACATCAGATACTCCCGGGTGGTTTATAGTTTTTCATGATTGAAATGTGCGTCGGCGGGATAGAATCCCTTACCAATATTATTTTATCAGCAATTCAACGTTGTGATTAAATTAAATCATAATAAACCTGTAATGGCAATAATGCTACTTATTGGGAACATTAGACATACATATTGTTTACAGAAAATAATATTTTTAACTTCCTCCGTAATTGTATAATTTATTTAATGGATATCTTAAGATGATAGAGAGTGGATATATATGAATATGAAGAAAAAGAAGAAAAAAATATAATCCTATAAATATACTGGAATTTTTAATGTAGTGTTAAAATTAATTTTACAATTTAAATTACTATCTAAATTTAATCAATATTACTCAAAAGCATTTTTTATATAAACTATTAAAATAACTTTCACAAAATAAAAATCAATTTTACTTAAATACTTTAAAAATAAATCAATTTATTTTCATTTCATTTTTAATCAAAAATCAACATATCAAACTCAATTCTAATTGACTAATAACTAATGCACTCTAAATATTTTATTGTGTTTTAATAAACTAAATTAGGCATTATTAACTTGACATTCTAAAAATAAAATATGATATAATTATTTCTTTTTAAACTAAATATCACATTAACTAAAAAATATATATTGATAATAATTCTCATATCATTAACATGTCATATGAGAATTTAAATTAGACGTGATATATCTTTTAAATGAGTAATTATCGATAAAGATCAAATAGGACTCTAGTGAGTGAAAGGTGCAGTTCAATGTGAACTATCTATCATAGCCACCAAAGACAATAACCGTACTAATTCGGCATGCGTTGACTTGGTAGTTAGAGACTAAAAAAGGTAGGAATTAATAAAATATGATACATTTACTTGTAAAATTTAAAGTAAATAAATATATTTATAGATTTCAAAAATATAGATTTAAATGCAATTTTATTAATTTATTTTGTAAATTAACGATTTTGCTCCCTCAATCAAGTTTTGACTAAGAATGGTAGTGCTGAAATTAAATATATACTCCCTCATCCATTTAAATTAGGGTCTTGTTAATCAGAGTTTTCAAGACACTCTTTAAGCATTCTAAAAAAATAAAATATTATATAGAAAATTAAACCATTTCAATTTCCAAGACATTAAATACGCAGATTTTCACAACAAAAAAATAGTATTTTAAGGTTTTAAAGAGTGCCCTGAAGACATTGATTTTAATTTTTCTTTAAATTAAACTAATTTATATTGCTAGCAAAGTATTATTCCGTGCTAACTTATAAGGAAAAAAAAGTAATATTTCACTATTATTAAAAATTTAAAAATTTTGTGTCTTAATGAAATATATGTCTTATTGGAAAGGTGTCAAAACTAAGTATATTTTATTTGATATGGATCATGCATTTATTGAAAAAGCTTAGTAATATTTTTAATGAATTAGCCTTATATAATTTATAATAAAATCGTTATACGACTAAGTAAACATTTAGTGTAAAAAAAAAATTATGCATACACCCTTATGATTCATCATGATTCATATCTTTCGTATTTATGGCAACTAGCATGACAAAGTTCACATAAATGAAATAGTTAACTATGGAATAAATTACAATTATTTCTGTTTTACATTCTAAACATCAGATACTCCCGGGTGGTTTATAGTTTTTCATGATTGAAATGTGCGTCGGCGGGATAGAATCCCTTACCAATATTATTTTATCAGCAATTCAACGTTGTGATTAAATTAAATCATAATAAACCTGTAATGGCAATAATGCTACTTATTGGGAACATTAGACATACATATTGTTTACAGAAAATAATATTTTTAACTTCCTCCGTAATTGTATAATTTATTTAATGGATATCTTAAGATGATAGAGAGTGGATATATATGAATATGAAGAAAAAGAAGAAAAAAATATAATCCTATAAATATACTGGAATTTTTAATGTAGTGTTAAAATTAATTTTACAATTTAAATTACTATCTAAATTTAATCAATATTACTCAAAAGCATTTTTTATATAAACTATTAAAATAACTTTCACAAAATAAAAATCAATTTTACTTAAATACTTTAAAAATAAATCAATTTATTTTCATTTCATTTTTAATCAAAAATCAACATATCAAACTCAATTCTAATTGACTAATAACTAATGCACTCTAAATATTTTATTGTGTTTTAATAAACTAAATTAGGCATTATTAACTTGACATTCTAAAAATAAAATATGATATAATTATTTCTTTTTAAACTAAATATCACATTAACTAAAAAATATATATTGATAATAATTCTCATATCATTAACATGTCATATGAGAATTTAAATTAGACGTGATATATCTTTTAAATGAGTAATTATCGATAAAGATCAAATAGGACTCTAGTGAGTGAAAGGTGCAGTTCAATGTGAACTATCTATCATAGCCACCAAAGACAATAACCGTACTAATTCGGCATGCGTTGACTTGGTAGTTAGAGACTAAAAAAGGTAGGAATTAATAAAATATGATACATTTACTTGTAAAATTTAAAGTAAATAAATATATTTATAGATTTCAAAAATATAGATTTAAATGCAATTTTATTAATTTATTTTGTAAATTAACGATTTTGCTCCCTCAATCAAGTTTTGACTAAGAATGGTAGTGCTGAAATTAAATATATACTCCCTCATCCATTTAAATTAGGGTCTTGTTAATCAGAGTTTTCAAGACACTCTTTAAGCATTCTAAAAAAATAAAATATTATATAGAAAATTAAACCATTTCAATTTCCAAGACATTAAATACGCAGATTTTCACAACAAAAAAATAGTATTTTAAGGTTTTAAAGAGTGCCCTGAAGACATTGATTTTAATTTTTCTTTAAATTAAACTAATTTATATTGCTAGCAAAGTATTATTCCGTGCTAACTTATAAGGAAAAAAAAGTAATATTTCACTATTATTAAAAATTTAAAAATTTTGTGTCTTAATGAAATATATGTCTTATTGGAAAGGTGTCAAAACTGAGTATATTTTATTTGATATGGATCATGCATTTATTGAAAAAGCTTAGTAATATTTTTAATGAATTAGCCTTATATAATTTATAATAAAATCGTTATACGACTAAGTAAACATTTAGTGTAAAAAAAAAATTATGCATACACCCTTATGATTCATCATGATTCATATCTTTCGTATTTATGGCAACTAGCATGACAAAGTTCACATAAATGAAATAGTTAACTATGGAATAAATTACAATTATTTCTGTTTTACATTCTAAACATCAGATACTCCCGGGTGGTTTATAGTTTTTCATGATTGAAATGTGCGTCGGCGGGATAGAATCCCTTACCAATATTATTTTATCAGCAATTCAACGTTGTGATTAAATTAAATCATAATAAACCTGTAATGGCAATAATGCTACTTATTGGGAACATTAGACATACATATTGTTTACAGAAAATAATATTTTTAACTTCCTCCGTAATTGTATAATTTATTTAATGGATATCTTAAGATGATAGAGAGTGGATATATATGAATATGAAGAAAAAGAAGAAAAAAATATAATCCTATAAATATACTGGAATTTTTAATGTAGTGTTAAAATTAATTTTACAATTTAAATTACTATCTAAATTTAATCAATATTACTCAAAAGCATTTTTTATATAAACTATTAAAATAACTTTCACAAAATAAAAATCAATTTTACTTAAATACTTTAAAAATAAATCAATTTATTTTCATTTCATTTTTAATCAAAAATCAACATATCAAACTCAATTCTAATTGACTAATAACTAATGCACTCTAAATATTTTATTGTGTTTTAATAAACTAAATTAGGCATTATTAACTTGACATTCTAAAAATAAAATATGATATAATTATTTCTTTTTAAACTAAATATCACATTAACTAAAAAATATATATTGATAATAATTCTCATATCATTAACATGTCATATGAGAATTTAAATTAGACGTGATATATCTTTTAAATGAGTAATTATCGATAAAGATCAAATAGGACTCTAGTGAGTGAAAGGTGCAGTTCAATGTGAACTATCTATCATAGCCACCAAAGACAATAACCGTACTAATTCGGCATGCGTTGACTTGGTAGTTAGAGACTAAAAAAGGTAGGAATTAATAAAATATGATACATTTACTTGTAAAATTTAAAGTAAATAAATATATTTATAGATTTCAAAAATATAGATTTAAATGCAATTTTATTAATTTATTTTGTAAATTAACGATTTTGCTCCCTCAATCAAGTTTTGACTAAGAATGGTAGTGCTGAAATTAAATATATACTCCCTCATCCATTTAAATTAGGGTCTTGTTAATCAGAGTTTTCAAGACACTCTTTAAGCATTCTAAAAAAATAAAATATTATATAGAAAATTAAACCATTTCAATTTCCAAGACATTAAATACGCAGATTTTCACAACAAAAAAATAGTATTTTAAGGTTTTAAAGAGTGCCCTGAAGACATTGATTTTAATTTTTCTTTAAATTAAACTAATTTATATTGCTAGCAAAGTATTATTCCGTGCTAACTTATAAGGAAAAAAAAGTAATATTTCACTATTATTAAAAATTTAAAAATTTTGTGTCTTAATGAAATATATGTCTTATTGGAAAGGTGTCAAAACTGAGTATATTTTATTTGATATGGATCATGCATTTATTGAAAAAGCTTAGTAATATTTTTAATGAATTAGCCTTATATAATTTATAATAAAATCGTTATACGACTAAGTAAACATTTAGTGTAAAAAAAAAATTATGCATACACCCTTATGATTCATCATGATTCATATCTTTCATATTTATGGCAACTAGCATGACAAAGTTCACATAAATGAAATAGTTAACTATGGAATAAATTACAATTATTTCTGTTTTACATTCTAAACATCAGATACTCCCGGGTGGTTTATAGTTTTTCATGATTGAAATGTGCGTCGGCGGGATAGAATCCCTTACCAATATTATTTTATCAGCAATTCAACGTTGTGATTAAATTAAATCATAATAAACCTGTAATGGCAATAATGCTACTTATTGGGAACATTAGACATACATATTGTTTACAGAAAATAATATTTTTAACTTCCTCCGTAATTGTATAATTTATTTAATGGATATCTTAAGATGATAGAGAGTGGATATATATGAATATGAAGAAAAAGAAGAAAAAAATATAATCCTATAAATATACTGGAATTTTTAATGTAGTGTTAAAATTAATTTTACAATTTAAATTACTATCTAAATTTAATCAATATTACTCAAAAGCATTTTTTATATAAACTATTAAAATAACTTTCACAAAATAAAAATCAATTTTACTTAAATACTTTAAAAATAAATCAATTTATTTTCATTTCATTTTTAATCAAAAATCAACATATCAAACTCAATACTAATTGACTAATAACTAATGCACTCTAAATATTTTATTGTGTTTTAATAAACTAAATTAGGCATTATTAACTTGACATTCTAAAAATAAAATATGATATAGTTATTTCTTTATAAACTAAATATCACATTAACTAAAAAATATATATTGATAATAATTCTCATATCATTAACATGTCATATGAGAATTTAAATTAGACGCGATATATCTTTTAAATGAGTAATTATCGATAAAGATCAAATAGGACTCTAGTGAGTGAAAGGTGCAGTTCAATGTGAACTATCTATCATAGCCACCAAAGACAATAACCGTACTAATTCGGCATGCGTTGACTTGGTAGTTAGAGACTAAAAAAGGTAGGAATTAATAAAATATGATACATTTACTTGTAAAATTTAAAGTAAATAAATATATTTATAGATTTCAAAAATATAGATTTAAATGCAATTTTATTAATTTATTTTGTAAATTAACGATTTTGCTCCCTCAATCAAGTTTTGACTAAGAATGGTAGTGCTGAAATTAAATATATACTCCCTCATCCATTTAAATTAGGGTCTTGTTAATCAGAGTTTTCAAGACACTCTTTAAGCATTCTAAAAAAATAAAATATTATATAGAAAATTAAACCATTTCAATTTCCAAGACATTAAATACGCAGATTTTCACAACAAAAAAATAGTATTTTAAGGTTTTAAAGAGTGCCCTGAAGACATTGATTTTAATTTTTCTTTAAATTAAACTAATTTATATTGCTAGCAAAGTATTATTCCGTGCTAACTTATAAGGAAAAAAAAGTAATATTTCACTATTATTAAAAATTTAAAATTTTTGTGTCTTAATGAAATATATGTCTTATTGGAAAGGTGTCAAAACTGAGTATATTTTATTTGATATGGATCATGCATTTATTGACAAAGCTTAGTAATATTTTTAATGAATTAGCCTTATATAATTTATAATAAAATCGTTATACGACTAAGTAAACATTTAGTGTAAAAAAAAATTTATGCATACACCCTTATGATTCATCATGATTCATATCTTTGGTATTTATGGCAACTAGCATGACAAAGTTCACATAAATGAAATAGTTAACTATGGAATAAATTACAATTATTTCTGTTTTACATTCTAAACATCAGATACTCCCGAGTGGTTTATAGTTTTTCATGATTGAAATGTGCGTCGGCGGGATAGAATCCCTTACCAATATTATTTTATCAGCAATTCAAAGTTGTGATTAAATTAAATCATAATAAACCTGTAATGGCAATAATGCTACTTATTGGGAACATTAGACATACATATTGTTTACAGAAAATAATATTTTTAACTTCCTCCGTAATTGTATAATTTATTTAATGGATATCTTAAGATGATAGAGAGTGGATATATATGAATATGAAGAAAAAGAAGAAAAAAATATAATCCTATAAATATACTGGAATTTTTAATGTAGTGTTAAAATTAATTTTACAATTTAAATTACTATCTAAATTTAATCAATATTACTCAAAAGCATTTTTTATATAAACTATTAAAATAACTTTCAAAAAATAAAAATCAATTTTACTTAAATACTTTAAAAATAAATCAATTTATTTTCATTTCATTTTTAATCAAAAATCAACATATCAAACTCAATACTAATTGACTAATAACTAATGCACTCTAAATATTTTATTGTGTTTTAATAAACTAAATTAGGCATTATTAACTTGACATTCTAAAAATAAAATATGATATAGTTATTTCTTTATAAACTAAATATCACATTAACTAAAAAATATATATTGATAATAATTCTCATATCATTAACATGTCATATGAGAATTTAAATTAGACGCGATATATCTTTTAAATGAGTAATTATCGATAAAGATCAAATAGGACTCTAGTGAGTGAAAGGTGCAGTTCAATGTGAACTATCTATCATAGCCACCAAAGACAATAACCGTACTAATTCGGCATGCGTTGACTTGGTAGTTAGAGACTAAAAAAGGTAGGAATTAATAAAATATGATACATTTACTTGTAAAATTTAAAGTAAATAAATATATTTATAGATTTCAAAAATATAGATTTAAATGCAATTTTATTAATTTATTTTGTAAATTAACGATTTTGCTCCCTCAATCAAGTTTTGACTAAGAATGGTAGTGCTGAAATTAAATATATACTCCCTCATCCATTTAAATTAGGGTCTTGTTAATCAGAGTTTTCAAGACACTCTTTAAGCATTCTAAAAAAATAAAATATTATATAGAAAATTAAACCATTTCAATTTCCAAGACATTAAATACGCAGATTTTCACAACAAAAAAATAGTATTTTAAGGTTTTAAAGAGTGCCCTGAAGACATTGATTTTAATTTTTCTTTAAATTAAACTAATTTATATTGCTAGCAAAGTATTATTCCGTGCTAACTTATAAGGAAAAAAAAGTAATATTTCACTATTATTAAAAATTTAAAATTTTTGTGTCTTAATGAAATATATGTCTTATTGGAAAGGTGTCAAAACTGAGTATATTTTATTTGATATGGATCATGCATTTATTGACAAAGCTTAGTAATATTTTTAATGAATTAGCCTTATATAATTTATAATAAAATCGTTATACGACTAAGTAAACATTTAGTGTAAAAAAAAAATTATGCATACACCCTTATGATTCATCATGATTCATATCTTTCGTATTTATGGCAACTAGCATGACAAAGTTCACATAAATGAAATAGTTAACTATGGAATAAATTACAATTATTTCTGTTTTACATTCTAAACATCAGATACTCCCGGGTGGTTTATAGTTTTTCATGATTGAAATGTGCGTCGGCGGGATAGAATCCCTTACCAATATTATTTTATCAGCAATTCAACGTTGTGATTAAATTAAATCATAATAAACCTGTAATGGCAATAATGCTACTTATTGGGAACATTAGACATACATATTGTTTACAGAAAATAATATTTTTAACTTCCTCCGTAATTGTATAATTTATTTAATGGATATCTTAAGATGATAGAGAGTGGATATATATGAATATGAAGAAAAAGAAGAAAAAAATATAATCCTATAAATATACTGGAATTTTTAATGTAGTGTTAAAATTAATTTTACAATTTAAATTACTATCTAAATTTAATCAATATTACTCAAAAGCATTTTTTATATAAACTATTAAAATAACTTTCACAAAATAAAAATCAATTTTACTTAAATACTTTAAAAATAAATCAATTTATTTTCATTTCATTTTTAATCAAAAATCAACATATCAAACTCAATTCTAATTGACTAATAACTAATGCACTCTAAATATTTTATTGTGTTTTAATAAACTAAATTAGGCATTATTAACTTGACATTCTAAAAATAAAATATGATATAATTATTTCTTTTTAAACTAAATATCACATTAACTAAAAAATATATATTGATAATAATTCTCATATCATTAACATGTCATATGAGAATTTAAATTAGACGTGATATATCTTTTAAATGAGTAATTATCGATAAAGATCAAATAGGACTCTAGTGAGTGAAAGGTGCAGTTCAATGTGAACTATCTATCATAGCCACCAAAGACAATAACCGTACTAATTCGGCATGCGTTGACTTGGTAGTTAGAGACTAAAAAAGGTAGGAATTAATAAAATATGATACATTTACTTGTAAAATTTAAAGTAAATAAATATATTTATAGATTTCAAAAATATAGATTTAAATGCAATTTTATTAATTTATTTTGTAAATTAACGATTTTGCTCCCTCAATCAAGTTTTGACTAAGAATGGTAGTGCTGAAATTAAATATATACTCCCTCATCCATTTAAATTAGGGTCTTGTTAATCAGAGTTTTCAAGACACTCTTTAAGCATTCTAAAAAAATAAAATATTATATAGAAAATTAAACCATTTCAATTTCCAAGACATTAAATACGCAGATTTTCACAACAAAAAAATAGTATTTTAAGGTTTTAAAGAGTGCCCTGAAGACATTGATTTTAATTTTTCTTTAAATTAAACTAATTTATATTGCTAGCAAAGTATTATTCCGTGCTAACTTATAAGGAAAAAAAAGTAATATTTCACTATTATTAAAAATTTAAAATTTTTGTGTCTTAATGAAATATATGTCTTATTGGAAAGGTGTCAAAACTGAGTATATTTTATTTGATATGGATCATGCATTTATTGACAAAGCTTAGTAATATTTTTAATGAATTAGCCTTATATAATTTATAATAAAATCGTTATACGACTAAGTAAACATTTAGTGTAAAAAAAAAATTATGCATACACCCTTATGATTCATCATGATTCATATCTTTCGTATTTATGGCAACTAGCATGACAAAGTTCACATAAATGAAATAGTTAACTATGGAATAAATTACAATTATTTCTGTTTTACATTCTAAACATCAGATACTCCCGGGTGGTTTATAGTTTTTCATGATTGAAATGTGCGTCGGCGGGATAGAATCCCTTACCAATATTATTTTATCAGCAATTCAACGTTGTGATTAAATTAAATCATAATAAACCTGTAATGGCAATAATGCTACTTATTGGGAACATTAGACATACATATTGTTTACAGAAAATAATATTTTTAACTTCCTCCGTAATTGTATAATTTATTTAATGGATATCTTAAGATGATAGAGAGTGGATATATATGAATATGAAGAAAAAGAAGAAAAAAATATAATCCTATAAATATACTGGAATTTTTAATGTAGTGTTAAAATTAATTTTACAATTTAAATTACTATCTAAATTTAATCAATATTACTCAAAAGCATTTTTTATATAAACTATTAAAATAACTTTCACAAAATAAAAATCAATTTTACTTAAATACTTTAAAAATAAATCAATTTATTTTCATTTCATTTTTAATCAAAAATCAACATATCAAACTCAATTCTAATTGACTAATAACTAATGCACTCTAAATATTTTATTGTGTTTTAATAAACTAAATTAGGCATTATTAACTTGACATTCTAAAAATAAAATATGATATAATTATTTCTTTTTAAACTAAATATCACATTAACTAAAAAATATATATTGATAATAATTCTCATATCATTAACATGTCATATGAGAATTTAAATTAGACGTGATATATCTTTTAAATGAGTAATTATCGATAAAGATCAAATAGGACTCTAGTGAGTGAAAGGTGCAGTTCAATGTGAACTATCTATCATAGCCACCAAAGACAATAACCGTACTAATTCGGCATGCGTTGACTTGGTAGTTAGAGACTAAAAAAGGTAGGAATTAATAAAATATGATACATTTACTTGTAAAATTTAAAGTAAATAAATATATTTATAGATTTCAAAAATATAGATTTAAATGCAATTTTATTAATTTATTTTGTAAATTAACGATTTTGCTCCCTCAATCAAGTTTTGACTAAGAATGGTAGTGCTGAAATTAAATATATACTCCCTCATCCATTTAAATTAGGGTCTTGTTAATCAGAGTTTTCAAGACACTCTTTAAGCATTCTAAAAAAATAAAATATTATATAGAAAATTAAACCATTTCAATTTCCAAGACATTAAATACGCAGATTTTCACAACAAAAAAATAGTATTTTAAGGTTTTAAAGAGTGCCCTGAAGACATTGATTTTAATTTTTCTTTAAATTAAACTAATTTATATTGCTAGCAAAGTATTATTCCGTGCTAACTTATAAGGAAAAAAAAGTAATATTTCACTATTATTAAAATTTTAAAATTTTTGTGTCTTAATGAAATATATGTCTTATTGGAAAGGTGTCAAAACTGAGTATATTTTATTTGATATGGATCATGCATTTATTGACAAAGCTTAGTAATATTTTTAATGAATTAGCCTTATATAATTTATAATAAAATCGTTATACGACTAAGTAAACATTTAGTGTAAAAAAAAAATTATGCATACACCCTTATGATTCATCATGATTCATATCTTTCGTATTTATGGCAACTAGCATGACAAAGTTCACATAAATGAAATAGTTAACTATGGAATAAATTACAATTATTTCTGTTTTACATTCTAAACATCAGATACTCCCGGGTGGTTTATAGTTTTTCATGATTGAAATGTGCGTCGGCGGGATAGAATCCCTTACCAATATTATTTTATCAGCAATTCAACGTTGTGATTAAATTAAATCATAATAAACCTGTAATGGCAATAATGCTACTTATTGGGAACATTAGACATACATATTGTTTACAGAAAATAATATTTTTAACTTCCTCCGTAATTGTATAATTTATTTAATGGATATCTTAAGATGATAGAGAGTGGATATATATGAATATGAAGAAAAAGAAGAAAAAAATATAATCCTATAAATATACTGGAATTTTTAATGTAGTGTTAAAATTAATTTTACAATTTAAATTACTATCTAAATTTAATCAATATTACTCAAAAGCATTTTTTATATAAACTATTAAAATAACTTTCACAAAATAAAAATCAATTTTACTTAAATACTTTAAAAATAAATCAATTTATTTTCATTTCATTTTTAATCAAAAATCAACATATCAAACTCAATTCTAATTGACTAATAACTAATGCACTCTAAATATTTTATTGTGTTTTAATAAACTAAATTAGGCATTATTAACTTGACATTCTAAAAATAAAATATGATATAATTATTTCTTTTTAAACTAAATATCACATTAACTAAAAAATATATATTGATAATAATTCTCATATCATTAACATGTCATATGAGAATTTAAATTAGACGTGATATATCTTTTAAATGAGTAATTATCGATAAAGATCAAATAGGACTCTAGTGAGTGAAAGGTGCAGTTCAATGTGAACTATCTATCATAGCCACCAAAGACAATAACCGTACTAATTCGGCATGCGTTGACTTGGTAGTTAGAGACTAAAAAAGGTAGGAATTAATAAAATATGATACATTTACTTGTAAAATTTAAAGTAAATAAATATATTTATAGATTTCAAAAATATAGATTTAAATGCAATTTTATTAATTTATTTTGTAAATTAACGATTTTGCTCCCTCAATCAAGTTTTGACTAAGAATGGTAGTGCTGAAATTAAATATATACTCCCTCATCCATTTAAATTAGGGTCTTGTTAATCAGAGTTTTCAAGACACTCTTTAAGCATTCTAAAAAAATAAAATATTATATAGAAAATTAAACCATTTCAATTTCCAAGACATTAAATACGCAGATTTTCACAACAAAAAAATAGTATTTTAAGGTTTTAAAGAGTGCCCTGAAGACATTGATTTTAATTTTTCTTTAAATTAAACTAATTTATATTGCTAGCAAAGTATTATTCCGTGCTAACTTATAAGGAAAAAAAAGTAATATTTCACTATTATTAAAAATTTAAAATTTTTGTGTCTTAATGAAATATATGTCTTATTGGAAAGGTGTCAAAACTGAGTATATTTTATTTGATATGGATCATGCATTTATTGACAAAGCTTAGTAATATTTTTAATGAATTAGCCTTATATAATTTATAATAAAATCGTTATACGACTAAGTAAACATTTAGTGTAAAAAAAAAATTATGCATACACCCTTATGATTCATCATGATTCATATCTTTCGTATTTATGGCAACTAGCATGACAAAGTTCACATAAATGAAATAGTTAACTATGGAATAAATTACAATTATTTCTGTTTTACATTCTAAACATCAGATACTCCCGGGTGGTTTATAGTTTTTCATGATTGAAATGTGCGTCGGCGGGATAGAATCCCTTACCAATATTATTTTATCAGCAATTCAACGTTGTGATTAAATTAAATCATAATAAACCTGTAATGGCAATAATGCTACTTATTGGGAACATTAGACATACATATTGTTTACAGAAAATAATATTTTTAACTTCCTCCGTAATTGTATAATTTATTTAATGGATATCTTAAGATGATAGAGAGTGGATATATATGAATATGAAGAAAAAGAAGAAAAAAATATAATCCTATAAATATACTGGAATTTTTAATGTAGTGTTAAAATTAATTTTACAATTTAAATTACTATCTAAATTTAATCAATATTACTCAAAAGCATTTTTTATATAAACTATTAAAATAACTTTCACAAAATAAAAATCAATTTTACTTAAATACTTTAAAAATAAATCAATTTATTTTCATTTCATTTTTAATCAAAAATCAACATATCAAACTCAATTCTAATTGACTAATAACTAATGCACTCTAAATATTTTATTGTGTTTTAATAAACTAAATTAGGCATTATTAACTTGACATTCTAAAAATAAAATATGATATAATTATTTCTTTTTAAACTAAATATCACATTAACTAAAAAATATATATTGATAATAATTCTCATATCATTAACATGTCATATGAGAATTTAAATTAGACGTGATATATCTTTTAAATGAGTAATTATCGATAAAGATCAAATAGGACTCTAGTGAGTAAAAGGTGCAGTTCAATGTGAACTATCTATCATAGCCACCAAAGACAATAACCGTACTAATTCGGCATGCGTTGACTTGGTAGTTAGAGACTAAAAAAGGTAGGAATTAATAAAATATGATACATTTACTTGTAAAATTTAAAGTAAATAAATATATTTATAGATTTAAAAAATATAGATTTAAATGCAATTTTATTAATTTATTTTGTAAATTAACGATTTTGCTCCCTCAATCAAGTTTTGACTAAGAATGGTAGTGCTGAAATTAAATATATACTCCCTCATCCATTTAAATTAGGGTCTTGTTAATCAGAGTTTTCAAGACACTCTTTAAGCATTCTAAAAAAATAAAATATTATATAGAAAATTAAACCATTTCAATTTCCAAGACATTAAATACGCAGATTTTCACAACAAAAAAATAGTATTTTAAGGTTTTAAAGAGTGCCATGAAGACATTGATTTTAATTTTTCTTTAAATTAAACTAATTTATATTGCTAGCAAAGTATTATTCCGTGCTAACTTATAAGGAAAAAAAAGTAATATTTCACTATTATTAAAAATTTAAAAATTTTGTGTCTTAATGAAATATATGTCTTATTGGAAAGGTGTCAAAACTGAGTATATTTTATTTGATATGGATCATGCATTTATTGAAAAAGCTTAGTAATATTTTTAATGAATTAGCCTTATATAATTTATAATAAAATCGTTATACGACTAAGTAAACATTTAGTGTAAAAAAAAAATTATGCATACACCCTTATGATTCATCATGATTCATATCTTTCGTATTTATGGCAACTAGCATGACAAAGTTCACATAAATGAAATAGTTAACTATGGAATAAATTACAATTATTTCTGTTTTACATTCTAAACATCAGATACTCCCGGGTGGTTTATAGTTTTTCAAGATTGAAATGTGCGTCGGCGGGATAGAATCCCTTACCAATATTATTTTATCAGCAATTCAACGTTGTGATTAAATTAAATCATAATAAACCTGTAATGGCAATAATGCTACTTATTGGGAACATTAGACATACATATTGTTTACAGAAAATAATATTTTTAACTTCCTCCGTAATTGTATAATTTATTTAATGGATATCTTAAGATGATAGAGAGTGGATATATATGAATATGAAGAAAAAGAAGAAAAAAATATAATCCTATAAATATACTGGAATTTTTAATGTAGTGTTAAAATTAATTTTACAATTTAAATTACTATCTAAATTTAATCAATATTACTCAAAAGCATTTTTTATATAAACTATTAAAATAACTTTCACAAAATAAAAATCAATTTTACTTAAATACTTTAAAAATAAATCAATTTATTTTCATTTCATTTTTAATCAAAAATCAACATATCAAACTCAATTCTAATTGACTAATAACTAATGCACTCTAAATATTTTATTGTGTTTTAATAAACTAAATTAGGCATTATTAACTTGACATTCTAAAAATAAAATATGATATAATTATTTCTTTTTAAACTAAATATCACATTAACTAAAAAATATATATTGATAATAATTCTCATATCATTAACATGTCATATGAGAATTTAAATTAGACGTGATATATCTTTTAAATGAGTAATTATCGATAAAGATCAAATAGGACTCTAGTGAGTGAAAGGTGCAGTTCAATGTGAACTATCTATCATAGCCACCAAAGACAATAACCGTACTAATTCGGCATGCGTTGACTTGGTAGTTAGAGACTAAAAAAGGTAGGAATTAATAAAATATGATACATTTACTTGTAAAATTTAAAGTAAATAAATATATTTATAGATTTAAAAAATATAGATTTAAATGCAATTTTATTAATTTATTTTGTAAATTAACGATTTTGCTCCCTCAATCAAGTTTTGACTAAGAATGGTAGTGCTGAAATTAAATATATACTCCCTCATCCATTTAAATTAGGGTCTTGTTAATCAGAGTTTTCAAGACACTCTTTAAGCATTCTAAAAAAATAAAATATTATATAGAAAATTAAACCATTTCAATTTCCAAGACATTAAATACGCAGATTTTCACAACAAAAAAATAGTATTTTAAGGTTTTAAAGAGTGCCATGAAGACATTGATTTTAATTTTTCTTTAAATTAAACTAATTTATATTGCTAGCAAAGTATTATTCCGTGCTAACTTATAAGGAAAAAAAAGTAATATTTCACTATTATTAAAAATTTAAAAATTTTGTGTCTTAATGAAATATATGTCTTATTGGAAAGGTGTCAAAACTGAGTATATTTTATTTGATATGGATCATGCATTTATTGAAAAAGCTTAGTAATATTTTTAATGAATTAGCCTTATATAATTTATAATAAAATCGTTATACGACTAAGTAAACATTTAGTGTAAAAAAAAAATTATGCATACACCCTTATGATTCATCATGATTCATATCTTTCGTATTTATGGCAACTAGCATGACAAAGTTCACATAAATGAAATAGTTAACTATGGAATAAATTACAATTATTTCTGTTTTACATTCTAAACATCAGATACTCCCGGGTGGTTTATAGTTTTTCATGATTGAAATGTGCGTCGGCGGGATAGAATCCCTTACCAATATTATTTTATCAGCAATTCAACGTTGTGATTAAATTAAATCATAATAAACCTGTAATGGCAATAATGCTACTTATTGGGAACATTAGACATACATATTGTTTACAGAAAATAATATTTTTAACTTCCTCCGTAATTGTATAATTTATTTAATGGATATCTTAAGATGATAGAGAGTGGATATATATGAATATGAAGAAAAAGAAGAAAAAAATATAATCCTATAAATATACTGGAATTTTTAATGTAGTGTTAAAATTAATTTTACAATTTAAATTACTATCTAAATTTAATCAATATTACTCAAAAGCATTTTTTATATAAACTATTAAAATAACTTTCACAAAATAAAAATCAATTTTACTTAAATACTTTAAAAATAAATCAATTTATTTTCATTTCATTTTTAATCAAAAATCAACATATCAAACTCAATTCTAATTGACTAATAACTAATGCACTCTAAATATTTTATTGTGTTTTAATAAACTAAATTAGGCATTATTAACTTGACATTCTAAAAATAAAATATGATATAATTATTTCTTTTTAAACTAAATATCACATTAACTAAAAAATATATATTGATAATAATTCTCATATCATTAACATGTCATATGAGAATTTAAATTAGACGTGATATATCTTTTAAATGAGTAATTATCGATAAAGATCAAATAGGACTCTAGTGAGTGAAAGGTGCAGTTCAATGTGAACTATCTATCATAGCCACCAAAGACAATAACCGTACTAATTCGGCATGCGTTGACTTGGTAGTTAGAGACTAAAAAAGGTAGGAATTAATAAAATATGATACATTTACTTGTAAAATTTAAAGTAAATAAATATATTTATAGATTTCAAAAATATAGATTTAAATGCAATTTTATTAATTTATTTTGTAAATTAACGATTTTGCTCCCTCAATCAAGTTTTGACTAAGAATGGTAGTGCTGAAATTAAATATATACTCCCTCATCCATTTAAATTAGGGTCTTGTTAATCAGAGTTTTCAAGACACTCTTTAAGCATTCTAAAAAAATAAAATATTATATAGAAAATTAAACCATTTCAATTTCCAAGACATTAAATACGCAGATTTTCACAACAAAAAAATAGTATTTTAAGGTTTTAAAGAGTGCCATGAAGACATTGATTTTAATTTTTCTTTAAATTAAACTAATTTATATTGCTAGCAAAGTATTATTCCGTGCTAACTTATAAGGAAAAAAAAGTAATATTTCACTATTATTAAAAATTTAAAAATTTTGTGTCTTAATGAAATATATGTCTTATTGGAAAGGTGTCAAAACTGAGTATATTTTATTTGATATGGATCATGCATTTATTGAAAAAGCTTAGTAATATTTTTAATGAATTAGCCTTATATAATTTATAATAAAATCGTTATACGACTAAGTAAACATTTAGTGTAAAAAAAAAATTATGCATACACCCTTATGATTCATCATGATTCATATCTTTCGTATTTATGGCAACTAGCATGACAAAGTTCACATAAATGAAATAGTTAACTATGGAATAAATTACAATTATTTCTGTTTTACATTCTAAACATCAGATACTCCCGGGTGGTTTATAGTTTTTCAAGATTGAAATGTGCGTCGGCGGGATAGAATCCCTTACCAATATTATTTTATCAGCAATTCAACGTTGTGATTAAATTAAATCATAATAAACCTGTAATGGCAATAATGCTACTTATTGGGAACATTAGACATACATATTGTTTACAGAAAATAATATTTTTAACTTCCTCCGTAATTGTATAATTTATTTAATGGATATCTTAAGATGATAGAGAGTGGATATATATGAATATGAAGAAAAAGAAGAAAAAAATATAATCCTATAAATATACTGGAATTTTTAATGTAGTGTTAAAATTAATTTTACAATTTAAATTACTATCTAAATTTAATCAATATTACTCAAAAGCATTTTTTATATAAACTATTAAAATAACTTTCACAAAATAAAAATCAATTTTACTTAAATACTTTAAAAATAAATCAATTTATTTTCATTTCATTTTTAATCAAAAATCAACATATCAAACTCAATTCTAATTGACTAATAACTAATGCACTCTAAATATTTTATTGTGTTTTAATAAACTAAATTAGGCATTATTAACTTGACATTCTAAAAATAAAATATGATATAATTATTTCTTTTTAAACTAAATATCACATTAACTAAAAAATATATATTGATAATAATTCTCATATCATTAACATGTCATATGAGAATTTAAATTAGACGTGATATATCTTTTAAATGAGTAATTATCGATAAAGATCAAATAGGACTCTAGTGAGTGAAAGGTGCAGTTCAATGTGAACTATCTATCATAGCCACCAAAGACAATAACCGTACTAATTCGGCATGCGTTGACTTGGTAGTTAGAGACTAAAAAAGGTAGGAATTAATAAAATATGATACATTTACTTGTAAAATTTAAAGTAAATAAATATATTTATAGATTTAAAAAATATAGATTTAAATGCAATTTTATTAATTTATTTTGTAAATTAACGATTTTGCTCCCTCAATCAAGTTTTGACTAAGAATGGTAGTGCTGAAATTAAATATATACTCCCTCATCCATTTAAATTAGGGTCTTGTTAATCAGAGTTTTCAAGACACTCTTTAAGCATTCTAAAAAAATAAAATATTATATAGAAAATTAAACCATTTCAATTTCCAAGACATTAAATACGCAGATTTTCACAACAAAAAAATAGTATTTTAAGGTTTTAAAGAGTGCCATGAAGACATTGATTTTAATTTTTCTTTAAATTAAACTAATTTATATTGCTAGCAAAGTATTATTCCGTGCTAACTTATAAGGAAAAAAAAGTAATATTTCACTATTATTAAAAATTTAAAAATTTTGTGTCTTAATGAAATATATGTCTTATTGGAAAGGTGTCAAAACTGAGTATATTTTATTTGATATGGATCATGCATTTATTGAAAAAGCTTAGTAATATTTTTAATGAATTAGCCTTATATAATTTATAATAAAATCGTTATACGACTAAGTAAACATTTAGTGTAAAAAAAAAATTATGCATACACCCTTATGATTCATCATGATTCATATCTTTCGTATTTATGGCAACTAGCATGACAAAGTTCACATAAATGAAATAGTTAACTATGGAATAAATTACAATTATTTCTGTTTTACATTCTAAACATCAGATACTCCCGGGTGGTTTATAGTTTTTCATGATTGAAATGTGCGTCGGCGGGATAGAATCCCTTACCAATATTATTTTATCAGCAATTCAACGTTGTGATTAAATTAAATCATAATAAACCTGTAATGGCAATAATGCTACTTATTGGGAACATTAGACATACATATTGTTTACAGAAAATAATATTTTTAACTTCCTCCGTAATTGTATAATTTATTTAATGGATATCTTAAGATGATAGAGAGTGGATATATATGAATATGAAGAAAAAGAAGAAAAAAATATAATCCTATAAATATACTGGAATTTTTAATGTAGTGTTAAAATTAATTTTACAATTTAAATTACTATCTAAATTTAATCAATATTACTCAAAAGCATTTTTTATATAAACTATTAAAATAACTTTCACAAAATAAAAATCAATTTTACTTAAATACTTTAAAAATAAATCAATTTATTTTCATTTCATTTTTAATCAAAAATCAACATATCAAACTCAATTCTAATTGACTAATAACTAATGCACTCTAAATATTTTATTGTGTTTTAATAAACTAAATTAGGCATTATTAACTTGACATTCTAAAAATAAAATATGATATAATTATTTCTTTTTAAACTAAATATCACATTAACTAAAAAATATATATTGATAATAATTCTCATATCATTAACATGTCATATGAGAATTTAAATTAGACGTGATATATCTTTTAAATGAGTAATTATCGATAAAGATCAAATAGGACTCTAGTGAGTGAAAGGTGCAGTTCAATGTGAACTATCTATCATAGCCACCAAAGACAATAACCGTACTAATTCGGCATGCGTTGACTTGGTAGTTAGAGACTAAAAAAGGTAGGAATTAATAAAATATGATACATTTACTTGTAAAATTTAAAGTAAATAAATATATTTATAGATTTCAAAAATATAGATTTAAATGCAATTTTATTAATTTATTTTGTAAATTAACGATTTTGCTCCCTCAATCAAGTTTTGACTAAGAATGGTAGTGCTGAAATTAAATATATACTCCCTCATCCATTTAAATTAGGGTCTTGTTAATCAGAGTTTTCAAGACACTCTTTAAGCATTCTAAAAAAATAAAATATTATATAGAAAATTAAACCATTTCAATTTCCAAGACATTAAATACGCAGATTTTCACAACAAAAAAATAGTATTTTAAGGTTTTAAAGAGTGCCCTGAAGACATTGATTTTAATTTTTCTTTAAATTAAACAAATTTATATTGCTAGCAAAGTATTATTCCGTGCTAACTTATAAGGAAAAAAAAGTAATATTTCACTATTATTAAAAATTTAAAATTTTTGTGTCTTAATGAAATATATGTCTTATTGGAAAGGTGTCAAAACTGAGTATATTTTATTTGATATGGATCATGCATTTATTGACAAAGCTTAGTAATATTTTTAATGAATTAGCCTTATATAATTTATAATAAAATCGTTATACGACTAAGTAAACATTTAGTGTAAAAAAAAAATTATGCATACACCCTTATGATTCATCATGATTCATATCTTTCGTATTTATGGCAACTAGCATGACAAAGTTCACATAAATGAAATAGTTAACTATGGAATAAATTACAATTATTTCTGTTTTACATTCTAAACATCAGATACTCCCGGGTGGTTTATAGTTTTTCATGATTGAAATGTGCGTCGGCGGGATAGAATCCCTTACCAATATTATTTTATCAGCAATTCAACGTTGTGATTAAATTAAATCATAATAAACCTGTAATGGCAATAATGCTACTTATTGGGAACATTAGACATACATATTGTTTACAGAAAATAATATTTTTAACTTCCTCCGTAATTGTATAATTTATTTAATGGATATCTTAAGATGATAGAGAGTGGATATATATGAATATGAAGAAAAAGAAGAAAAAAATATAATCCTATAAATATACTGGAATTTTTAATGTAGTGTTAAAATTAATTTTACAATTTAAATTACTATCTAAATTTAATCAATATTACTCAAAAGCATTTTTTATATAAACTATTAAAATAACTTTCACAAAATAAAAATCAATTTTACTTAAATACTTTAAAAATAAATCAATTTATTTTCATTTCATTTTTAATCAAAAATCAACATATCAAACTCAATTCTAATTGACTAATAACTAATGCACTCTAAATATTTTATTGTGTTTTAATAAACTAAATTAGGCATTATTAACTTGACATTCTAAAAATAAAATATGATATAATTATTTCTTTTTAAACTAAATATCACATTAACTAAAAAATATATATTGATAATAATTCTCATATGATTAACATGTCATATGAGAATTTAAATTAGACGTGATATATCTTTTAAATGAGTAATTATCGATAAAGATCAAATAGGACTCTAGTGAGTGAAAGGTGCAGTTCAATGTGAACTATCTATCATAGCCACGAAAGACAATAACCGTACTAATTCGGCATGCGTTGACTTGGTAGTTAGAGACTAAAAAAGGTAGGAATTAATAAAATATGATACATTTACTTGTAAAATTTAAAGTAAATAAATATATTTATAGATTTCAAAAATATAGATTTAAATGCAATTTTATTAATTTATTTTGTAAATTAACGATTTTGCTCCCTCAATCAAGTTTTGACTAAGAATGGTAGTGCTGAAATTAAATATATACTCCCTCATCCATTTAAATTAGGGTCTTGTTAATCAGAGTTTTCAAGACACTCTTTAAGCATTCTAAAAAAATAAAATATTATATAGAAAATTAAACCATTTCAATTTCCAAGACATTAAATACGCAGATTTTCACAACAAAAAAATAGTATTTTAAGGTTTTAAAGAGTGCCCTGAAGACATTGATTTTAATTTTTCTTTAAATTAAACTAATTTATATTGCTAGCAAAGTATTATTCCGTGCTAACTTATAAGGAAAAAAAAGTAATATTTCACTATTATTAAAAATTTAAAATTTTTGTGTCTTAATGAAATATATGTCTTATTGGAAAGGTGTCAAAACTGAGTATATTTTATTTGATATGGATCATGCATTTATTGACAAAGCTTAGTAATATTTTTAATGAATTAGCCTTATATAATTTATAATAAAATCGTTATACGACTAAGTAAACATTTAGTTTAAAAAAAAAATTATGCATACACCCTTATGATTCATCATGATTCATATCTTTCGTATTTATGGCAACTAGCATGACAAAGTTCACATAAATGAAATAGTTAACTATGGAATAAATTACAATTATTTCTGTTTTACATTCTAAACATCAGATACTCCCGGGTGGTTTATAGTTTTTCATGATTGAAATGTGCGTCGGCGGGATAGAATCCCTTACCAATATTATTTTATCAGCAATTCAACGTTGTGATTAAATTAAATCATAATAAACCTGTAATGGCAATAATGCTACTTATTGGGAACATTAGACATACATATTGTTTACAGAAAATAATATTTTTAACTTCCTCCGTAATTGTATAATTTATTTAATGGATATCTTAAGATGATAGAGAGTGGATATATATGAATATGAAGAAAAAGAAGAAAAAAATATAATCCTATAAATATACTGGAATTTTTAATGTAGTGTTAAAATTAATTTTACAATTTAAATTACTATCTAAATTTAATCAATATTACTCAAAAGCATTTTTTATATAAACTATTAAAATAACTTTCACAAAATAAAAATCAATTTTACTTAAATACTTTAAAAATAAATCAATTTATTTTCATTTCATTTTTAATCAAAAATCAACATATCAAACTCAATTCTAATTGACTAATAACTAATGCACTCTAAATATTTTATTGTGTTTTAATAAACTAAATTAGGCATTATTAACTTGACATTCTAAAAATAAAATATGATATAATTATTTCTTTTTAAACTAAATATCACATTAACTAAAAAATATATATTGATAATAATTCTCATATCATTAACATGTCATATGAGAATTTAAATTAGACGTGATATATCTTTTAAATGAGTAATTATCGATAAAGATCAAATAGGACTCTAGTGAGTGAAAGGTGCAGTTCAATGTGAACTATCTATCATAGCCACCAAAGACAATAACCGTACTAATTCGGCATGCGTTGACTTGGTAGTTAGAGACTAAAAAAGGTAGGAATTAATAAAATATGATACATTTACTTGTAAAATTTAAAGTAAATAAATATATTTATAGATTTCAAAAATATAGATTTAAATGCAATTTTATTAATTTATTTTGTAAATTAACGATTTTGCTCCCTCAATCAAGTTTTGACTAAGAATGGTAGTGCTGAAATTAAATATATACTCCCTCATCCATTTAAATTAGGGTCTTGTTAATCAGAGTTTTCAAGACACTCTTTAAGCATTCTAAAAAAATAAAATATTATATAGAAAATTAAACCATTTCAATTTCCAAGACATTAAATACGCAGATTTTCACAACAAAAAAATAGTATTTTAAGGTTTTAAAGAGTGCCCTGAAGACATTGATTTTAATTTTTCTTTAAATTAAACTAATTTATATTGCTAGCAAAGTATTATTCCGTGCTAACTTATAAGGAAAAAAAAGTAATATTTCACTATTATTAAAAATTTAAAATTTTTGTGTCTTAATGAAATATATGTCTTATTGGAAAGGTGTCAAAACTGAGTATATTTTATTTGATATGGATCATGCATTTATTGACAAAGCTTAGTAATATTTTTAATGAATTAGCCTTATATAATTTATAATAAAATCGTTATACGACTAAGTAAACATTTAGTGTAAAAAAAAAATTATGCATACACCCTTATGATTCATCATGATTCATATCTTTCGTATTTATGGCAACTAGCATGACAAAGTTCACATAAATGAAATAGTTAACTATGGAATAAATTACAATTATTTCTGTTTTACATTCTAAACATCAGATACTCCCGGGTGGTTTATAGTTTTTCATGATTGAAATGTGCGTCGGCGGGATAGAATCCCTTACCAATATTATTTTATCAGCAATTCAACGTTGTGATTAAATTAAATCATAATAAACCTGTAATGGCAATAATGCTACTTATTGGGAACATTAGACATACATATTGTTTACAGAAAATAATATTTTTAACTTCCTCCGTAATTGTATAATTTATTTAATGGATATCTTAAGATGATAGAGAGTGGATATATATGAATATGAAGAAAAAGAAGAAAAAAATATAATCCTATAAATATACTGGAATTTTTAATGTAGTGTTAAAATTAATTTTACAATTTAAATTACTATCTAAATTTAATCAATATTACTCAAAAGCATTTTTTATATAAACTATTAAAATAACTTTCACAAAATAAAAATCAATTTTACTTAAATACTTTAAAAATAAATCAATTTATTTTCATTTCATTTTTAATCAAAAATCAACATATCAAACTCAATTCTAATTGACTAATAACTAATGCACTCTAAATATTTTATTGTGTTTTAATAAACTAAATTAGGCATTATTAACTTGACATTCTAAAAATAAAATATGATATAATTATTTCTTTTTAAACTAAATATCACATTAACTAAAAAATATATATTGATAATAATTCTCATATCATTAACATGTCATATGAGAATTTAAATTAGACGTGATATATCTTTTAAATGAGTAATTATCGATAAAGATCAAATAGGACTCTAGTGAGTGAAAGGTGCAGTTCAATGTGAACTATCTATCATAGCCACCAAAGACAATAACCGTACTAATTCGGCATGCGTTGACTTGGTAGTTAGAGACTAAAAAAGGTAGGAATTAATAAAATATGATACATTTACTTGTAAAATTTAAAGTAAATAAATATATTTATAGATTTCAAAAATATAGATTTAAATGCAATTTTATTAATTTATTTTGTAAATTAACGATTTTGCTCCCTCAATCAAGTTTTGACTAAGAATGGTAGTGCTGAAATTAAATATATACTCCCTCATCCATTTAAATTAGGGTCTTGTTAATCAGAGTTTTCAAGACACTCTTTAAGCATTCTAAAAAAATAAAATATTATATAGAAAATTAAACCATTTCAATTTCCAAGACATTAAATACGCAGATTTTCACAACAAAAAAATAGTATTTTAAGGTTTTAAAGAGTGCCATGAAGACATTGATTTTAATTTTTCTTTAAATTAAACTAATTTATATTGCTAGCAAAGTATTATTCCGTGCTAACTTATAAGGAAAAAAAAGTAATATTTCACTATTATTAAAAATTTAAAAATTTTGTGTCTTAATGAAATATATGTCTTATTGGAAAGGTGTCAAAACTGAGTATATTTTATTTGATATGGATCATGCATTTATTGAAAAAGCTTAGTAATATTTTTAATGAATTAGCCTTATATAATTTATAATAAAATCGTTATACGACTAAGTAAACATTTAGTGTAAAAAAAAAATTATGCATACACCCTTATGATTCATCATGATTCATATCTTTCGTATTTATGGCAACTAGCATGACAAAGTTCACATAAATGAAATAGTTAACTATGGAATAAATTACAATTATTTCTGTTTTACATTCTAAACATCAGATACTCCCGGGTGGTTTATAGTTTTTCATGATTGAAATGTGCGTCGGCGGGATAGAATCCCTTACCAATATTATTTTATCAGCAATTCAACGTTGTGATTAAATTAAATCATAATAAACCTGTAATGGCAATAATGCTACTTATTGGGAACATTAGACATACATATTGTTTACAGAAAATAATATTTTTAACTTCCTCCGTAATTGTATAATTTATTTAATGGATATCTTAAGATGATAGAGAGTGGATATATATGAATATGAAGAAAAAGAAGAAAAAAATATAATCCTATAAATATACTGGAATTTTTAATGTAGTGTTAAAATTAATTTTACAATTTAAATTACTATCAAAATTTAATCAATATTACTCAAAAGCATTTTTTATATAAACTATTAAAATAACTTTCACAAAATAAAAATCAATTTTACTTAAATACTTTAAAAATAAATCAATTTATTTTCATTTCATTTTTAATCAAAAATCAACATATCAAACTCAATTCTAATTGACTAATAACTAATGCACTCTAAATATTTTATTGTGTTTTAATAAACTAAATTAGGCATTATTAACTTGACATTCTAAAAATAAAATATGATATAATTATTTCTTTTTAAACTAAATATCACATTAACTAAAAAATATATATTGATAATAATTCTCATATCATTAACATGTCATATGAGAATTTAAATTAGACGTGATATATCTTTTAAATGAGTAATTATCGATAAAGATCAAATAGGACTCTAGTGAGTGAAAGGTGCAGTTCAATGTGAACTATCTATCATAGCCACCAAAGACAATAACCGTACTAATTCGGCATGCGTTGACTTGGTAGTTAGAGACTAAAAAAGGTAGGAATTAATAAAATATGATACATTTACTTGTAAAATTTAAAGTAAATAAATATATTTATAGATTTCAAAAATATAGATTTAAATGCAATTTTATTAATTTATTTTGTAAATTAACGATTTTGCTCCCTCAATCAAGTTTTGACTAAGAATGGTAGTGCTGAAATTAAATATATACTCCCTCATCCATTTAAATTAGGGTCTTGTTAATCAGAGTTTTCAAGACACTCTTTAAGCATTCTAAAAAAATAAAATATTATATAGAAAATTAAACCATTTCAATTTCCAAGACATTAAATACGCAGATTTTCACAACAAAAAAATAGTATTTTAAGGTTTTAAAGAGTGCCATGAAGACATTGATTTTAATTTTTCTTTAAATTAAACTAATTTATATTGCTAGCAAAGTATTATTCCGTGCTAACTTATAAGGAAAAAAAAGTAATATTTCACTATTATTAAAAATTTAAAAATTTTGTGTCTTAATGAAATATATGTCTTATTGGAAAGGTGTCAAAACTGAGTATATTTTATTTGATATGGATCATGCATTTATTGAAAAAGCTTAGTAATATTTTTAATGAATTAGCCTTATATAATTTATAATAAAATCGTTATACGACTAAGTAAACATTTAGTGTAAAAAAAAAATTATGCATACACCCTTATGATTCATCATGATTCATATCTTTCGTATTTATGGCAACTAGCATGACAAAGTTCACATAAATGAAATAGTTAACTATGGAATAAATTACAATTATTTCTGTTTTACATTCTAAACATCAGATACTCCCGGGTGGTTTATAGTTTTTCATGATTGAAATGTGCGTCGGCGGGATAGAATCCCTTACCAATATTATTTTATCAGCAATTCAACGTTGTGATTAAATTAAATCATAATAAACCTGTAATGGCAATAATGCTACTTATTGGGAACATTAGACATACATATTGTTTACAGAAAATAATATTTTTAACTTCCTCCGTAATTGTATAATTTATTTAATGGATATCTTAAGATGATAGAGAGTGGATATATATGAATATGAAGAAAAAGAAGAAAAAAATATAATCCTATAAATATACTGGAATTTTTAATGTAGTGTTAAAATTAATTTTACAATTTAAATTACTATCTAAATTTAATCAATATTACTCAAAAGCATTTTTTATATAAACTATTAAAATAACTTTCACAAAATAAAAATCAATTTTACTTAAATACTTTAAAAATAAATCAATTTATTTTCATTTCATTTTTAATCAAAAATCAACATATCAAACTCAATTCTAATTGACTAATAACTAATGCACTCTAAATATTTTATTGTGTTTTAATAAACTAAATTAGGCATTATTAACTTGACATTCTAAAAATAAAATATGATATAATTATTTCTTTTTAAACTAAATATCACATTAACTAAAAAATATATATTGATAATAATTCTCATATCATTAACATGTCATATGAGAATTTAAATTAGACGTGATATATCTTTTAAATGAGTAATTATCGATAAAGATCAAATAGGACTCTAGTGAGTGAAAGGTGCAGTTCAATGTGAACTATCTATCATAGCCACCAAAGACAATAACCGTACTAATTCGGCATGCGTTGACTTGGTAGTTAGAGACTAAAAAAGGTAGGAATTAATAAAATATGATACATTTACTTGTAAAATTTAAAGTAAATAAATATATTTATAGATTTCAAAAATATAGATTTAAATGCAATTTTATTAATTTATTTTGTAAATTAACGATTTTGCTCCCTCAATCAAGTTTTGACTAAGAATGGTAGTGCTGAAATTAAATATATACTCCCTCATCCATTTAAATTAGGGTCTTGTTAATCAGAGTTTTCAAGACACTCTTTAAGCATTCTAAAAAAATAAAATATTATATAGAAAATTAAACCATTTCAATTTCCAAGACATTAAATACGCAGATTTTCACAACAAAAAAATAGTATTTTAAGGTTTTAAAGAGTGCCATGAAGACATTGATTTTAATTTTTCTTTAAATTAAACTAATTTATATTGCTAGCAAAGTATTATTCCGTGCTAACTTATAAGGAAAAAAAAGTAATATTTCACTATTATTAAAAATTTAAAAATTTTGTGTCTTAATGAAATATATGTCTTATTGGAAAGGTGTCAAAACTGAGTATATTTTATTTGATATGGATCATGCATTTATTGAAAAAGCTTAGTAATATTTTTAATGAATTAGCCTTATATAATTTATAATAAAATCGTTATACGACTAAGTAAACATTTAGTGTAAAAAAAAAATTATGCATACACCCTTATGATTCATCATGATTCATATCTTTCGTATTTATGGCAACTAGCATGACAAAGTTCACATAAATGAAATAGTTAACTATGGAATAAATTACAATTATTTCTGTTTTACATTCTAAACATCAGATACTCCCGGGTGGTTTATAGTTTTTCATGATTGAAATGTGCGTCGGCGGGATAGAATCCCTTACCAATATTATTTTATCAGCAATTCAACGTTGTGATTAAATTAAATCATAATAAACCTGTAATGGCAATAATGCTACTTATTGGGAACATTAGACATACATATTGTTTACAGAAAATAATATTTTTAACTTCCTCCGTAATTGTATAATTTATTTAATGGATATCTTAAGATGATAGAGAGTGGATATATATGAATATGAAGAAAAAGAAGAAAAAAATATAATCCTATAAATATACTGGAATTTTTAATGTAGTGTTAAAATTAATTTTACAATTTAAATTACTATCTAAATTTAATCAATATTACTCAAAAGCATTTTTTATATAAACTATTAAAATAACTTTCACAAAATAAAAATCAATTTTACTTAAATACTTTAAAAATAAATCAATTTATTTTCATTTCATTTTTAATCAAAAATCAACATATCAAACTCAATTCTAATTGACTAATAACTAATGCACTCTAAATATTTTATTGTGTTTTAATAAACTAAATTAGGCATTATTAACTTGACATTCTAAAAATAAAATATGATATAATTATTTCTTTTTAAACTAAATATCACATTAACTAAAAAATATATATTGATAATAATTCTCATATCATTAACATGTCATATGAGAATTTAAATTAGACGTGATATATCTTTTAAATGAGTAATTATCGATAAAGATCAAATAGGACTCTAGTGAGTGAAAGGTGCAGTTCAATGTGAACTATCTATCATAGCCACCAAAGACAATAACCGTACTAATTCGGCATGCGTTGACTTGGTAGTTAGAGACTAAAAAAGGTAGGAATTAATAAAATATGATACATTTACTTGTAAAATTTAAAGTAAATAAATATATTTATAGATTTCAAAAATATAGATTTAAATGCAATTTTATTAATTTATTTTGTAAATTAACGATTTTGCTCCCTCAATCAAGTTTTGACTAAGAATGGTAGTGCTGAAATTAAATATATACTCCCTCATCCATTTAAATTAGGGTCTTGTTAATCAGAGTTTTCAAGACACTCTTTAAGCATTCTAAAAAAATAAAATATTATATAGAAAATTAAACCATTTCAATTTCCAAGACATTAAATACGCAGATTTTGCACAACAAAAAAATAGTATTTTAAGGTTTTAAAGATTGCCCTGAAGACATTGATTTTAATTTTTCTTTAAATTAAACTAATTTATATTGCTAGCAAAGTATTATTCCGTGCTAACTTATAAGGAAAAAAAAGTAATATTTCACTATTATTAAAAATTTAAAATTTTTGTGTCTTAATGAAATATATGTCTTATTGGAAAGGTGTCAAAACTGAGTATATTTTATTTGATATGGATCATGCATTTATTGACAAAGCTTAGTAATATTTTTAATGAATTAGCCTTATATAATTTATAATAAAATCGTTATACGACTAAGTAAACATTTAGTGTAAAAAAAAAATTATGCATACACCCTTATGATTCATCATGATTCATATCTTTCGTATTTATGGCAACTAGCATGACAAAGTTCACATAAATGAAATAGTTAACTATGGAATAAATTACAATTATTTCTGTTTTACATTCTAAACATCAGATACTCCCGGGTGGTTTATAGTTTTTCATGATTGAAATGTGCGTCGGCGGGATAGAATCCCTTACCAATATTATTTTATCAGCAATTCAACGTTGTGATTAAATTAAATCATAATAAACCTGTAATGGCAATAATGCTACTTATTGGGAACATTAGACATACATATTGTTTACAGAAAATAATATTTTTAACTTCCTCCGTAATTGTATAATTTATTTAATGGATATCTTAAGATGATAGAGAGTGGATATATATGAATATGAAGAAAAAGAAGAAAAAAATATAATCCTATAAATATACTGGAATTTTTAATGTAGTGTTAAAATTAATTTTACAATTTAAATTACTATCTAAATTTAATCAATATTACTCAAAAGCATTTTTTATATAAACTATTAAAATAACTTTCACAAAATAAAAATCAATTTTACTTAAATACTTTAAAAATAAATCAATTTATTTTCATTTCATTTTTAATCAAAAATCAACATATCAAACTCAATTCTAATTGACTAATAACTAATGCACTCTAAATATTTTATTGTGTTTTAATAAACTAAATTAGGCATTATTAACTTGACATTCTAAAAATAAAATATGATATAATTATTTCTTTTTAAACTAAATATCACATTAACTAAAAAATATATATTGATAATAATTCTCATATCATTAACATGTCATATGAGAATTTAAATTAGACGTGATATATCTTTTAAATGAGTAATTATCGATAAAGATCAAATAGGACTCTAGTGAGTGAAAGGTGCAGTTCAATGTGAACTATCTATCATAGCCACCAAAGACAATAACCGTACTAATTCGGCATGCGTTGACTTGGTAGTTAGAGACTAAAAAAGGTAGGAATTAATAAAATATGATACATTTACTTGTAAAATTTAAAGTAAATAAATATATTTATAGATTTCAAAAATATAGATTTAAATGCAATTTTATTAATTTATTTTGTAAATTAACGATTTTGCTCCCTCAATCAAGTTTTGACTAAGAATGGTAGTGCTGAAATTAAATATATACTCCCTCATCCATTTAAATTAGGGTCTTGTTAATCAGAGTTTTCAAGACACTCTTTAAGCATTCTAAAAAAATAAAATATTATATAGAAAATTAAACCATTTCAATTTCCAAGACATTAAATACGCAGATTTTGCACAACAAAAAAATAGTATTTTAAGGTTTTAAAGAGTGCCCTGAAGACATTGATTTTAATTTTTCTTTAAATTAAACTAATTTATATTGCTAGCAAAGTATTATTCCGTGCTAACTTATAAGGAAAAAAAAGTAATATTTCACTATTATTAAAAATTTAAAATTTTTGTGTCTTAATGAAATATATGTCTTATTGGAAAGGTGTCAAAACTGAGTATATTTTATTTGATATGGATCATGCATTTATTGACAAAGCTTAGTAATATTTTTAATGAATTAGCCTTATATAATTTATAATAAAATCGTTATACGACTAAGTAAACATTTAGTGTAAAAAAAAAATTATGCATACACCCTTATGATTCATCATGATTCATATCTTTCGTATTTATGGCAACTAGCATGACAAAGTTCACATAAATGAAATAGTTAACTATGGAATAAATTACAATTATTTCTGTTTTACATTCTAAACATCAGATACTCCCGGGTGGTTTATAGTTTTTCATGATTGAAATGTGCGTCGGCGGGATAGAATCCCTTACCAATATTATTTTATCAGCAATTCAACGTTGTGATTAAATTAAATCATAATAAACCTGTAATGGCAATAATGCTACTTATTGGGAACATTAGACATACATATTGTTTACAGAAAATAATATTTTTAACTTCCTCCGTAATTGTATAATTTATTTAATGGATATCTTAAGATGATAGAGAGTGGATATATATGAATATGAAGAAAAAGAAGAAAAAAATATAATCCTATAAATATACTGGAATTTTTAATGTAGTGTTAAAATTAATTTTACAATTTAAATTACTATCTAAATTTAATCAATATTACTCAAAAGCATTTTTTATATAAACTATTAAAATAACTTTCACAAAATAAAAATCAATTTTACTTAAATACTTTAAAAATAAATCAATTTATTTTCATTTCATTTTTAATCAAAAATCAACATATCAAACTCAATTCTAATTGACTAATAACTAATGCACTCTAAATATTTTATTGTGTTTTAATAAACTAAATTAGGCATTATTAACTTGACATTCTAAAAATAAAATATGATATAATTATTTCTTTTTAAACTAAATATCACATTAACTAAAAAATATATATTGATAATAATTCTCATATGATTAACATGTCATATGAGAATTTAAATTAGACGTGATATATCTTTTAAATGAGTAATTATCGATAAAGATCAAATAGGACTCTAGTGAGTGAAAGGTGCAGTTCAATGTGAACTATCTATCATAGCCACGAAAGACAATAACCGTACTAATTCGGCATGCGTTGACTTGGTAGTTAGAGACTAAAAAAGGTAGGAATTAATAAAATATGATACATTTACTTGTAAAATTTAAAGTAAATAAATATATTTATAGATTTCAAAAATATAGATTTAAATGCAATTTTATTAATTTATTTTGTAAATTAACGATTTTGCTCCCTCAATCAAGTTTTGACTAAGAATGGTAGTGCTGAAATTAAATATATACTCCCTCATCCATTTAAATTAGGGTCTTGTTAATCAGAGTTTTCAAGACACTCTTTAAGCATTCTAAAAAAATAAAATATTATATAGAAAATTAAACCATTTCAATTTCCAAGACATTAAATACGCAGATTTTCACAACAAAAAAATAGTATTTTAAGGTTTTAAAGAGTGCCCTGAAGACATTGATTTTAATTTTTCTTTAAATTAAACTAATTTATATTGCTAGCAAAGTATTATTCCGTGCTAACTTATAAGGAAAAAAAAGTAATATTTCACTATTATTAAAAATTTAAAATTTTTGTGTCTTAATGAAATATATGTCTTATTGGAAAGGTGTCAAAACTGAGTATATTTTATTTGATATGGATCATGCATTTATTGACAAAGCTTAGTAATATTTTTAATGAATTAGCCTTATATAATTTATAATAAAATCGTTATACGACTAAGTAAACATTTAGTTTAAAAAAAAAATTATGCATACACCCTTATGATTCATCATGATTCATATCTTTCGTATTTATGGCAACTAGCATGACAAAGTTCACATAAATGAAATAGTTAACTATGGAATAAATTACAATTATTTCTGTTTTACATTCTAAACATCAGATACTCCCGGGTGGTTTATAGTTTTTCATGATTGAAATGTGCGTCGGCGGGATAGAATCCCTTACCAATATTATTTTATCAGCAATTCAACGTTGTGATTAAATTAAATCATAATAAACCTGTAATGGCAATAATGCTACTTATTGGGAACATTAGACATACATATTGTTTACAGAAAATAATATTTTTAACTTCCTCCGTAATTGTATAATTTATTTAATGGATATCTTAAGATGATAGAGAGTGGATATATATGAATATGAAGAAAAAGAAGAAAAAAATATAATCCTATAAATATACTGGAATTTTTAATGTAGTGTTAAAATTAATTTTACAATTTAAATTACTATCTAAATTTAATCAATATTACTCAAAAGCATTTTTTATATAAACTATTAAAATAACTTTCACAAAATAAAAATCAATTTTACTTAAATACTTTAAAAATAAATCAATTTATTTTCATTTCATTTTTAATCAAAAATCAACATATCAAACTCAATTCTAATTGACTAATAACTAATGCACTCTAAATATTTTATTGTGTTTTAATAAACTAAATTAGGCATTATTAACTTGACATTCTAAAAATAAAATATGATATAATTATTTCTTTTTAAACTAAATATCACATTAACTAAAAAATATATATTGATAATAATTCTCATATCATTAACATGTCATATGAGAATTTAAATTAGACGTGATATATCTTTTAAATGAGTAATTATCGATAAAGATCAAATAGGACTCTAGTGAGTGAAAGGTGCAGTTCAATGTGAACTATCTATCATAGCCACCAAAGACAATAACCGTACTAATTCGGCATGCGTTGACTTGGTAGTTAGAGACTAAAAAAGGTAGGAATTAATAAAATATGATACATTTACTTGTAAAATTTAAAGTAAATAAATATATTTATAGATTTCAAAAATATAGATTTAAATGCAATTTTATTAATTTATTTTGTAAATTAACGATTTTGCTCCCTCAATCAAGTTTTGACTAAGAATGGTAGTGCTGAAATTAAATATATACTCCCTCATCCATTTAAATTAGGGTCTTGTTAATCAGAGTTTTCAAGACACTCTTTAAGCATTCTAAAAAAATAAAATATTATATAGAAAATTAAACCATTTCAATTTCCAAGACATTAAATACGCAGATTTTCACAACAAAAAAATAGTATTTTAAGGTTTTAAAGAGTGCCCTGAAGACATTGATTTTAATTTTTCTTTAAATTAAACTAATTTATATTGCTAGCAAAGTATTATTCCGTGCTAACTTATAAGGAAAAAAAAGTAATATTTCACTATTATTAAAAATTTAAAATTTTTGTGTCTTAATGAAATATATGTCTTATTGGAAAGGTGTCAAAACTGAGTATATTTTATTTGATATGGATCATGCATTTATTGACAAAGCTTAGTAATATTTTTAATGAATTAGCCTTATATAATTTATAATAAAATCGTTATACGACTAAGTAAACATTTAGTGTAAAAAAAAAATTATGCATACACCCTTATGATTCATCATGATTCATATCTTTCGTATTTATGGCAACTAGCATGACAAAGTTCACATAAATGAAATAGTTAACTATGGAATAAATTACAATTATTTCTGTTTTACATTCTAAACATCAGATACTCCCGGGTGGTTTATAGTTTTTCATGATTGAAATGTGCGTCGGCGGGATAGAATCCCTTACCAATATTATTTTATCAGCAATTCAACGTTGTGATTAAATTAAATCATAATAAACCTGTAATGGCAATAATGCTACTTATTGGGAACATTAGACATACATATTGTTTACAGAAAATAATATTTTTAACTTCCTCCGTAATTGTATAATTTATTTAATGGATATCTTAAGATGATAGAGAGTGGATATATATGAATATGAAGAAAAAGAAGAAAAAAATATAATCCTATAAATATACTGGAATTTTTAATGTAGTGTTAAAATTAATTTTACAATTTAAATTACTATCTAAATTTAATCAATATTACTCAAAAGCATTTTTTATATAAACTATTAAAATAACTTTCACAAAATAAAAATCAATTTTACTTAAATACTTTAAAAATAAATCAATTTATTTTCATTTCATTTTTAATCAAAAATCAACATATCAAACTCAATTCTAATTGACTAATAACTAATGCACTCTAAATATTTTATTGTGTTTTAATAAACTAAATTAGGCATTATTAACTTGACATTCTAAAAATAAAATATGATATAATTATTTCTTTTTAAACTAAATATCACATTAACTAAAAAATATATATTGATAATAATTCTCATATGATTAACATGTCATATGAGAATTTAAATTAGACGTGATATATCTTTTAAATGAGTAATTATCGATAAAGATCAAATAGGACTCTAGTGAGTGAAAGGTGCAGTTCAATGTGAACTATCTATCATAGCCACCAAAGACAATAACCGTACTAATTCGGCATGCGTTGACTTGGTAGTTAGAGACTAAAAAAGGTAGGAATTAATAAAATATGATACATTTACTTGTAAAATTTAAAGTAAATAAATATATTTATAGATTTCAAAAATATAGATTTAAATGCAATTTTATTAATTTATTTTGTAAATTAACGATTTTGCTCCCTCAATCAAGTTTTGACTAAGAATGGTAGTGCTGAAATTAAATATATACTCCCTCATCCATTTAAATTAGGGTCTTGTTAATCAGAGTTTTCAAGACACTCTTTAAGCATTCTAAAAAAATAAAATATTAAATAGAAAATTAAACCATTTCAATTTCCAAGACATTAAATACGCAGATTTTCACAACAAAAAAATAGTATTTCAAGGTTTTAAAGAGTGCCCTGAAGACATTGATTTTAATTTTTCTTTAAATTAAACTAATTTATATTGCTAGCAAAGTATTATTCCGTGCTAACTTATAAGGAAAAAAAAGTAATATTTCACTATTATTAAAAATTTAAAATTTTTGTGTCTTAATGAAATATATGTCTTATTGGAAAGGTGTCAAAACTGAGTATATTTTATTTGATATGGATCATGCATTTATTGACAAAGCTTAGTAATATTTTTAATGAATTAGCCTTATATAATTTATAATAAAATCGTTATACGACTAAGTAAACATTTAGTGTAAAAAAAAAATTATGCATACACCCTTATGATTCATCATGATTCATATCTTTCGTATTTATGGCAACTAGCATGACAAAGTTCACATAAATGAAATAGTTAACTATGGAATAAATTACAATTATTTCTGTTTTACATTCTAAACATCAGATACTCCCGGGTGGTTTATAGTTTTTCATGATTGAAATGTGCGTCGGCGGGATAGAATCCCTTACCAATATTATTTTATCAGCAATTCAACGTTGTGATTAAATTAAATCATAATAAACCTGTAATGGCAATAATGCTACTTATTGGGAACATTAGACATACATATTGTTTACAGAAAATAATATTTTTAACTTCCTCCGTAATTGTATAATTTATTTAATGGATATCTTAAGATGATAGAGAGTGGATATATATGAATATGAAGAAAAAGAAGAAAAAAATATAATCCTATAAATATACTGGAATTTTTAATGTAGTGTTAAAATTAATTTTACAATTTAAATTACTATCTAAATTTAATCAATATTACTCAAAAGCATTTTTTATATAAACTATTAAAATAACTTTCACAAAATAAAAATCAATTTTACTTAAATACTTTAAAAATAAATCAATTTATTTTCATTTCATTTTTAATCAAAAATCAACATATCAAACTCAATTCTAATTGACTAATAACTAATGCACTCTAAATATTTTATTGTGTTTTAATAAACTAAATTAGGCATTATTAACTTGACATTCTAAAAATAAAATATGATATAATTATTTCTTTTTAAACTAAATATCACATTAACTAAAAAATATATATTGATAATAATTCTCATATGATTAACATGTCATATGAGAATTTAAATTAGACGTGATATATCTTTTAAATGAGTAATTATCGATAAAGATCAAATAGGACTCTAGTGAGTGAAAGGTGCAGTTCAATGTGAACTATCTATCATAGCCACCAAAGACAATAACCGTACTAATTCGGCATGCGTTGACTTGGTAGTTAGAGACTAAAAAAGGTAGGAATTAATAAAATATGATACATTTACTTGTAAAATTTAAAGTAAATAAATATATTTATAGATTTCAAAAATATAGATTTAAATGCAATTTTATTAATTTATTTTGTAAATTAACGATTTTGCTCCCTCAATCAAGTTTTGACTAAGAATGGTAGTGCTGAAATTAAATATATACTCCCTCATCCATTTAAATTAGGGTCTTGTTAATCAGAGTTTTCAAGACACTCTTTAAGCATTCTAAAAAAATAAAATATTAAATAGAAAATTAAACCATTTCAATTTCCAAGACATTAAATACGCAGATTTTCACAACAAAAAAATAGTATTTCAAGGTTTTAAAGAGTGCCCTGAAGACATTGATTTTAATTTTTCTTTAAATTAAACTAATTTATATTGCTAGCAAAGTATTATTCCGTGCTAACTTATAAGGAAAAAAAAGTAATATTTCACTATTATTAAAAATTTAAAATTTTTGTGTCTTAATGAAATATATGTCTTATTGGAAAGGTGTCAAAACTGAGTATATTTTATTTGATATGGATCATGCATTTATTGACAAAGCTTAGTAATATTTTTAATGAATTAGCCTTATATAATTTATAATAAAATCGTTATACGACTAAGTAAACATTTAGTGTAAAAAAAAAATTATGCATACACCCTTATGATTCATCATGATTCATATCTTTCGTATTTATGGCAACTAGCATGACAAAGTTCACATAAATGAAATAGTTAACTATGGAATAAATTACAATTATTTCTGTTTTACATTCTAAACATCAGATACTCCCGGGTGGTTTATAGTTTTTCATGATTGAAATGTGCGTCGGCGGGATAGAATCCCTTACCAATATTATTTTATCAGCAATTCAACGTTGTGATTAAATTAAATCATAATAAACCTGTAATGGCAATAATGCTACTTATTGGGAACATTAGACATACATATTGTTTACAGAAAATAATATTTTTAACTTCCTCCGTAATTGTATAATTTATTTAATGGATATCTTAAGATGATAGAGAGTGGATATATATGAATATGAAGAAAAAGAAGAAAAAAATATAATCCTATAAATATACTGGAATTTTTAATGTAGTGTTAAAATTAATTTTACAATTTAAATTACTATCTAAATTTAATCAATATTACTCAAAAGCATTTTTTATATAAACTATTAAAATAACTTTCACAAAATAAAAATCAATTTTACTTAAATACTTTAAAAATAAATCAATTTATTTTCATTTCATTTTTAATCAAAAATCAACATATCAAACTCAATTCTAATTGACTAATAACTAATGCACTCTAAATATTTTATTGTGTTTTAATAAACTAAATTAGGCATTATTAACTTGACATTCTAAAAATAAAATATGATATAATTATTTCTTTTTAAACTAAATATCACATTAACTAAAAAATATATATTGATAATAATTCTCATATCATTAACATGTCATATGAGAATTTAAATTAGACGTGATATATCTTTTAAATGAGTAATTATCGATAAAGATCAAATAGGACTCTAGTGAGTGAAAGGTGCAGTTCAATGTGAACTATCTATCATAGCCACCAAAGACAATAACCGTACTAATTCGGCATGCGTTGACTTGGTAGTTAGAGACTAAAAAAGGTAGGAATTAATAAAATATGATACATTTACTTGTAAAATTTAAAGTAAATAAATATATTTATAGATTTCAAAAATATAGATTTAAATGCAATTTTATTAATTTATTTTGTAAATTAACGATTTTGCTCCCTCAATCAAGTTTTGACTAAGAATGGTAGTGCTGAAATTAAATATATACTCCCTCATCCATTTAAATTAGGGTCTTGTTAATCAGAGTTTTCAAGACACTCTTTAAGCATTCTAAAAAAATCAAATATTATATAGAAAATTAAACCATTTCATTTTCCAAGACATTAAATACGCAGATTTTCACAACAAAAAAATAGTATTTTAAGGTTTTAAAGAGTGCCCTGAAGACATTGATTTTAATTTTTCTTTAAATTAAACTAATTTATATTGCTAGCAAAGTATTATTCCGTGCTAACTTATAAGGAAAAAAAAGTAATATTTCACTATTATTAAAAATTTAAAATTTTTGTGTCTTAATGAAATATATGTCTTATTGGAAAGGTGTCAAAACTGAGTATATTTTATTTGATATGGATCATGCATTTATTGACAAAGCTTAGTAATATTTTTAATGAATTAGCCTTATATAATTTATAATAAAATCGTTATACGACTAAGTAAACATTTAGTGTAAAAAAAAAATTATGCATACACCCTTATGATTCATCATGATTCATATCTTTCGTATTTATGGCAACTAGCATGACAAAGTTCACATAAATGAAATAGTTAACTATGGAATAAATTACAATTATTTCTGTTTTACATTCTAAACATCAGATACTCCCGGGTGGTTTATAGTTTTTCATGATTGAAATGTGCGTCGGCGGGATAGAATCCCTTACCAATATTATTTTATCAGCAATTCAACGTTGTGATTAAATTAAATCATAATAAACCTGTAATGGCAATAATGCTACTTATTGGGAACATTAGACATACATATTGTTTACAGAAAATAATATTTTTAACTTCCTCCGTAATTGTATAATTTATTTAATGGATATCTTAAGATGATAGAGAGTGGATATATATGAATATGAAGAAAAAGAAGAAAAAAATATAATCCTATAAATATACTGGAATTTTTAATGTAGTGTTAAAATTAATTTTACAATTTAAATTACTATCTAAATTTAATCAATATTACTCAAAAGCATTTTTTATATAAACTATTAAAATAACTTTCACAAAATAAAAATCAATTTTACTTAAATACTTTAAAAATAAATCAATTTATTTTCATTTCATTTTTAATCAAAAATCAACATATCAAACTCAATTCTAATTGACTAATAACTAATGCATTCTAAATATTTTATTGTGTTTTAATAAACTAAATTAGGCATTATTAACTTGACATTCGAAAAATAAAATATGATATAATTATTTCTTTATAAACTAAATATCACATTAACTAAAAAATATATATTGATAATAATTCTCATATCATTAACATGTCATATGAGAATTTAAATTAGACGTGATATATCTTTTAAATGAGTAATTATCGATAAATATCAAATAGGATTCTAGTGAGTTAAAGGTGCAGTTCAATGTGAACTATCTATCATAGCCACCAAAGACAATAACCGTACTAATTCGGCATGCGTTGACTTGGTAGTTAGAGACTAAAAAAGGTAGGAATTAATAAAATATGATACATTTACTTGTAAAATTTAAAGTAAATAAATATATTTATAGATTTCAAAAATATAGATTTAAATGCAATTTTATTAATTTATTTTGTAAATTAACGATTTTGCTCCCTCAATCAAGTTTTGACTAAGAATGGTAGTGCTGAAATTAAATATATACTCCCTCATCCATTTAAATTAGGGTCTTGTTAATCAGAGTTTTCAAGACACTCTTTAAGCATTCTAAAAAAATAAAATATTAAATAGAAAATTAAACCATTTCAATTTCCAAGACATTAAATACGCAGATTTTCACAACAAAAAAATAGTATTTCAAGGTTTTAAAGAGTGCCCTGAAGACATTGATTTTAATTTTTCTTTAAATTAAACTAATTTATATTGCTAGCAAAGTATTATTCCGTGCTAACTTATAAGGAAAAAAAAGTAATATTTCACTATTATTAAAAATTTAAAATTTTTGTGTCTTAATGAAATATATGTCTTATTGGAAAGGTGTCAAAACTGAGTATATTTTATTTGATATGGATCATGCATTTATTGAAAAAGCTTAGTAATATTTTTAATGAATTAGCCTTATATAATTTATAATAAAATCGTTATACGACTAAGTAAACATTTAGTGTAAAAAAAAAATTATGCATACACCCTTATGATTCATCATGATTCATATCTTTCGTATTTATGGCAACTAGCATGACAAAGTTCACATAAATGAAATAGTTAACTATGGAATAAATTACAATTATTTCTGTTTTACATTCTAAACATCAGATACTCCCGGGTGGTTTATAGTTTTTCATGATTGAAATGTGCGTCGGCGGGATAGAATCCCTTACCAATATTATTTTATCAGCAATTCAACGTTGTGATTAAATTAAATCATAATAAACCTGTAATGGCAATAATGCTACTTATTGGGAACATTAGACATACATATTGTTTACAGAAAATAATATTTTTAACTTCCTCCGTAATTGTATAATTTATTTAATGGATATCTTAAGATGATAGAGAGTGGATATATATGAATATGAAGAAAAAGAAGAAAAATATATAATCCTATAAATATACTGGAATTTTTAATGTAGTGTTAAAATTAATTTTACAATTTAAATTACTATCTAAATTTAATCAATATTACTCAAAAGCATTTTTTATATAAACTATTAAAATAACTTTCACAAAATAAAAATCAATTTTACTTAAATACTTTAAAAATAAATCAATTTATTTTCATTTCATTTTTAATCAAAAATCAACATATCAAACTCAATTCTAATTGACTAATAACTAATGCACTCTAAATATTTTATTGTGTTTTAATAAACTAAATTAGGCATTATTAACTTGACATTCTAAAAATAAAATATGATATAATTATTTCTTTTTAAACTAAATATCACATTAACTAAAAAATATATATTGATAATAATTCTCATATGATTAACATGTCATATGAGAATTTAAATTAGACGTGATATATCTTTTAAATGAGTAATTATCGATAAAGATCAAATAGGACTCTAGTGAGTGAAAGGTGCAGTTCAATGTGAACTATCTATCATAGCCACCAAAGACAATAACCGTACTAATTCGGCATGCGTTGACTTGGTAGTTAGAGACTAAAAAAGGTAGGAATTAATAAAATATGATACATTTACTTGTAAAATTTAAAGTAAATAAATATATTTATAGATTTCAAAAATATAGATTTAAATGCAATTTTATTAATTTATTTTGTAAATTAACGATTTTGCTCCCTCAATCAAGTTTTGACTAAGAATGGTAGTGCTGAAATTAAATATATACTCCCTCATCCATTTAAATTAGGGTCTTGTTAATCAGAGTTTTCAAGACACTCTTTAAGCATTCTAAAAAAATCAAATATTATATAGAAAATTAAACCATTTCATTTTCCAAGACATTAAATACGCAGATTTTCACAACAAAAAAATAGTATTTTAAGGTTTTAAAGAGTGCCCTGAAGACATTGATTTTAATTTTTCTTTAAATTAAACTAATTTATATTGCTAGCAAAGTATTATTCCGTGCTAACTTATAAGGAAAAAAAAGTAATATTTCACTATTATTAAAAATTTAAAATTTTTGTGTCTTAATGAAATATATGTCTTATTGGAAAGGTGTCAAAACTGAGTATATTTTATTTGATATGGATCATGCATTTATTGACAAAGCTTAGTAATATTTTTAATGAATTAGCCTTATATAATTTATAATAAAATCGTTATACGACTAAGTAAACATTTAGTGTAAAAAAAAAATTATGCATACACCCTTATGATTCATCATGATTCATATCTTTCGTATTTATGGCAACTAGCATGACAAAGTTCACATAAATGAAATAGTTAACTATGGAATAAATTACAATTATTTCTGTTTTACATTCTAAACATCAGATACTCCCGGGTGGTTTATAGTTTTTCATGATTGAAATGTGCGTCGGCGGGATAGAATCCCTTACCAATATTATTTTATCAGCAATTCAACGTTGTGATTAAATTAAATCATAATAAACCTGTAATGGCAATAATGCTACTTATTGGGAACATTAGACATACATATTGTTTACAGAAAATAATATTTTTAACTTCCTCCGTAATTGTATAATTTATTTAATGGATATCTTAAGATGATAGAGAGTGGATATATATGAATATGAAGAAAAAGAAGAAAAAAATATAATCCTATAAATATACTGGAATTTTTAATGTAGTGTTAAAATTAATTTTACAATTTAAATTACTATCTAAATTTAATCAATATTACTCAAAAGCATTTTTTATATAAACTATTAAAATAACTTTCACAAAATAAAAATCAATTTTACTTAAATACTTTAAAAATAAATCAATTTATTTTCATTTCATTTTTAATCAAAAATCAACATATCAAACTCAATTCTAATTGACTAATAACTAATGCACTCTAAATATTTTATTGTGTTTTAATAAACTAAATTAGGCATTATTAACTTGACATTCTAAAAATAAAATATGATATAATTATTTCTTTTTAAACTAAATATCACATTAACTAAAAAATATATATTGATAATAATTCTCATATCATTAACATGTCATATGAGAATTTAAATTAGACGTGATATATCTTTTAAATGAGTAATTATCGATAAAGATCAAATAGGACTCTAGTGAGTGAAAGGTGCAGTTCAATGTGAACTATCTATCATAGCCACCAAAGACAATAACCGTACTAATTCGGCATGCGTTGACTTGGTAGTTAGAGACTAAAAAAGGTAGGAATTAATAAAATATGATACATTTACTTGTAAAATTTAAAGTAAATAAATATATTTATAGATTTCAAAAATATAGATTTAAATGCAATTTTATTAATTTATTTTGTAAATTAACGATTTTGCTCCCTCAATCAAGTTTTGACTAAGAATGGTAGTGCTGAAATTAAATATATACTCCCTCATCCATTTAAATTAGGGTCTTGTTAATCAGAGTTTTCAAGACACTCTTTAAGCATTCTAAAAAAATAAAATATTATATAGAAAATTAAACCATTTCAATTTCCAAGACATTAAATACGCAGATTTTCACAACAAAAAAATAGTATTTTAAGGTTTTAAAGAGTGCCCTGAAGACATTGATTTTAATTTTTCTTTAAATTAAACTAATTTATATTGCTAGCAAAGTATTATTCCGTGCTAACTTATAAGGAAAAAAAAGTAATATTTCACTATTATTAAAAATTTAAAATTTTTGTGTCTTAATGAAATATATGTCTTATTGGAAAGGTGTCAAAACTGAGTATATTTTATTTGATATGGATCATGCATTTATTGACAAAGCTTAGTAATATTTTTAATGAATTAGCCTTATATAATTTATAATAAAATCGTTATACGACTAAGTAAACATTTAGTGTAAAAAAAAAATTATGCATACACCCTTATGATTCATCATGATTCATATCTTTCGTATTTATGGCAACTAGCATGACAAAGTTCACATAAATGAAATAGTTAACTATGGAATAAATTACAATTATTTCTGTTTTACATTCTAAACATCAGATACTCCCGGGTGGTTTATAGTTTTTCATGATTGAAATGTGCGTCGGCGGGATAGAATCCCTTACCAATATTATTTTATCAGCAATTCAACGTTGTGATTAAATTAAATCATAATAAACCTGTAATGGCAATAATGCTACTTATTGGGAACATTAGACATACATATTGTTTACAGAAAATAATATTTTTAACTTCCTCCGTAATTGTATAATTTATTTAATGGATATCTTAAGATGATAGAGAGTGGATATATATGAATATGAAGAAAAAGAAGAAAAATATATAATCCTATAAATATACTGGAATTTTTAATGTAGTGTTAAAATTAATTTTACAATTTAAATTACTATCTAAATTTAATCAATATTACTCAAAAGCATTTTTTATATAAACTATTAAAATAACTTTCACAAAATAAAAATCAATTTTACTTAAATACTTTAAAAATAAATCAATTTATTTTCATTTCATTTTTAATCAAAAATCAACATATCAAACTCAATTCTAATTGACTAATAACTAATGCACTCTAAATATTTTATTGTGTTTTAATAAACTAAATTAGGCATTATTAACTTGACATTCTAAAAATAAAATATGATATAATTATTTCTTTTTAAACTAAATATCACATTAACTAAAAAATATATATTGATAATAATTCTCATATCATTAACATGTCATATGAGAATTTAAATTAGACGTGATATATCTTTTAAATGAGTAATTATCGATAAAGATCAAATAGGACTCTAGTGAGTGAAAGGTGCAGTTCAATGTGAACTATCTATCATAGCCACCAAAGACAATAACCGTACTAATTCGGCATGCGTTGACTTGGTAGTTAGAGACTAAAAAAGGTAGGAATTAATAAAATATGATACATTTACTTGTAAAATTTAAAGTAAATAAATATATTTATAGATTTCAAAAATATAGATTTAAATGCAATTTTATTAATTTATTTTGTAAATTAACGATTTTGCTCCCTCAATCAAGTTTTGACTAAGAATGGTAGTGCTGAAATTAAATATATACTCCCTCATCCATTTAAATTAGGGTCTTGTTAATCAGAGTTTTCAAGACACTCTTTAAGCATTCTAAAAAAATAAAATATTATATAGAAAATTAAACCATTTCAATTTCCAAGACATTAAATACGCAGATTTTCACAACAAAAAAATAGTATTTTAAGGTTTTAAAGAGTGCCCTGAAGACATTGATTTTAATTTTTCTTTAAATTAAACTAATTTATATTGCTAGCAAAGTATTATTCCGTGCTAACTTATAAGGAAAAAAAAGTAATATTTCACTATTATTAAAAATTTAAAATTTTTGTGTCTTAATGAAATATATGTCTTATTGGAAAGGTGTCAAAACTGAGTATATTTTATTTGATATGGATCATGCATTTATTGACAAAGCTTAGTAATATTTTTAATGAATTAGCCTTATATAATTTATAATAAAATCGTTATACGACTAAGTAAACATTTAGTGTAAAAAAAAAATTATGCATACACCCTTATGATTCATCATGATTCATATCTTTCGTATTTATGGCAACTAGCATGACAAAGTTCACATAAATGAAATAGTTAACTATGGAATAAATTACAATTATTTCTGTTTTACATTCTAAACATCAGATACTCCCGGGTGGTTTATAGTTTTTCATGATTGAAATGTGCGTCGGCGGGATAGAATCCCTTACCAATATTATTTTATCAGCAATTCAACGTTGTGATTAAATTAAATCATAATAAACCTGTAATGGCAATAATGCTACTTATTGGGAACATTAGACATACATATTGTTTACAGAAAATAATATTTTTAACTTCCTCCGTAATTGTATAATTTATTTAATGGATATCTTAAGATGATAGAGAGTGGATATATATGAATATGAAGAAAAAGAAGAAAAAAATATAATCCTATAAATATACTGGAATTTTTAATGTAGTGTTAAAATTAATTTTACAATTTAAATTACTATCTAAATTTAATCAATATTACTCAAAAGCATTTTTTATATAAACTATTAAAATAACTTTCACAAAATAAAAATCAATTTTACTTAAATACTTTAAAAATAAATCAATTTATTTTCATTTCATTTTTAATCAAAAATCAACATATCAAACTCAATTCTAATTGACTAATAACTAATGCACTCTAAATATTTTATTGTGTTTTAATAAACTAAATTAGGCATTATTAACTTGACATTCTAAAAATAAAATATGATATAATTATTTCTTTTTAAACTAAATATCACATTAACTAAAAAATATATATTGATAATAATTCTCATATCATTAACATGTCATATGAGAATTTAAATTAGACGTGATATATCTTTTAAATGAGTAATTATCGATAAAGATCAAATAGGACTCTAGTGAGTGAAAGGTGCAGTTCAATGTGAACTATCTATCATAGCCACCAAAGACAATAACCGTACTAATTCGGCATGCGTTGACTTGGTAGTTAGAGACTAAAAAAGGTAGGAATTAATAAAATATGATACATTTACTTGTAAAATTTAAAGTAAATAAATATATTTATAGATTTCAAAAATATAGATTTAAATGCAATTTTATTAATTTATTTTGTAAATTAACGATTTTGCTCCCTCAATCAAGTTTTGACTAAGAATGGTAGTGCTGAAATTAAATATATACTCCCTCATCCATTTAAATTAGGGTCTTGTTAATCAGAGTTTTCAAGACACTCTTTAAGCATTCTAAAAAAATAAAATATTATATAGAAAATTAAACCATTTCAATTTCCAAGACATTAAATACGCAGATTTTCACAACAAAAAAATAGTATTTTAAGGTTTTAAAGAGTGCCCTGAAGACATTGATTTTAATTTTTCTTTAAATTAAACTAATTTATATTGCTAGCAAAGTATTATTCTGTGCTAACTTATAAGGAAAAAAAAGTAATATTTCACTATTATTAAAAATTTAAAAATTTTGTGTCTTAATGAAATATATGTCTTATTGGAAAGGTGTCAAAACTGAGTATATTTTATTTGATATGGATCATGCATTTATTGAAAAAGCTTAGTAATATTTTTAATGAATTAGCCTTATATAATTTATAATAAAATCGTTATACGACTAAGTAAACATTTAGTGTAAAAAAAAAATTATGCATACACCCTTATGATTCATCATGATTCATATCTTTCGTATTTATGGCAACTAGCATGACAAAGTTCACATAAATGAAATAGTTAACTATGGAATAAATTACAATTATTTCTGTTTTACATTCTAAACATCAGATACTCCCGGGTGGTTTATAGTTTTTCATGATTGAAATGTGCGTCGGCGGGATAGAATCCCTTACCAATATTATTTTATCAGCAATTCAACGTTGTGATTAAATTAAATCATAATAAACCTGTAATGGCAATAATGCTACTTATTGGGAACATTAGACATACATATTGTTTACAGAAAATAATATTTTTAACTTCCTCCGTAATTGTATAATTTATTTAATGGATATCTTAAGATGATAGAGAGTGGATATATATGAATATGAAGAAAAAGAAGAAAAAAATATAATCCTATAAATATACTGGAATTTTTAATGTAGTGTTAAAATTAATTTTACAATTTAAATTACTATCTAAATTTAATCAATATTACTCAAAAGCATTTTTTATATAAACTATTAAAATAACTTTCACAAAATAAAAATCAATTTTACTTAAATACTTTAAAAATAAATCAATTTATTTTCATTTCATTTTTAATCAAAAATCAACATATCAAACTCAATTCTAATTGACTAATAACTAATGCACTCTAAATATTTTATTGTGTTTTAATAAACTAAATTAGGCATTATTAACTTGACATTCTAAAAATAAAATATGATATAATTATTTCTTTTTAAACTAAATATCACATTAACTAAAAAATATATATTGATAATAATTCTCATATCATTAACATGTCATATGAGAATTTAAATTAGACGTGATATATCTTTTAAATGAGTAATTATCGATAAAGATCAAATAGGACTCTAGTGAGTGAAAGGTGCAGTTCAATGTGAACTATCTATCATAGCCACCAAAGACAATAACCGTACTAATTCGGCATGCGTTGACTTGGTAGTTAGAGACTAAAAAAGGTAGGAATTAATAAAATATGATACATTTACTTGTAAAATTTAAAGTAAATAAATATATTTATAGATTTCAAAAATATAGATTTAAATGCAATTTTATTAATTTATTTTGTAAATTAACGATTTTGCTCCCTCAATCAAGTTTTGACTAAGAATGGTAGTGCTGAAATTAAATATATACTCCCTCATCCATTTAAATTAGGGTCTTGTTAATCAGAGTTTTCAAGACACTCTTTAAGCATTCTAAAAAAATAAAATATTATATAGAAAATTAAACCATTTCAATTTCCAAGACATTAAATACGCAGATTTTCACAACAAAAAAATAGTATTTTAAGGTTTTAAAGAGTGCTCTGAAGACATTGATTTTAATTTTTCTTTAAATTAAACTAATTTATATTGCTAGCAAAGTATTATTCTGTGCTAACTTATAAGGAAAAAAAAGTAATATTTCACTATTATTAAAAATTTAAAATTTTTGTGTCTTAATGAAATATATGTCTTATTGGAAAGGTGTCAAAACTGAGTATATTTTATTTGATATGGATCATGCATTTATTGACAAAGCTTAGTAATATTTTTAATGAATTAGCCTTATATAATTTATAATAAAATCGTTATACGACTAAGTAAACATTTAGTGTAAAAAAAAAATTATGCATACACCCTTATGATTCATCATGATTCATATCTTTCGTATTTATGGCAACTAGCATGACAAAGTTCACATAAATGAAATAGTTAACTATGGAATAAATTACAATTATTTCTGTTTTACATTCTAAACATCAGATACTCCCGGGTGGTTTATAGTTTTTCATGATTGAAATGTGCGTCGGCGGGATAGAATCCCTTACCAATATTATTTTATCAGCAATCCAACGTTGTGATTAAATTAAATCATAATAAACCTGTAATGGCAATAATGCTACTTATTGGGAACATTAGACATACATATTGTTTACAGAAAATAATATTTTTAACTTCCTCCGTAATTGTATAATTTATTTAATGGATATCTTAAGATGATAGAGAGTGGATATATATGAATATGAAGAAAAAGAAGAAAAAAATATAATCCTATAAATATACTGGAATTTTTAATGTAGTGTTAAAATTAATTTTACAATTTAAATTACTATCTAAATTTAATCAATATTACTCAAAAGCATTTTTTATATAAACTATTAAAATAACTTTCACAAAATAAAAATCAATTTTACTTAAATACTTTAAAAATAAATCAATTTATTTTCATTTCATTTTTAATCAAAAATCAACATATCAAACTCAATTCTAATTGACTAATAACTAATGCACTCTAAATATTTTATTGTGTTTTAATAAACTAAATTAGGCATTATTAACTTGACATTCTAAAAATAAAATATGATATAATTATTTCTTTTTAAACTAAATATCACATTAACTAAAAAATATATATTGATAATAATTCTCATATCATTAACATGTCATATGAGAATTTAAATTAGACGTGATATATCTTTTAAATGAGTAATTATCGATAAAGATCAAATAGGACTCTAGTGAGTGAAAGGTGCAGTTCAATGTGAACTATCTATCATAGCCACCAAAGACAATAACCGTACTAATTCGGCATGCGTTGACTTGGTAGTTAGAGACTAAAAAAGGTAGGAATTAATAAAATATGATACATTTACTTGTAAAATTTAAAGTAAATAAATATATTTATAGATTTCAAAAATATAGATTTAAATGCAATTTTATTAATTTATTTTGTAAATTAACGATTTTGCTCCCTCAATCAAGTTTTGACTAAGAATGGTAGTGCTGAAATTAAATATATACTCCCTCATCCATTTAAATTAGGGTCTTGTTAATCAGAGTTTTCAAGACACTCTTTAAGCATTCTAAAAAAATAAAATATTATATAGAAAATTAAACCATTTCAATTTCCAAGACATTAAATACGCAGATTTTCACAACAAAAAAATAGTATTTTAAGGTTTTAAAGAGTGCCCTGAAGACATTGATTTTAATTTTTCTTTAAATTAAACTAATTTATATTGCTAGCAAAGTATTATTCCGTGCTAACTTATAAGGAAAAAAAAGTAATATTTCACTATTATTAAAAATTTAAAATTTTTGTGTCTTAATGAAATATATGTCTTATTGGAAAGGTGTCAAAACTGAGTATATTTTATTTGATATGGATCATGCATTTATTGACAAAGCTTAGTAATATTTTTAATGAATTAGCCTTATATAATTTATAATAAAATCGTTATACGACTAAGTAAACATTTAGTGTAAAAAAAAATTTATGCATACACCCTTATGATTCATCATGATTCATATCTTTCGTATTTATGGCAACTAGCATGACAAAGTTCACATAAATGAAATAGTTAACTATGGAATAAATTACAATTATTTCTGTTTTACATTCTAAACATCAGATACTCCCGGGTGGTTTATAGTTTTTCATGATTGAAATGTGCGTCGGCGGGATAGAATCCCTTACCAATATTATTTTATCAGCAATTCAACGTTGTGATTAAATTAAATCATAATAAACCTGTAATGGCAATAATGCTACTTATTGGGAACATTAGACATACATATTGTTTACAGAAAATAATATTTTTAACTTCCTCCGTAATTGTATAATTTATTTAATGGATATCTTAAGATGATAGAGAGTGGATATATATGAATATGAAGAAAAAGAAGAAAAAAATATAATCCTATAAATATACTGGAATTTTTAATGTAGTGTTAAAATTAATTTTACAATTTAAATTACTATCTAAATTTAATCAATATTACTCAAAAGCATTTTTTATATAAACTATTAAAATAACTTTCACAAAATAAAAATCAGTTTTACTTAAATACTTTAAAAATAAATCAATTTATTTTCATTTCATTTTTAATCAAAAATCAACATATCAAACTCAATTCTAATTGACTAATAACTAATGCATTCTAAATATTTTATTGTGTTTTAATAAACTAAATTAGGCATTATTAACTTGACATTCGAAAAATAAAATATGATATAATTATTTCTTTATAAACTAAATATCACATTAACTAAAAAATATATATTGATAATAATTCTCATATCATTAACATGTCATATGAGAATTTAAATTAGACGTGATATATCTTTTAAATGAGTAATTATCGATAAATATCAAATAGGATTCTAGTGAGTGAAAGGTGCAGTTCAATGTGAACTATCTATCATAGCCACCAAAGACAATAACCGTACTAATTCGGCATGCGTTGACTTGGTAGTTAGAGACTAAAAAAGGTAGGAATTAATAAAATATGATACATTTACTTGTAAAATTTAAAGTAAATAAATATATTTATAGATTTCAAAAATATAGATTTAAATGCAATTTTATTAATTTATTTTGTAAATTAACGATTTTGCTCCCTCAATCAAGTTTTGACTAAGAATGGTAGTGCTGAAATTAAATATATACTCCCTCATCCATTTAAATTAGGGTCTTGTTAATCAGAGTTTTCAAGACACTCTTTAAGCATTCTAAAAAAATAAAATATTAAATAGAAAATTAAACCATTTCAATTTCCAAGACATTAAATACGCAGATTTTCACAACAAAAAAATAGTATTTCAAGGTTTTAAAGAGTGCCCTGAAGACATTGATTTTAATTTTTCTTTAAATTAAACTAATTTATATTGCTAGCAAAGTATTATTCCGTGCTAACTTATAAGGAAAAAAAAGTAATATTTCACTATTATTAAAAATTTAAAATTTTTGTGTCTTAATGAAATATATGTCTTATTGGAAAGGTGTCAAAACTGAGTATATTTATTTGATATGGATCATGCATTTATTGACAAAGTTTAGTAATATTTTTAATGAATTAGCCTTATATAATTTATAATAAAATCGTTATACGACTAAGTAAACATTTAGTGTAAAAAAAAATTATGCATACACCCTTATGATTCATCATGATTCATATCTTTGGTATTTATGGCAACTAGCATGACAAAGTTCACATAAATGAAATAGTTAACTATGGAATAAATTACAATTATTTCTGTTTTACATTCTAAACATCAGATACTCCCGAGTGGTTTATAGTTTTTCATGATTGAAATGTGCGTCGGTGGGTTTGAATCCCTTACCAATATTATTTTATCAGCAATTCAAAGTTGTGATTAAATTAAATCATAATAAACCTGTAATGGCAATAATGCTACTTATTGGGAACATTAGACATACATATTGTTTACAGAAAATAATATTTTTAACTTCCTCCGTAATTGTATAATTTATTTAATGGATATCTTAAGATGATAGAGAGTGGATATATATGAATATGAAGAAAAAGAGGAAAAAAATATAATCCTATAAATATACTGGAATTATTAATGTAGTGTTAAAATTAATTTTACAATTTAAATTACTATCTAAATTTAATCAATATTACTCAAAAGCATTTTTTATATAAACTATTAAAATAACTTTCACAAAATAAAAATCAATTTTACTTAAATACTTTAAAAATAAATCAATTTATGTTCATTTCATTTTTAATCAAAAATCAACATATCAAACTCAATTCTAATTGACTAATAACTAATGCATTATAAATATTTTATTGTGTTTTAATAAACTAAATTAGGCATTATTAACTTGACATTCGAAAAATAAAATATGATATAATTATTTCTTTATAAACTAAATATCACATTAACTAAAAAATATATATTGATAATAATTCTCATATCATTAACATGTCATATGAGAATTTAAATTAGACGTGATATATCTTTTAAATGAGTAATTATCGATAAATATCAAATAGGATTCTAGTGAGTGAAAGGTGCAGTTCAATGTGAACTATCTATCATAGCCACCAAAGACAATAACCGTACTAATTCGGCATGCGTTGACTTGGTAGTTAGAGACTAAAAAAGGTAGGAATTAATAAAATATGATACATTTACTTGTAAAATTTAAAGTAAATAAATATATTTATAGATTTCAAAAATATAGATTTAAATGCAATTTTATTAATTTATTTTGTAAATTAACGATTTTGCTCCCTCAATCATGTTTTGACTAAGAATGGTAGTGCTGAAATTAAATATATACTCCCTCATCCATTTAAATTAGGGTCTTGTTAATCAGAGTTTTCAAGACACTCTTTAAGCATTCTAAAAAAATAAAATATTAAATAGAAAATTAAACCATTTCAATTTCCAAGACATTAAATACGCAGATTTTCACAACAAAAAAATAGTATTTCAAGGTTTTAAAGAGTGCCCTGAAGACATTGATTTTAATTTTTCTTTAAATTAAACTAATTTATATTGCTAGCAAAGTATTATTCCGTGCTAACTTATAAGGAAAAAAAAGTAATATTTCACTATTATTAAAAATTTAAAATTTTTGTGTCTTAATGAAATATATGTCTTATTGGAAAGGTGTCAAAACTGAGTATATTTATTTGATATGGATCATGCATTTATTGACAAAGTTTAGTAATATTTTTAATGAATTAGCCTTATATAATTTATAATAAAATCGTTATACGACTAAGTAAACATTTAGTGTAAAAAAAAATTATGCATACACCCTTATGATTCATCATGATTCATATCTTTGGTATTTATGGCAACTAGCATGACAAAGTTCACATAAATGAAATAGTTAACTATGGAATAAATTACAATTATTTCTGTTTTACATTCTAAACATCAGATACTCCCGAGTGGTTTATAGTTTTTCATGATTGAAATGTGCGTCGGTGGGTTTGAATCCCTTACCAATATTATTTTATCAGCAATTCAAAGTTGTGATTAAATTAAATCATAATAAACCTGTAATGGCAATAATGCTACTTATTGGGAACATTAGACATACATATTGTTTACAGAAAATAATATTTTTAACTTCCTCCGTAATTGTATAATTTATTTAATGGATATCTTAAGATGATAGAGAGTGGATATATATGAATATGAAGAAAAAGAGGAAAAAAATATAATCCTATAAATATACTGGAATTATTAATGTAGTGTTAAAATTAATTTTACAATTTAAATTACTATCTAAATTTAATCAATATTACTCAAAAGCATTTTTTATATAAACTATTAAAATAACTTTCACAAAATAAAAATCAATTTTACTTAAATACTTTAAAAATAAATCAATTTATGTTCATTTCATTTTTAATCAAAAATCAACATATCAAACTCAATTCTAATTGACTAATAACTAATGCATTATAAATATTTTATTGTGTTTTAATAAACTAAATTAGGCATTATTAACTTGACATTCGAAAAATAAAATATGATATAATTATTTCTTTATAAACTAAATATCACATTAACTAAAAAATATATATTGATAATAATTCTCATATCATTAACATGTCATATGAGAATTTAAATTAGACGTGATATATCTTTTAAATGAGTAATTATCGATAAATATCAAATAGGATTCTAGTGAGTGAAAGGTGCAGTTCAATGTGAACTATCTATCATAGCCACCAAAGACAATAACCGTACTAATTCGGCATGCGTTGACTTGGTAGTTAGAGACTAAAAAAGGTAGGAATTAATAAAATATGATACATTTACTTGTAAAATTTAAAGTAAATAAATATATTTATAGATTTCAAAAATATAGATTTAAATGCAATTTTATTAATTTATTTTGTAAATTAACGATTTTGCTCCCTCAATCATGTTTTGACTAAGAATGGTAGTGCTGAAATTAAATATATACTCCCTCATCCATTTAAATTAGGGTCTTGTTAATCAGAGTTTTCAAGACACTCTTTAAGCATTCTAAAAAAATAAAATATTAAATAGAAAATTAAACCATTTCAATTTCCAAGACATTAAATACGCAGATTTTCACAACAAAAAAATAGTATTTCAAGGTTTTAAAGAGTGCCCTGAAGACATTGATTTTAATTTTTCTTTAAATTAAACTAATTTATATTGCTAGCAAAGTATTATTCCGTGCTAACTTATAAGGAAAAAAAAGTAATATTTCACTATTATTAAAAATTTAAAATTTTTGTGTCTTAATGAAATATATGTCTTATTGGAAAGGTGTCAAAACTGAGTATATTTATTTGATATGGATCATGCATTTATTGACAAAGTTTAGTAATATTTTTAATGAATTAGCCTTATATAATTTATAATAAAATCGTTATACGACTAAGTAAACATTTAGTGTAAAAAAAAATTATGCATACACCCTTATGATTCATCATGATTCATATCTTTGGTATTTATGGCAACTAGCATGACAAAGTTCACATAAATGAAATAGTTAACTATGGAATAAATTACAATTATTTCTGTTTTACATTCTAAACATCAGATACTCCCGAGTGGTTTATAGTTTTTCATGATTGAAATGTGCGTCGGTGGGTTTGAATCCCTTACCAATATTATTTTATCAGCAATTCAAAGTTGTGATTAAATTAAATCATAATAAACCTGTAATGGCAATAATGCTACTTATTGGGAACATTAGACATACATATTGTTTACAGAAAATAATATTTTTAACTTCCTCCGTAATTGTATAATTTATTTAATGGATATCTTAAGATGATAGAGAGTGGATATATATGAATATGAAGAAAAAGAAGAAAAAAATATAATCCTATAAATATACTGGAATTTTTAATGTATTGTTAAAATTAATTTTACAATTTAAATTACTATCTAAATTTAATCAATATTACTCAAAAGCATTTTTTATATAAACTATTAAAATAACTTTCACAAAATAAAAATCAATTTTACTTAAATACTTTAAAAATAAATCAATTTATGTTCATTTCATTTTTAATCAAAAATCAACATATCAAACTCAATTCTAATTGACTAATAACTAATGGACTCTAAATATTTTATTGTGTTTTAATAAACTAAATTAGGCATTATTAACTTGACATTCTAAAAATAAAATATGATATAATTATTTCTTTATAAACTAAATATCACATTAACTAAAAAATATATATTGATAATAATTCTCATATCATTAACATGTCATATGAGAATTTAAATTAGACGTGATATATCTTTTAAATGAGTAATTATCGATAAAGATCAAATAGGACTCTAGTGAGTGAAAGGTGCAGTTCAATGTGAACTATCTATCATAGCCACCAAAGACAATAATCGTACTAATTCGGCATGCGTTGACTTGGTAGTTAGAGACTAAAAAAGGTAGGAATTAATAAAATATGATACATTTACTTGTAAAATTTAAAGTAAATAAATATATTTATAGATTTCAAAAATATAGATTTAAATGCAATTTTATTAATTTATTTTGTAAATTAACGATTTTGCTCCCTCAATCATGTTTTGACTAAGAATGGTAGTGCTGAAATTAAATATATACTCCCTCATCCATTTAAATTAGGGTCTTGTTAATCAGAGTTTTCAAGACACTCTTTAAGCATTCTAAAAAAATAAAATATTATATAGAAAATTAAACCATTTCAATTTCCAAGACATTAAATACACAGATTTTCACAACAAAAAAATAGTATTTTAAGGTTTTAAAGAGTGCCCTGAAGACATTGATTTTCATTTTCATTTAAATTAAACTAATTTATATTGCTAGCAAAGTATTATTCCGTGCTAACTTATAAGGAAAAAAAAGTAATATTTCACTATTATTAAAAATTTTAAATTTTTGTGTCTAAATGAAATATATGTCTTATTGGAAAGGTGTCAAAACTGAGTATATTTATTTGATATGGATCATGGATTTATTGACAAAGCTTAGTAATATTTTTAATGGATTAGCCTTATATAATTTATAATAAAATCGTTATACGACTAAGTAAACATTTAGTGTAAAAAAAAATTATGCATACACCCTTATGATTCATCGTGATTCATATCTTTGGTATTTATGGCAACTAGCATGACAAAGTTCACATAAATGAAATAGTTAACTATGGAATAAATTACAATTATTTCTGTTTTACATTCTAAACATCAGATACTCCCGAGTGGTTTATAGTTTTTCATGATTGAAATGTGCGTCGGTGGGTTTGAATCCCTTACCAATATTATTTTATCAGCAATTCAAAGTTGTGATTAAATTAAATCATAATAAACCTGTAATGGCAATAATGCTACTTATTGGGAACATTAGACATACTTATTGTTTACAGAAAATAATATTTTTAACTTCCTCCGTAATTGTATAATTTATTTAATGGATATCTTAAGATGATAGAGAGTGGATATATATATGAATATGAAGAAAAAGAAGAAAAAAATATAATCCTATAAATATACTGGAATTTTTAATGTAGTGTTAAAATTAATTTTACAATTTAAATTACTATCTAAATTTAATCAATATTACTCAAAAGCATTTTTTTATATAAACTATTAAAATAACTTTCACAAAATAAAAATCAATTTTACTTAAATACTTTAAAAATAAATCAATTTATTTTCATTTCATTTTTAATCAAAAATCAACATATCAAACTCAATTCTAATTGACTAATAACTAATGCATTCTAAATATTTTATTGTGTTTTAATAAACTAAATTAGGCATTATTAACTTGCCATTCGAAAAATAAAATATGATATAATTATTTCTTTATAAACTAAATATCACATTAACTAAAAAATATATATTGATAATAATTCTCATATCATTAACATGTCATATGAGAATTTAAATTAGACGTGATATATCTTTTAAATGAGTAATTATCGATAAAGATCAAATAGGACTCTAGTGAGTGAAAGGTGCAGTTCAATGTGAACTATCTATCATAGCCACCAAAGACAATAACCGTACTAATTCGGCATGCGTTGACTTGGTAGTTAGAGACTAAAAAAGGTAGGAATTAATAAAATATGATACATTTACTTGTAAAATTTAAAGTAAATAAATATATTTATAGATTTCAAAAATATAGATTTAAATGCAATTTTATTAATTTATTTTGTAAATTAACGATTTTACTCCCTCAATCAAGTTTTGACTAAGAATGGTAGTGCTGAAATTAAATATATACTCCCTCATCCATTTAAATTAGGGTCTTGTTAATCAGAGTTTTCAAGACACTCTTTAAGCATTCTAAAAAACTAAAATATTATATAGAAAATTAAACCATTTCAATTTCCAAGACATTAAATACGCAGATTTTCACAACAAAAAAATAGTATTTTAAGGTTTTAAAGAGTGCCCTGAAGACATTGATTTTCATTTTTCTTTAAATTAAACTAATTTATATTGCTAGTAAAGTATTATTCCGTGCTAACTTATAAGGAAAAAAAAGTAATATTTCACTATTATTAAAAATTTTAAATTTTTGTGTCTTAATGAAATATATGTCTTATTGGAAAGGTGTCAAAACTGAGTATATTTATTTGATATGGATCATGCATTTATTGACAAAGCTTAGTAATATTTTTAATGAATTAGCCTTATATAATTTATAATAAAATCGTTATACGACTAAGTAAACATTTAGTGTAAAAAAAAATTATGCATACACCCTTATGATTCATCATGATTCATATCTTTGGTATCTATGGCAACTAGCATGACAAAGTTCTCATAAATGAAATAGTTAACTATGGAATAAATTACAATAATTTATGTTTTACATTCTAAACATCAGATACTCCCGAGTGGTTTATAGTTTTTCATGATTGGAATGTGCGTCGGTGGGTTTGAATCCCTTACCAATATTATTTTATCAGAAATTCAAAGTTGTGATTAAAATAAATCATAATAAACCTGTAATGGCAATAATGCTACTTATTGGGAACATTAGACATACATATTGTTTACAGAAAATAATATTTTTAACTTCCTCCGTAATTGTATAATTTATTTAATGGATATCTTAAGATGATAGAGAGTGGATATATATGAATACGAAGAAAAAGAAGAAAAAAATATAATCCTATAAATATACTGGAATTTTTAATGTAGTGTTAAAATTAATTTTACAATATAAATTACTATCTAAATTTAATCAATATTACTCAAAATCATTTTTTATATAAACTATTAAAATAACTTTCACAAAATAAAAATCAATTTTACTTAAATACTTTAAGAATAAATCAATTTATTTTCATTTCATTTTTAATCAAAAATCAACATATCAAACTCAATTCTAATTGACTAATAACTAATGCACTCTAAATATTTTATTGTGTTTTAATAAACAAAATTAGGCATTATTAACTTGACATTCGAAAAATAAAATATGATATAATTATTTCTTTATAAACTAAATATCACATTAACTAAAAAATATATATTGATAATAATTCTCATATCATTAACATGTAATATGAGAATTTAAATTAGAGGTGATATATCTTTTAAATGAGTAATTATCGATAAAGATCAAATAGGACTCTAGTGAGTGAAAGGTGCAGTTCAATGTGAACTATCTATCATAGCCACCAAAGACAATAACCGTACTAATTCGGCATGCGTTGACTTGGTAGTTAGAGACTAAAAAAGGTAGGAATTAATAAAATATGATACATTTACTTGTAAAATTTAAAGTAAATAAATATATTTATAGATTTCAAAAATATAGATTTAAATGCAATTTTATTAATTTATTTTGTAAATTAACGATTTTGCTCCCTCAATCATGTTTTGACTAAGAATGGTAGTGCTGAAATTAAATATATACTCCCTCATCCATTTAAATTAGGGTCTTGTTAATCAGAGTTTTCAAGACACTCTTTAAGCATTCTAAAAAAATAAAATATTATATAGAAAATTAAACCATTTCAATTTCCAAGACATTAAATACGCAGATTTTCACAACAAAAAAATAGTATTTTAAGGTTTTAAAGAGTGCCCTGAAGACATTGATTTTCATTTTTCTTTAAATTAAACTAATTTATATTGCTAGCAAAGTATTATTCCGTGCTAACTTATAAGGAAAAAAAAGTAATATTTCACTATTATTAAAAATTTTAAATTTTTGTGTCTTAATGAAATATATGTCTTATTGGAAAGGTGTCAAAACTGAGTATATTTATTTGATATGGATCATGCATTTATTAACAAAGCTTAGTAATATTTTTAATGAATTAGCCTTATATAATTTATAATAAAATCGTTATACGAATAAGTAAACATTTAGTGTAAAAAAAAATTATGCATACACCCTTATGATTCATCATCATTCATATCTTTGGTATTTATGGCAACTAGCATGACAAAGTTCACATAAATGAAATAGTTAACTATGGAATAAATTACAATTATTTCTGTTTTACATTCTAAACATCAGATACTCCCGAGTGGTTTATAGTTTTTCATGATTGAAATGTGCGTCGGTGGGTTTGAATCCCTTACCAATATTATTTTATCAACAATTCAAAGTTGTGATTAAATTAAATCATAATAAACCTGTAATGGCAATAATGCTACTTATTGGGAACATTAGACATACATATTGTTTATAGAAAATAATATTTTTAACTTCCTCCGTAATTGTATAATTTATTTAATGGATATATTAAGATGATAGAGAGTGGATATATATGAATATGAAGAAAAAGAAGAAAAAAATATAATCCTATAAATATACTGGAATTTTTAATGTAGTGTTAAAATTAATTTTACAATTTAAATTACTATCTAATCTTAATCAATATTACTCAAAAGCATTTTTTATATAAACTATTAAAATAAGTTTCAAAAAATAAAAATCAATTTTACTTAAATACTTTTAAAATAAATCAATTTATTTTCATTTCATTTTTAATCAAAAATCAACATATCAAACTCAATTCTAATTGACTAATAACTAATGCACTCTAAATATTTTATTGTGTTTTAATAAACTAAATTAGACATTATTAACTTGACATTCTAAAAATAAAATATGATATAATTATTTCTTTATAAACTAAATATCACATTAACTAAAAAATATATATTGATAATAATTCTCATATCATTAACATGTCATATGAGAATTTAAATTAGACGTGATATATCTTTTAAATGAGTAATTATCGATAAAGATCAAATAGGACTCTAGTGAGTGAAAGGTGCAGTTCAATGTGAACTATCTATCATAGCCACCAAAGACAATAACCGTACTAATTCGGCATGCGTTGACTTGGTAGTTAGAGACTAAAAAAGGTAGGAATTAATAAAATATGATACATTTACTTGTAAAATTTAAAGTAAATAAATATATTTATAGATTTCAAAAATATAGATTTAAATGCAATTTTATTAATTTATTTTGTAAATTAACGATTTTGCTCCCTCAATCATGTTTTGACTAAGAATGGTAGTGCTGAAATTAAATATATACTCCCTCATCCATTTAAATTAGGGTCTTGTTAATCAGAGTTTTCAAGACACTCTTTAAGCATTCTAAAAAAATAAAATATTATATAGAAAATTAAACCATTTCAATTTCCAAGACATTAAATACGCAGATTTTCACAACAAAAAAATAGTATTTTAAGGTTTTAAAGAGTGCCCTGAAGACATTGATTTTCATTTTTCTTTAAATTAAACTAATTTATATTGCTAGCAAAGTATTATTCCGTGCTAACTTATAAGGAAAAAAAAGTAATATTTCACTATTATTAAAAATTTTAAATTTTTGTGTCTTAATGAAATATATGTCTTATTGGAAAGGTGTCAAAACTGAGTATATTTATTTGATATGGATCATGCATTTATTAACAAAGCTTAGTAATATTTTTAATGAATTAGCCTTATATAATTTATAATAAAATCGTTATACGAATAAGTAAACATTTAGTGTAAAAAAAAATTATGCATACACCCTTATGATTCATCATCATTCATATCTTTGGTATTTATGGCAACTAGCATGACAAAGTTCACATAAATGAAATAGTTAACTATGGAATAAATTACAATTATTTCTGTTTTACATTCTAAACATCAGATACTCCCGAGTGGTTTATAGTTTTTCATGATTGAAATGTGCGTCGGTGGGTTTGAATCCCTTACCAATATTATTTTATCAACAATTCAAAGTTGTGATTAAATTAAATCATAATAAACCTGTAATGGCAATAATGCTACTTATTGGGAACATTAGACATACATATTGTTTATAGAAAATAATATTTTTAACTTCCTCCGTAATTGTATAATTTATTTAATGGATATATTAAGATGATAGAGAGTGGATATATATGAATATGAAGAAAAAGAAGAAAAAAATATAATCCTATAAATATACTGGAATTTTTAATGTAGTGTTAAAATTAATTTTACAATTTAAATTACTATCTAATCTTAATCAATATTACTCAAAAGCATTTTTTATATAAACTATTAAAATAAGTTTCAAAAAATAAAAATCAATTTTACTTAAATACTTTTAAAATAAATCAATTTATTTTCATTTCATTTTTAATCAAAAATCAACATATCAAACTCAATTCTAATTGACTAATAACTAATGCACTCTAAATATTTTATTGTGTTTTAATAAACTAAATTAGACATTATTAACTTGACATTCTAAAAATAAAATATGATATAATTATTTCTTTATAAACTAAATATCACATTAACTAAAAAATATATATTGATAATAATTCTCATATCATTAACATGTCATATGAGAATTTAAATTAGACGTGATATATCTTTTAAATGAGTAATTATCGATAAAGATCAAATAGGACTCTAGTGAGTGAAAGGTGCAGTTCAATGTGAACTATCTATCATAGCCACCAAAGACAATAACCGTACTAATTCGGCATGCGTTGACTTGGTAGTTAGAGACTAAAAAAGGTAGGAATTAATAAAATATGATACATTTACTTGTAAAATTTAAAGTAAATAAATATATTTATAGATTTCAAAAATATAGATTTAAATGCAATTTTATTAATTTATTTTGTAAATTAAAGATTTTGCTCCCTCAATCAAATTTTGACTAAGAATGGTAGTGCTGAAATTAAATATATACTCCCTCATCCATTTAAATTAGGGTCTTGTTAATCAGAGTTTTCAAGACACTCTTTAAGCATTCTAAAAAAATAAAATATTATATAGAAAATTAAACCATTTCAATTTCCAAGACATTAAATACGCAGATTTTCACAACAAAAAAATAGTATTTTAAGGTTTTAAAGAGTGCCCTGAAGACACTTATTTTCATTTTCCTTTAAATTAAACTAATTAATAATGCTAGAAAAGTATTATTCCGTGCTAATTTATAAGGAAAAAAAGTAATATTTCACTATTATTAAAAATTTTAAATTTTTGTGTCTTTATGAAGTATATGTCTTATTGGAAAGGTGTCAAAACCAAGTATATTTCCTTAAATTTCAATTTCCAAGACATTAAAAAAAGTAATATTCATATAAGGAAAACAGATTTATTTAATGGATATCTTAAGATGATAGAGAGTGGATATATATGAATATGAAGAAAAAGAAGAAAAAAATATAATCCTATAAATATACTGGAATATTAAATGTAGTGTTAAAATTAATTTTAGAATTTAAATTACTATCTAAATTTAATCAATATTACTCTAAGCAATTTTTATATAAAATATTAAAATAACTTTCACAAAATAAAAATCAATTTTACTTAAATACTTTAAAAATAAATCAATTTATTTTCATTTCATTTTTAATCAAAAATCAACATATCAAACTCAATTCTAATTGACTAAGAACTAATGCACTCTAAATATTTTATTGTGTTTTAATAAACAAAATTAGGCATTATTAACTTGACATTCGAAAAATAAAATATGATATAATTATTTCTTTATAAACTAAATATCACATTAACTAAAAAATATATATTGATAATAATTCTCATATCGTTAACATCTCATACGAGAATTTAAATTAGAGGCGATATATCTTTTAAATGAGTAATTATCGATAAAGCTCAAATAGGACTCTAGTGAGTGAAAGGTGCAGTTCAATGTGAATTATCTATCATAGCCACCAAAGACAATAACCATACTAGTTCGGCATGCGTTGACTTGGTAGTTAGAGACTAAAAAAGGTAGGAATTAATAAAATATGACACATTTACTTGTAAAATTTAAAGTAAATAAATATATTTATAGATTGAAAAAATATAGATTTTAATGCAATTTTATTAATTTATTTTGTAAATTAACGATTTTGCTCCCTCAATCATGTTTTGACTAAGAATGGTAGTGCTGAAATTAAATATATACTCCCTCATCCATTTAAATTAGGGTCTTGTTAATCATGGTTTTCAAGACACTCTTTAAGCATTTTAAAAAAAGAAAATATTATATAGAAAATTAAACCATTTCAATTTCCAAGACATTAAATACGCAGATTTTCACCAAAAAAAAAAAATAGTATTTTAAGGTTTTAAAGAGTGCCCTGAAGACACTTATTTTCATTTTCCTTTAAATTAAACTAATTTATAATGCTAGCAAAGTATTATTCTGTGCTAACTTATAAGGAAAAAAAGTAATATTTATATAATATTACTCAAAAGCAATATTTATATAAACTATTAAAATAACTTTCACAAAATAAAAATCAATTTTACTTAAATACTTTAAAAATAAATCAATTTATTTTCATTTCATTTTTAATCAAAAATCAACATATCAAACTCAATTCTAATTGACTAATAACTAATGCACTCTAAATATTTTATTGTGTTTTAATAAACAAAATTAGGCATTATTAACTTGACATTCGAAAAATAAAATATGATTTAATTAGTTCTTTATAAACTAAATATCACATTAACTAAAAAATATATATTTATAATAATTCTCTTATCATTAACATGTCATGTGATAATTTAAATTAGAGGTGATATATCTTTTAAATGAGTAATTATCGATAAAGATCAAATAGGACTCTAGTGAGTGAAAGGTGTAGTTCAATGTAAACTATCTATCATAGCCACCAAAGACAATAACCGTACTAATTCGGCATGCGTTGACTTGGTAGTTAGAGACTAAAAAAAGGTAGGAATTAATAAAATATGATACATTTATTTGTAAAATTTAAAGTAAATAAATATATTTATAGATTGCAAAAATATATATTTAAATAAAATGTTATTTATTTGTTTTGTAAATTAACGATTTTGCTCCCTCAATCTAGTTTTGACTAAGAATGGTAGTGCTGAAATTAAATATATACTCCCTCGTCCATTTAAATTAGGGTCTTGTTAATCAGGGTTTTCAAGACACTCTTTAAGCATTCTAAAAAAAGAAAATATTATATAGAAAATTAAACCATTTCAATTTCCAAGACATTAAATACGCAGATTTTCACCAAAAAAAAAAATAGTATTTTAAGGTTTTAAAGAGTGCCCTGAAGACACTTATTTTCATTTTCCTTTAAATTAAACTAATTTATAATGCTAGCAAAGTATTATTCCGTGCTAACTTATAAGGAAAAAAAGTAATATTTCAATATTATTAAAAATTTTAATTTTTTGTGTCTTTATGAAATATATGTCTTATTGGAAAGGTGTTAAAACCGAGTATATTTATTTGATATGGATCATGCATTTATTGACAAAGCTTAATAATATTTTTAATGAATTTGCCTTATATTATTTATAATAAAATCGTTATACGACTAAGTAAACATTTAGTTTTAAAAAAAAATTATGCAAACACCCTTATGATTCATCATCATTCATATCTTTGGTATCTATGGCGACTAGCATGGCGAAGTTGAGATAAATGAAATAGTTAACTATGGTATCAATTGCAATTATTTCTGTTTTAGATTCTAAACATCAAATACTCCCGAGTGGTTCATAGTTTTTCATGATTGAAATTTGCGTTGGTGGGTTTGAATCCCTTACCAGTATTATTTTATCAGCAATTCAAAGTTGTGATTAAATTAAATCATATTAAACCTGTAATGGCAATACTGCTACTTATTGGGAACATTAGACATACATATTGTTTACAGAAAATAATATTTTTAACTTCCTCCGTAATTGTATAATTTATTTAATGGATATCTTAAGATGATAGAGAGTGGATATATATGAATATGAAGAAAAAGAAGAAGAAAATATAATCATTTAAATATACTGGAATTTTTAATGTAGTGTTATAATTAATTTTACAATTTAAATTACTATCTAAATTTAATCAATATTACTCAAAAGCAATATTTATATAAACTATTAAAATAACTTTCACAAAATAAAAATCAATTTTACTTAAATACTTTAAAAATAAATCAATTTATTTTCATTTCATTTTTAATCAAAAATCAGCATATCAAACTCAATTCTAATTGACTAATAACTAATGCACTCTAAATATTTTATTGTGTTTTAATAAACAAAATTAGGCATTATTAACTTGACATTCGAAAAATAAAATATGATATAATTATTTCTTTATAAACTAAATATCACATTAACTAAAAAATATATATTGATAATAATTCTCATATCGTTAACATCTCATATGAGAATTTAAATTAGAGGCGATATATCTTTTAAATGAGTAATTATCGATAAAGCTCAAATAGGACTCTAGTGAGTGAAAGGTGCAGTTCAATGTGAATTATCTATCATAGCCACCAAAGACAATAATTGTACTAATTTAACATGCGTTGACTTGGTAGTTAGATACTAAAAAAGGTAGGAATTAATAAAATATGATACATTTACTTGTAAAATTTAAAGTAAATAAATATATTTATAGATTGAAAAAATATAGATTTAAATGCAATTTTATTAATTAATTTTGTAAATTAACGATTTTGCTCCCTTAATCAAGTTTTGACTAAGAATGTTAGTGCTGAAATTAAATATATACTCCCTCATCCATTAATTTTGGGTCTTGTTAATCAGGGTTTTCAAGACACTCTTTAAGCATTCTAAAAAAAGAAAATATTATATAGAAAATTAAACCATTTCAATTTCCAAGACATTAAATACGCAGAATATCACCAAAAAAAATAGTATTTTAAGGTTTTAAAGAGTGCCCTGAAGACACTGATTTTCATTTTCCTTTTAATTAAACTAATTTATAATGCTAGCAAAGTATTATTCCATGCTAAGTTATAAGGAAAAAAAGTAATATTTCACTATTATTAAAAAATTTAAATTTTTGTGTCTTTATGAAATATATGTCTTATTGGAAAGGTGTCAAAACCGAGTATATTTATTTGATATGGATCATGCATTTATTGACAAAGCTTAATAATATTTTTAATGAATTAGCCTTATATAATTTATAATAAAATCGTTATACGACTAAGTAAACATTTAGTGTAAAAAAACAATTTCTGCATACACCCTTATGATTCATCATGATTCATATCTTTGGTATCTATGGCGACTAGCATGACAAAGTTGAGATAAATGAAATAGTTAACTATGGAATAAATTGCAATTATTTTTGTTTTACATTCTAAACATCAGATACTCCCGAGTGGTTCAAAGTTTTTCATGATTGAAATTTGCGTCGGTGGGTTTGAATCCCTTACCAATATTATTTTATCAGCAATTCAAAGTTGTGATTAAATTAAATCATAATAAACCTGTAATGGCAATACTGCTACTTATTGGGAACATTAGACATACATATTGTTTACAGAAAATAATATTTTTAACTTCCTCCGTAATTGTATAATTTATTTAATGGATATCTTAAGATGATAGAGAGTGGATATATATGAATATGAAGAAAAAGAAGAAAAAAATATAATCCTATAAATATACTGGAATTTTTAATGTAGTGTTAAAATTAATTTTAGAATTTAAATTACTATCTAAATTTAAACAATATTACTCTAAGCAATTTTTATATAAACTATTAAAATAACTTTCACAAAATAAAAATCAATTTTACTTAAATAATTTAAAAATAAATCAATTTATTTTCATTTCATTTTTAATCAAAAATCAACATATCAAACTCAATTCTAATTGACTAATAACTAATGCACTCTAAATATTTTATTGTGTTTTAATAAACAAAATTTGGCATTATTAACTTGACATTCGAAAAATAAAATATGATATAATTATTTCTTTATAAACTAAATATCCCATTAACTAAAAAATATATATTGATAATAATAATCATATCATTAACATCTCATATGAGAATTTAAATTAGAGGCGATATATCTTTTAAATGAGTAATTATCGATAAAGTTCAAATAGGACTCTAGTGAGTCAAAGGTGCAGTTCAATGTGAACTATCTATCATAGCCACAAAAGACAATAACCATACTAATTCGGCATGCGTTGACTTGGTAGTTAGAGACTAAAATAGGTAGGAATTAATCAAATATGATACATTTACTTGTAAAATTTAAAGTAAATAAAAATATTTATAGATTGCAAAAATATAGATTTAAGTGCAATTTTATTAATTTATTTTGTAAATTAACGATTTTGCTCCCTCAATCAAGTTTTGACTAAGAATGGTAGTGCTGAAATTAAATATATACTCCCTCATCCATTTAAATTAGGGTCTTTTTAATCATGGTTTTCAAGACACTCTTTAAGCATTCTAAAAAAAGAAAATATTATTCATAAAATTAAACAATTTCAATTTCGAAGACATTAAATACGCAGATTTTGACAAAAAAAAAATAGTATTTTAAGGTTTTAAAGAGTGCCCTGAAGACACTTATTTTCATTTTCCTTTAAATTAAACTAATTTATAATGCTTGCAAAGTATTATTCCGTGCTAACTTATAAGGAAAAAAAGTAATATTTCACTATTATGAAAAATTTTAAATTTTTGTGTCTTTATGAAATATATGTTCTATTGGAAAGGTGTTAAAACCGAGTATATTTATTTGATATGGATCATGCATTTATTGACAAAGCTTAATAATATTTTTAATGAATTAGCCTTATATAATTTATAATAAAATCGTTATATGACTAAGTAAACATTTATTGTAAAAAAAAATTATGCATACACCCTTATGATTCATCATGATTCATATCTTTGGTATCTATGGCGACTAGCATGACAAAGTTCAAATAAATGAAATAGTTAACTGTGGAGTAAATTGCAATTATTTCTGTTTTACATTATAAACATCAGATACTCCCGAGTGGTTCATAGTTTTTCATGATTGAAATTTGCATCGGTGGGTTTAAATCCCTTACCAATATTATATTATCAGCAATTCAAAGTTGTGATTAAATTAAATCATAATAAACCCGTAATGGCAATACTGCTACTTATTGGGAACATTAGACATACATATTGTTTACAGAAAATAATATTTTTAACTTCCTCCGTAATTGTATAATTTATTTAATGGATATCTTAAGATGATAGAGAGTGGATATATATGAAAATGAAGAAAAAGAAGATAAAAATATAATCCTATAAATATACTGGAATTTTTATTGTAGTGTTAAAATTAATTTTAAAATTTAAATTACTATCTAAATTTAAACAATATTACTCTAAGCAATTTTTATATAAACTATTAAAATAACTTTCACAAAATAAAAATAAATTTTACTTAAATACTTTAAAAATAAATCAATTTATTTTCATTTCATTTTTAATCAAAAATCAACATATCAAACTCAATTCTAATTGACTAATAAATAATGCACTCTAAATATTTTATTGTGTTTTAATAAACAAAATTAGGCATTATTAACTTGACATTCAAAAAATAAAACATGATATAATTATTTCTTTATAAACTAAATATCACATTAACTAAAAAATATATATTGATAATAATTCTCATATCATTAACATGTCATATGAGAATTTATATTAGAGGTGATATATCTTTTAAATTAGTAATTATCGATAAAGATCAAATAGGACTCTAGTGAGTGAAAGGTGCAGTTCAATGTGAACTATCTATCATAGCCACAAAAGACAATAACCGTACTAATTCGGCATGGGTTGACTTGGTAGTTAGAGACTAAAAAAGGTAGGAATTAATCAAATATGATACATTTACTTGTAGAATTTAAAGTAAATAAATATATTTATAGATTGTAAAAATATAGATTTAAATGCAATTTTATTAATTTATTTTGTAAATTACCGATTTTGCTCCCTCAATCAAGTTTTGACAAAGAATGGTGGTGCTGAAATTAAATATATACTCCCTCATCCATTTACATTAGGGTCTTGTTAATCATGGTTTTCAAGACACTCTTTAAGCATTCTAAAAAAAGAAAATATTATATAGAAAATTAAACCATTTCAATTTCGAAGACATTAAATACGCAGAATTTCACAAAAAAAATATTGTATTTTAAGGTTTTAAAGAGTGCCCTGAAGACACTTATTTTCATTTTCCTTTAAATTAAACTAATTAATAATGCTAAAAAAGTATTATTCCGTGCTAATTTATAAGGAAAAAAAGTAATATTTCACTATTATTAAAAAATTTAAATTTTTGTGTCTTTATGAAGTATATGTCTTATTGGAATGGTGTCAAAACCAAGTATATTTATTTGATATGGATCATGCATTTACTGACAAAGCTTAATAATATTTTTAATGAATTAGCCTTACAGAATTTATAATAAAATCATTATACGACTAAGTAAACATTTAGTTTTTAAAAAAAAACTGCACACACCCTTATGATTCATCATGATTCATATCTTTGGTATCTATGGCAACTAGCATGACAAAGTTCAAATAAATGAAATAGTTAACTATGGAAGAAATTGCAATTATTTCTGTTTTACATTCTAAACATCAGATACTCCCGAGTGGTTCATAGTTTTTCATGATTGAAATTTGCGTCGATGGGTTTGAATCCCTTACAAATATTATTTTATCAGCAATTCAAAGTTGTGATTAAATTAAATCATAATAAACCTGTAATGGAAATACTGCTACTTATTGGGAGCATTAGACATACATATTGTTTACAGAAAATAATATTTTTAACTTCCTCCGTAATTGTATAATTTATTTAATGGATATCTTAAGATGATACAGAGTGGATATATATGAATATGAAGAAAAAGAAGAAAAAAATATAATCCTATAAATATACTGGAATATTTAATGTAGTGTTAAAATTAATTTTAGAATTTAAATTACTATCTAAATTTAATCAATATTACTCTAAGCAATTTTTATATAAAATATTAAAATAACTTTCACAAAATAAAAATCAATTTTACTTAAATACTTTAAAAATAAATCAATTTGTTTTCATTTCATTTTTAATCAAAAATCAACATATCAGACTCAATTCTAATTGACTAATAACTAATGCACTCTAAATATTTTATTGTGTTTTAATAAACAAAATTAGGCATTATTAACTTGACATTCAAAAAATAAAATATAATATAATTATTTCTTCATAAACTAAATATCACATTAACTAAAAAATATATATTGATAATAATTCTCATATCATTAACATCTCATATGAGAATTTAAATTAGAGGCGATATATCTTTTAAATGAGTAATTATCGATAAAGCTCAAATAGGACTCTAGTGAGTGAACGGTGCAGTTCAATGTGAATTATCTATCATAGCCACCAAAGACAATAACCATACTAGTTCGGCATGCGTTGACTTGGTAGTTAGAGACTAAAAAAGGTAGGAATTAATAAAATATGATACATTTACTTGTAAAATTTAAAGTAAATAAAAATATTTATAGATTGAAAAAATATAGATTTTAATGCAATTTTATTAATTTATTTTGTAAATTAACGATTTTGCTCCCTCAATCAAGTTTTTACTAAGAATGGTAGTGCTGAAATTAAATATATACTCCCTCATCCATTTAAATTAGGGTCTTGTTAATCATGGTTTTCAAGACACTCTTTAAGCATTTTAAAAAAAGAAAATATTATATAGAAAATTAAACCATTTCAATTTCGAAGACATCAAATACGCAGATTTTCACAAAAAAAAAATAGTATTTTAATGTTTTAAAGAGTGCCCTAAAGACACTGATTTTCATTTTCCTTTAAGTTAAACTAATTTATAATGCTAGAAAAGTATTATTCTGTGCTAACTTATAAGGAAAAAAAGTAATATTTCACTATTATTAAAAAATTTTAAATTTTTGTGTCTTTATGAAAAATATGTGTTATTGGAAAGGTGTCAAAACCGAGTATGTTTATTTGATATGGATTATGCATTTATTGACAAAGCTTAATAATATTTTTAATGAATAAGCCTTATATAATTTATAATAAAATCGTTATACGACTAAGTAAACATTTAGTGTAAAAAAAAAATCTGCATACACCCTTATGATTCATCATGATTCATATCTTTGGTATCTATGGCGACTAGCATGACAAAGTTCAAATAAATGAAATAGTTAACTATGGAATAAATTGCAATTATTTCTGTTTTACATTCTAAACATCAGATACTCCCGAGTGGTTCCTAGTTTTTCATGATTGAAATTTGCGTCGGTGGGTTTGAATCCCTTACCAATATTATTTTATCAGCAATTCAAAGTTGTGATTAAATAAAATCATAATAAACCTGTAATGGCAATACTGCTACTTATTGGGAACATTAGACATACATATTGTTTACAGAAAATAATATTTTTAACTTCCTCCGTAATTGTATAATTTATTTAATGGATATCTTAAGATGATAGAGAGTGGATATATATGAATATGAAGAAAAAGAAGAAAAAAATATAATCCTATAAATATACTGGAATTTTTAATGTAGTGTCAAAATTAATTTTAGAATTTAAATTACTATCTAAATTTAATCAATATTACTCAAAAGCAATTTTTATATAAACTATTAAAATAACTTTCACAAAATAAAAATCAATTTTACTTAAATACTTTAAAAATAAATCAATTTATTTTCATTTCATTTTTAATCAAAAATCAACATATCAAACTGAATTCTAATTGACTAATAACTAATGCACTATAAATATTTTATTGTGTTTTAATAAACAAAACATGATATAATTATTTCTTTATAAACTAAATATCACATTAACTAAAAAATATATATTGATAATAATTCTCATATCATTAACATGTCATATGAGAATTTAAATTAGAGGTGATATATCTTTTAAATTAGTAATTATCGATAAAGATCAAATAGGACTCTAGTGAGTGAAAGGTGCAGTTCAATGTGAACTATCTATCATAGCCACAAAAGACAATAACCGTACTAATTCGGCATGGGTTGACTTGGTAGTTAGAGACTAAAAAAGGTAGGAATTAATCAAATATGATACATTTACTTGTAGAATTTAAAGTAAATAAATATATTTATAGATTGTAAAAATATAGATTTAAATGCAATTTTATTAATTTATTTTGTAAATTAACGATTTTGCTCCCTCAATCAAGTTTTGACAAAGAATGGTGGTGCTGAAATTAAATATATACTCCCTCATCCATTTACATTAGGGTCTTGTTAATCATGGTTTTCAAGACACTCTTTAAGCATTCTAAAAAAAGAAAATATTATATAGAAAATTAAACCATTTCAATTTCGAAGACATTAAATACGCAGAATTTCACAAAAAAAATATTGTATTTTAAGGTTTTAAAGAGTGCCCTGAAGACACTTATTTTCATTTTCCTTTAAATTAAACTAATTAATAATGCTAAAAAAGTATTATTCCGTGCTAATTTATAAGGAAAAAAAGTAATATTTCACTATTATTAAAAATTTTAAATTTTTGTGTCTTTATGAAGTATATGTCTTATTGGAATGGTGTCAAAACCAAGTATATTTATTTGATATGGATCATGCATTTACTGACAAAGCTTAATAATATTTTTAATGAATTAGCCTTACAGAATTTATAATAAAATCATTATACGACTAAGTAAACATTTAGTTTTTAAAAAAAAACTGCACACACCCTTATGATTCATCATGATTCATATCTTTGGTATCTATGGCAACTAGCATGACAAAGTTCAAATAAATGAAATAGTTAACTATGGAATAAATTGCAATTATTTCTGTTTTACATTCTAAACATCAGATACTCCCGAGTGGTTCATAGTTTTTCATGATTGAAATTTGCGTCGATGGGTTTGAATCCCTTACAAATATTATTTTATCAGCAATTCAAAGTTGTGATTAAATTAAATCATAATAAACCTGTAATGGAAATACTGCTACTTATTGGGAGCATTAGACATACATATTGTTTACAGAAAATAATATTTTTAACTTCCTCCGTAATTGTATAATTTATTTAATGGATATCTTAAGATGATACAGAGTGGATATATATGAATATGAAGAAAAAGAAGAAAAAAATATAATCCTATAAATATACTGGAATATTTAATGTAGTGTTAAAATTAATTTTAGAATTTAACTTACTATCTAAATTTAATCAATATTACTCTAAGCAATTTTTATATAAACTATTAAAATAACTTTCACAAAATAAAAATATATTTTACTTAAATACTTTAAAAATAAATCAATTTGTTTTCATTTCATTTTTAATCAAAAATCAACATATCAAACTCAATTCTAATTGACTAATAACTAATGCACTCTAAATATTTTATTGTGTTTTAATAAACAAAATTAGGCATTATTAACTTGACATTCGAAAAATAAAATATGATATAATTATTTCTTTATAAACTAAATATCACATTAACTAAAAAATATATATTGATAATAATTCTCATATCATTAACTTGTCATGTGAGAATTTAAATTAGAAGAGATATATCTTTTAAATAAGTAATTATCGATAAAGATCAAATAGGACTCTAGTGAGTGAAAGGTGCAGTTCAATGTGAATTATCTATCATAGTCACCAAAGACAATAGCCGTACTAATTCGGCATGCGTTGACTTGGTAGTTAGAGACTAAAAAAGGTAGGAATTAATAAAATATGATACATTTACTTGTAAAATTGAAAGTAAATAAATATATTTATATATTGAAAAAATATAGATTTAAATGCAATTTTATTAATTTATTTTGTAAATTAACGATTTTGCTCCCTCAATCATGTTTTGACTAAGAATGGTAGTGCTGGAATTAAATATATACTCCCTCATCCATTTAAATTAGGGTCTTGTTAATCAGGGCTTTCAAGACACTCTTTAAGCCTTCTAAAAAAAGAAAATATTATATAGAAAATTAAACCATTTCAATTTCCAAGACATTAAATACGCAGATTTTCACAAAAAAAATAGTATTTTAAGGTTTTAAAGAGTGCCCTGAAGACACTGATTTTCATTTTCCTTTAAATTAAACTAATTTATAATGCTAGAAAAGTATTATTCCGTGCTAATTTATAATGAAAAAAAGTAATATTTCACTATTATTAAAAATTTTAAATTTTTGTGTCTTTATGAAATATATGTCTTATTGGAAAGGTGTCAAAACCGAGTATATTTATTTGATATGGATCATGCATTTACTGACAAAGCTTAATAATATTTTTAATGAATTAGCCTTATAGAATTTATAATAAAATCATTATACGACTAAGTAAACATTTAGTTTTAAAAATAAAAAACTGCATACACCCTTATGATTCATCATGATTCATATCTTTGGTATCTATGGCAACTAGCATGACAAAGTTCAAATAAATGAAATAGTTAACTATGGAATAAATTGCAATTATTTCTGTTTTACATTCTAAACATCAGATACTCCCGAGTGGTTCATAGTTTTTCATGATTGAAATTTGCGTCGGTGGGTTTGAATCCCTTACCAATATTATTTTATCAGCAATTCAAAGTTGTGATTAAATTAAATCATAATAAACCCGTAATGGAAATACTGCTACTTATTGGGAGCATTAGACATACATATTATTTACAGAAAATAATATTTTTAACTTCCTCTGTAATTGTATAATTTATTTAATGGATATCTTAAGATGATATTGAGTGGATATATATGAATATGAAGAAAAAGAAGAAAAAAACATAATCCTATAAATATACTGGAATATTTAATGTAGTGTTAAAATTAATTTTAGAATTTAAATTCTATCTAAATTTAATCAATATTACTCTAAGCAATTTTTATATAAACTGTTAAAATAACTTTCACAAAATAAAAATCAATTTTACTTAAATACTTTAAAAATAAATCAATTTGTTTTCATTTCATTTTTAATGAAAAATCAACATATCAAACTCCATTCTAATTGACTAATAACTAATGCACTCTAAATATTTTATTGTGTTTTAATAAACAAAATTAGGCATTATTAACTTGACATTCGAAAAATAAAATATGATATAATTATTTCTTTATAAACTAAATATCACATTAACTAAAAAATATATATTGATAATAATTCTCATATCATTAACGTGTCATGTGAGAATTTAAATTAGAAGAGATATATCTTTTACATAAGTAATTATCGATAAAGATCAAATAGGACTCTAGTGAGTCAAAGGTATAGTTCAATGTGAATTATCTATCATAGCCACCAAAGACAATAACCGTACTAATTCGGCATGCGTTGACTTTGTAGTTTGAGACTAAAAAAGGTAGGAATTAATAAAATATGATACATTTACTTGTAAAATTTAAAGTAAATAAATATATTTATATATTGAAAAAATATAGATTTAAATGCAATTTTATTAATTTATTTTGTAAATTAACGATTTTGCTCCCTCAATCATGTTTTGACTAAGAATGGTAGTGCTGAAATTAAATATATACTCCCTCATCCATTTAAATTAGGGTCTTGTTAATCAGGGTTTTCAAGAAACTCTTTAAGCATTCTAAAAAAAAGAAAATATTATATAGAAAATTAAACCATTTCAATTTCGAAGACATTAAATACGCAGATTTTCACAAAAAAAAAATAGTATTTTAATGTTTTAAAGAGTGCCCTAAAGACACTGATTTTCATTTTCCTTTAAATTAAACTAATTTATAATGCTAGAAAAGTATTATTCCGTGCTAACTTATAAGGAAAAAAAGTAATATTTCACTATTATTAAAAATTTTAAACTTTTGTGTCTTTATGAAATATATGTCTTATTGGAAAGGTGTCAAAACCTAGTATATTTATTTGATATGGATCATGAATTTATTGACAAAGCTTAATATTATTTTTAATGAATTAGCCTTATATAATTTATAATAAAATCGTTATACGACTAAGTAAACATTTAGTATTAAAAAAAATTTGCATACACCCTTATGATTCATCATGATTCATATCTTTGGTATCTTTGGCAACTAGCATGACAAAGTTCAAATAAATGAAATAGTTAACTATGGAATAAATTGCAATTATTTCTGTTTTACATTCTAAACATCAGATAATCCCGAGTGGTTCATAGTTTTTCATGATTGAAATTTGCGTCGTTGGGATTGAATCCCTTACCAATATTATTTTATCAGCAATTCAAAGTTGTGATTAAATTAAATCATAATAAACTTGTAATGGAAATACTGCTACTTATTAGGAACATTAAACATACATATTGTTTACAGAAAATAATATTTTTAACTTCCTCTGTAATTGTATAATTTATTTAATGGATATCTTAAGATGATATTGAGTGGATATATATGAATATGAAGAAAAGGAAGAAAAAAATATAATCCTATAAATATACTGGAATATTTAATGTAGTGTTAAAATTAATTTTAGAATTTAAATTACTATCTAAATTTAATCAATATTACTCTAAGCAATTTTTATATAAACTATTAAAATAACTTTCACAAAATAAAAATCAATTTTACTTAAATACTTTAAAAATAAATCAATTTGTTTTCATTTCATTTTTAATCAAAAATCAACATATCAAACTCAATTCTAATTGACTAATAACTAATGCACTCTAAATATTTTATTGTGTTTTAATAGACAAAATTAGGCATTATTAACTTGACATTCGAAAAATAAAATATGATATAATTATTTCTTTATAAACTAAATATCACATTAACTAAAAAATATATATTGATAATAATTCTCATATCATTAACGTGTCATGTGAGAATTTAAATTAGAAGAGATATATCTTTTAAATAAGTAATTATCGATAAAGATCAAATAGGACTCTAGTGAGTGAAAGGTGTAGTTCAATGTGAATTATATATCATAGCCACCAAAGACAATAACCGTACTAATTCGGCATGCGTTGACTTGGTAGTTAGAGACTAAAAAAGGTAGGAATTAATAAAATATGATACATTTACTTGTAAAATTTAAAGTAAATAAATATATTTATATATTGAAAAAATATAGATTTAAATGCAATTTTATTAATTTATTTTGTAAATTAACGATTTTGCTCCCTCAATCATGTTTTGACTAAGAATGGTAGTGCTGAAATTAAATATATACTCCCTCATCCATTTAAATTAGGGTCTTGTTAATCAGGGTTTTCAAGACACTCTTTAAGCATTCTAAAAAAAGAAAATATTATATAGAAAATTAAACCATTTCAATTTCGAAGACATTAAATACGCAGATTTTCACAAAAAAAAAATAGTATTTTAATGTTTTAAAGAGTGCCCTAAAGACACTGATTTTCATTTTCCTTTAAATTAAACTAATTTATAATGCTAGAAAAGTATTATTCCGTGCTAACTTATAAGGAAAAAAAGTAATATTTCACTATTATTAAAAATTTTAAACTTTTGTGTCTTTATGAAATATATGTCTTATTGGAAAGGTGTCAAAACCTAGTATATTTATTTGATATGGATCATGAATTTATTGACAAAGCTTAATATTATTTTTAATGAATTAGCCTTATATAATTTATAATAAAATCGTTATACGACTAAGTAAACATTTAGTATAAAAAAAAATATGCATACACCCTTATGATTCATCATGATTCATATCTTTGGTATCTATGGCAACTAGCATGACAAAGTTCAAATAAATGAAATAGTTAACTATGGAATAAATTGCAATTATTTCTGTTTTACATTCTAAACATCAGATACTCCCGAGTGGTTCATAGTTTTTCATGATTGAAATTTGCGTCGGTGGGATTGAATCCCTTACCAATATTATTTTATCAGCAATTCAAAGTTGTGATTAAATTAAATCATAATAAACTTGTAATGGAAATACTGCTACTTATTAGGAACATTAAACATACATATTGTTTACAGAAAATAATATTTTTAACTTCCTCTGTAATTGTATAATTTATTTAATGGATATCTTAAGATGATATTGAGTGGATATATATGAATATAAAGAAAAGGAAGAAAAAAATATAATCCTATAAATATACTGGAATATTTAATGTAGTGTTAAAATTAATTTTAGAATTTAAATTACTATCTAAATTTAATCAATATTACTCTAAGCAATTTTTATATAAACTATTAAAATAACTTTCACAAAATAAAAATCAATTTTACTTAAATACTTTAAAAATAAATCAATTTGTTTTCATTTCATTTTTAATCAAAAATCAACATATCAAACTCAATTTTAATTGGCTAATAACTAATGCACTCTAAATATTTTATTGTGTTTTAATAGACAAAATTAGGCATTATTAACTTGACATTCCAAAAATAAAATATGATATAATTATTTCTTTATAAACTAAATATCACATTAACTAAAAAATATATATTGATAATAATTCTCATATCATTAACGTGTCATATGGGAATTAAAATTAGAAGAGATATATCTTTTAAATAAGTAATTATCGATAAAGATCAAATAGGACTCTAGTGAGTGAAAGGTGTAGTTCAATGTGAATTATCTATCATAGCCACCAAAGACAATAACCGTACTAATTCGGCATGCGTTGACTTGGTAGTTAGAGACTAAAAAAGGTAGGAATTAATAAAATATGATACATTTACTTGTAAAATTTAAAGTAAATAAATATATTTATATATTGAAAAAATATAGATTTAAATGCAATTTTATTAATTTATTTTGTAAATTAACGATTTTGCTCCCTCAATCATGTTTTGACTAAGAATGGTAGTGCTGAAATTAAATATATACTCCCTCATCCATTTAAATTAGGGTCTTGTTAATCAGGGTTTTCAAGACACTCTTTAAGCATTCTAAAAAAAGAAAATATTATATAGAAAATTAAACCATTTCAATTTCGAAGACATTAAATACGCAGATTTTCACCAAAAAAAAATAGTATTTTAATGTTTTAAAGAGTGCCCTAAAGACACTGATTTTCATTTTCCTTTAAATTAAACTAATTTATAATGCTAGAAAAGTATTATTCTGTGCTAACTTATAAGGAAAAAAAGTAATATTTCACTATTATTAAAAATTTTAAACTTTTGTGTCTTTATGAAATATATGTCTTATTGGAAAGGTGTCAAAACCTAGTATATTTATTTGATATGGATCATGAATTTATTGACAAAGCTTAATATTATTTTTAATGAATTAGCCTTATATAATTTATAATAAAATCATTATACGACTAAGTAAACATTTAGTATAAAAAAAAAATTTTCATACACCCTTATGATTCATCATGATTCATATCTTTGGTATCTATGGCAATTAGCATGACAAAGTTCAAATAAATGAAATAGTTAACTATGGAATAAATTGCAATTATTTCTGTTTTACATTCTAAACATCAGATACTCCCGAGTGGTTCATAGTTTTTCATGATTGAAATTTGCGTCGGTGGGATTGAATCCCTAACCAATATTATTTTATCAGCAATTCAAAGTTGTGATTAAATTAAATCATAATAAACCTGTAATGGAAATACTGCTACTTATTAGGAACATTAAACATACATATTTTTTACAGAAAATAATATTTTTAACTTCCTCTGTAATTGTATAATTTATTTAATGGATATCTTAAGATAATAGAGAGTGGATATATATGAATATGAAGAAAAGGAAGAAAAAAATATAATCCTATAAATATACTGGAATTTTTTATGTAGTGTTAAAATTAATTTTAGAATTTAAAATACTATCTAAATTTAATCAATATTACTCTAATCAATTTTTATATAAACTATTAAAATAACTTTCACAAAATAAAAATCAATTTTACTTAAATACTTTAAAAATAAATCAATTTGTTTTCATTTCATTTTTAATCAAAAATCAACATATCAAACTCAATTTTAATTGGCTAATAACTAATGCACTCTAAATATTTTATTGTGTTTTAATAGACAAAATTAGGCATTATTAACTTGACATTCGAAAAATAAAATATGATATAATTATTTCTTTATAAACTAAATATCACATTAACTAAAAAAATATATATTAATAATAATTCTCATATCATTAACATGTCATATGAGAATTTAAATTAGAAGAGATATATCTTTTAAATAAGTAATTATCGATAAAGATCAAATAGGACTCTAGTGAGTGAAAGGTGTAGTTCAATGTGAATTATCTATCATAGCCACCAAAGACAATAACCTTACTAATTCGGCATGCGTTGACTTGGTAGTTAGAGACTAAAAAAGGTAGGAATTAATAAAATATGATACATTTACTTGTAAAATTTAAAGTAAATAAATATATTTATATATTGAAAAAATATAGATTTAAATGCAATTTTATTAATTTATTTTGTAAATTAACGATTTTGCTCCCTCAATCATGTTTTGACTAAGAATGGTAGTGCTGAAATTAAATATATACTCCCTCATCCATTTAAATTAGGGTCTTGTTAATCAGGGTTTACAAGACACTCTTTAAGCATTCTAAAAAAAGAAAATATTATATAGAAAATTAAACCATTTCAATTTCGAAGACATTAAATACGCAGATTTTCACAAAAAAAAAATAGTATTTTAATGTTTTAAAGAGTGCCCTAAAGACACTGATTTTCATTTTCCTTTAAATTAAACTAATTTATAATGCTAGAAAAGTATTATTCCGTGCTAACTTATAAGGAAAAAAAGTAATATTTCACTATTATTAAAAATTTTAAACTTTTGTGTCTTTATGAAATATATGTCTTATTGGAAAGGTGTCAAAACCTAGTATATTTATTTGATATGGATCATGAATTTATTGACAAAGCTTAATATTATTTTTATTGAATTAGCCTTATATAATTTATAATAAAATCGTTATACGACTAAGTAAACATTTAGTATAAAAAAAAATTTGCATACACCCTTATGATTCATCATGATTCATATCTTTGGTATCTATGGCAATTAGCATGACAAAGTTCAAATAAATGAAATAGTTAACTATGGAATAAATTGCAATTATTTCTGTTTTACATTCTAAACATCAGATACTACCGAGTGGTTCATAGTTTTTCATGATTGAAATTTGCGTCGGTGGGATTGAATCCCTTACCAATATTATTTTATCAGCAATTCAAAGTTGTGATTAAATTAAATCATAATAAACCTGTAATGGAAATACTGCTACTTATTAGGAACATTAAACATACATATTGTTTACAGAAAATAATATTTTTAACTTCCTCTGTAATTGTATAATTTATTTAATGGATATCTTAAGATGATAGAGAGTGGATATATATGAATATGAAGAAAAGGAAGAAAAAAATATAAACCTATAAATATACTGGAATTTTTTATGTAGTTTTAAAATTAATTTTAGAATTTAAAATACTATCTAAATTTAATCAATATTACTCTAATCAATTTTTATATAAACTATTAAAATAACTTTCACAAAATAAAAATCAATTTTACTTAAATACTTTAAAAATAAATCAATTTGTTTTCATTTCATTTTTAATCAAAAATCAACATATCAAACTCAATTTTAATTGGCTAATAACTAATCCACTCTAAATATTTTATTGTTTTTTAATAGACAAAATTAGGCATTATTAACTTGACATTCGAAAAATAAAATATGATATAATTATTTCTTTATAAACTAAATATCACATTAACTAAAAAATATATATTAATAATAATTCTCATATCATTAACGTGTCATATGAGAATTTAAATTAGAAGAGATATATCTTTTAAATAAGTAATTATCGATAAAGATCAAATAGGACTCTAGTGAGTGAAAGGTGCAGTTCAATGTGAATTATCTATCATTGCCACCAAAGACAATAACAGTACTAATTCGGCATGCGTTGACTTGGTAGTTAGAGACTAAAAAAGGTAGGAATTAATAAAATATGATACATTTACTTGTAAAATTTAAAGTAAATAAATATATTTATATATTGAAAAAATATAGATTTAAATGCAATTTTATTAATTTATTTTGTAAATTAACGATTTTGCTCCCTCAATCATGTTTTGACTAAGAATGGTAGTGCTGAAATTAAATATATACTCCCTCATCCATGTAAATTAGGGTCTTGTTAATCAGGGTTTTCAAGACACTCTTTAAGCATTCTAAAAAAAGAAAATATTATATAGAAAATTAAACCATTTCAATTTCGAAGACATTAAATACGCAGATTTTCACAAAAAAAAATAGTATTTTAATGTTTTAAAGAGTGCCCTAAAGACACTGATTTTCATTTTCCTTTAAATTAAACTAATTTATAATGCTAGAAAAGTATTATTCCGTGCTAACTTATAAGGAAAAAAAGTAATATTTCACTATTATTAAAAATTTTAAACTTTTGTGTCTTTATGAAATATATGTCTTATTGGAAAGGTGTCAAAACCTAGTATATTTATTTGATATGGATCATGAATTTATTGACAAAGCTTAATATTATTTTTATTGAATTAGCCTTATATAATTTATAATAAAATCGTTATACGACTAAGTAAACATTTAGTATAAAAAAAATTTTGCATACACCCTTATGATTCATCATGATTCATATCTTTGGTATTAATGGCAATTAGCATGACAAAGTTCAAATAAATGAAATAGTTAACTATGGAATAAATTGCAATTATTTCTGTTTTACATTCTAAACATCAGATACTACCGAGTGGTTCATAGTTTTTCATGATTGAAATTTGCGTCGGTGGGATTGAATCCCTTACCAATATTATTTTATCAGCAATTCAAAGTTGTGATTAAATTAAATCATAATAAACCTGTAATGGAAATACTGCTACTTATTAGGAACATTAAACATACATATTATTTACAGAAAATAATATTTTGAACTTCCTCTGTAATTGTATAATTTATTTAATGGATATCTTAAGATGATAGAGAGTGGATATATATGAATATGAAGAAAAGGAAGAAAAAAATATAAACCTATAAATATACTGGAATTTTTTATGTAGTTTTAAAATTAATTTTAGAATTTAAAATACTATCTAAATTTAATCAATATTACTCTAATCAATTTTTATATAAACTATTAAAATAACTTTCACAAAATAAAAATCAATTTTACTTAAATACTTTAAAAATAAATCAATTTGTTTTCATTTCATTTTTAATCAAAAATCAACATATCAAACTCAATTTTAATTGGCTAATAACTAATCCACTCTAAATATTTTATTGTTTTTTAATAGACAAAATTAGGCATTATTAACTTGACATTCGAAAAATAAAATATGATATAATTATTTCTTTATAAACTAAATATCACATTAACTAAAAAATATATATTAATAATAATTCTCATATCATTAACGTGTCATATGAGAATTTAAATTAGAAGAGATATATCTTTTAAATAAGTAATTATCGATAAAGATCAAATAGGACTCTAGTGAGTGAAAGGTGCAGTTCAATGAGAATTATCTATCATAGCCACCAAAGACAATAACAGTACTAATTCGGCATGCGTTGACTTGGTAGTTAGAGACTAAAAAAGGTAGGAATTAATAAAATATGATACATTTACTTGTAAAATTTAAAGTAAATAAATATATTTATATATTGAAAAAATATAGATTTAAATGCAATTTTATTAATTTATTTTGTAAATTAACGATTTTGCTCCCTCAATCATGTTTTGACTAAGAATGGTAGTGCTGAAATTAAATATATACTCCCTCATCCATGTAAATTAGGGTCTTGTTAATCAGGGTTTTCAAGACACTCTTTAAGCATTCTAAAAAAAGAAAATATTATATAGAAAATTAAACCATTTCAATTTCTAAGACATTAAATACGCAGATTTTCACAAAAAAAAATAGTATTTTAATGTTTTAAAGAGTGCCCTAAAGACACTGATTTTCATTTTCCTTTAAATTAAACTAATTTATAATGCTAGAAAAGTATTATTCCGTGCTAACTTATAAGGAAAAAAAGTAATATTTCACTATTATTAAAAATTTTAAATTTTTGTGTCTTTATGAAATATATGTCTTATTGGAAAGGTGTCAAAACCTAGTATATTTATTTGATATGGATCATGAATTTATTGACAAAGCTTAATATTATTTTTAATGAATTAGCCTTATATAATTTATAATAAAATCGTTATACGACTAAGTAAACATTTAGTTTAAAAAAAAAATTCTGCATACACCCTTATGATTCATCATGATTCATATATTTGGTATCTATGGCAACTAGCATGACAAAGTTCAAATAAATAAAATAGTTAACTATGGAATAAATTGCAATTATTTCTGTTTTACATTCTAAACATCAGATACTCCCGAGTGGTTCATAGTTTTTCATGATTGAAATTTGCGTCGGTGGGTTTGAATCCCTTACCAATATTATTTTATCAGCAATTCAAAGTTGTGATTAAATTAAATCATAATAAACCTGTAATGGAAATACTGCTACTTATTGGGAACATTAGACATACATATTGTTTACAGAAAATAATATTTTTAACTTCCTCCGTAATTGTATAATTTATTTAATGGACATCTTAAGATGATAAAGAGTGGATATATATGAATATTAAGAAAAAGAAGAAAAAAATATAATCCTATAAATATACTGGAATTTTTAATGTAGTGTTAAAATTAATTTTAGAATTTAAATTACTATCTAAATTTAATCAATATTACTCTAAGCAATTTTTATATAAACTATTAAAATAGCTTTCACAAAATAAAAATCAATTTTACATAAATACTTTAAAAATAAATTAATTTATTTTCATTTCATTTTTAATCAAAAATCAACATATCAAACTTAATTCTAATTGACTAATAACTAATGTACTCTAAATATTTTATTGTGTTTTAATAAACAAAATTAGGCATTATTAACTTGACATTCAAAAAATAAAATATGATATAATTATTTATTTATAAACTAAATATCACATTAACTAAAAAATATATATTGATAATAATTCTCATATCATTAGAATGTCATATGAGAATTTAAATTAGAGGTGATATATCTTTTAAATGAGTAATTATCGATAAAGATCAAATAGGACTCTAGTGAGTGAAAGGTGAAGTTCAATGTGAATTATCTATCATAGCCACCAAAGACAATAACCGTACTAATTCGGCATGCGTTGACTTGGTAGTTAGAGACTAAAACAAGTAGGAATTAATAAAATATGATACATTTACTTGTAAAATTTAAAGTAAATAAATATATTTATATATTGCAAAAATATAGATTTAAATGCAATTTTATTAATTTATTTTGTAAATTAACGATTTTGCTCCCTCAATCAAGTTTTGACTAAGAATGGTAGTGCTGAAATTAAATATATACTCCCTCATCCATTTAAATTAGGGTCTTGTTAATCAGGGTTTTCAAGACACTCTTTAAGCATTTTAAAAAAGAAAATATTATATAGAAAATTAAACCATTTCAATTTCCAATACAATAAATACACAGATTTTCACAAAAAAAATAGTATTTTAAGGTTTTAAAGAGTGCCCTAAAGACACTGATTTTCATTTTCCTTTAAATTAAACTAATTTATAATGCTACAAAAGTATTATTCCGTGCTAACTTATAAGGAAAAAAAGTAATATTTCATTATTATTATTAAAAATTTTAAATTTTTGTGTCTTTATTAAATATATGTCTTATTAGAAAGGTGTTAAAACCGAGTATATTTATTTGATATGGATCATGCATTTATTGACAAAGCTTAATAATATTTTTAATGAATTAGCCTTATATAATTTATAATAAAATCGTTATACGACTAAGTAAACATTTAGTGTAAAAAAAATTTTTTGCATACACCCTTATGATTCATGATGATTCATATCTTTGGTATCTGTGGCAACTAGCATGACAAAGTTCAGATAAATGAAATAGTTTACTATGGAATAAATTGCAATTATTTCTGTTTTACATTCTAAACATCAGATACTCCCGAGTGGTTCATAGTTTTTCATGATTGAAATTTGCGTCGGTGGGTTTGAATCCCTTACCGATATTATTTTATCAACAATTCAAAGTTGTGATTAAATTAAATCATAATAAACCTGCAATGGAAATACTGCTACTTATTGGGAACATTAGACATACATATTGTTTACAGAAAATAATATTTTTAACTTCCTCCGTAATTCTATAATTTATTTAATGGATATCTTAAGATGATAGAGAGTGGATATATATGAATATTAAGAAAAAGAAGAAAAAAATATAATCCTATAAATATACTGGAATTTTTAATGTAGTGTTAAAATTAATTTTAGAATTTAAATTACTATCTAAATTTAATCAATATTACTCTAAGCAATTTTTATATAAACTATTAAAATAGCTTTCACAAAATAAAAATCAATTTTACATAAATAATTTAAAAATAAATTAATTTATTTTCATTTCATTTTTAATCAAAAATCAACATATCAAACTCAATTCTAATTGACTTATAACTAATGTACTCTAAATATTTTATTGTGTTTTAATAAACAAAATTAGGCATTATTAACTTGACATTCGAAAAATAAAATATGATATAATTATTTCTTTATAAACTAAATATCACATTAACTAAAAAATATATATTGATAATAATTCTCATATCATTAGCATGTCATATGAGAATTTAAATTAGAGGTGATATATCTTTTAAATGAGTAATTATCGATAAAGATCAAATAGGACTCTATTTAGTGAAAGGTGCAGTTCAATGTGAACTATCTATCATAGCCACCAAAGAAAGTAACCGTACTAATTCGACATGCGTTGACTTGGTAGTTAGAGACTAAAAAAGGTAGGAATTAATAAAATATGATACATTTACTTGTAAAATTTTAAGTAAGTAAATATATTTATAGATTTCAAAAATATAGATTTAAATGCAATTTTATTAATTTATTTTGTAAATTAACGATTTTGCTCCCTCAATCAAGTTTTGACTAAGAATGGTAGTGCTGAAATTAAATATATACTCCCTCATCCATTTAAATTAGGGTCTTATTAATCAGGGTTTTCGAGACACTCTTTAAGCATTCTAAAAAAAGAAAGTATTATATAGAAAATTAAACCATTTCAATTTCCAATACATTAAATACACAGATTTTCACAACAAAAAAATAGTATTTTAAGGTTTAAAGAGGGCCCTAAAGACACTGATTTACATTTTCCTTTAAATTAAACTAATTTATAATGCTAGAAAAGTATTATTCCGTGCTAACTTATAAGGAAAAAAAGTAATATTTCACTATTATTAAAAAATTTAAATTTTTGTGTCTTTATGAAATATATGTCTTATTGGAAAGGTGTCAAAACCTAGTATATTTATTTGATATGGATCATGCATTTATTGACAAAGCTTAATAATATTTTTAATGAATTAGCCTTATATAATTTATAATAAAATCGTTATAAGACTAAGTAAACATTTAGTGTAAAAAAAATTCTGCATACACCCCTATGATTCATCATGATTCATATCTTTGGTATCTATGGCAACTAGCATGACACAGTTCAAATAAATGAAATAGTTAAATATGGAATAAATTGCAATTATTTCTGTTTTACATTCTAAACATCAGATACTCCCGAGTGGTTCATAGTTTTTCATGATTGAAATTTGCGTCGGTGGGTTTGAATCCCTTACCAATATTATTTTACCAGCAATTCAAAGTTGTGATTAAATTAAATCATAATAAACCTGTAATGGAAATACTGCTACTTATTGGGAACATTAGACATACATATTGTTTACAGAAAATAATATTTTTAACTTCCTCCGTAATTGTATAATTTATTTAATGGATATCTTAAGATGATAGAGAGTGGATATATATGAATATGAATAAAAAGAAGAAAAAAATATAATCCTATAAATATACTGGAATTTTTAATGTAGTGTTAAAATTAATTTTAGAATTTAAATTACTATCTAAATTTAATCAATATTACTCTAAGCAATTTTTATATAAACTATTAAAATAACTTTCACAAAATAAAAATCAATTTTACATAAATACTTTAAAAATAAATCAATTTATTTTCATTTCATTTTTAATCAAAAATCAACATATCAAACTCAATTCTAATTGACTTATAACTAATGTACTCTAAATATTTTATTGTGTTTTAATAAACAAAATTAGGCATTATTAACTTGACATTCGAAAAAAAAATATGATATAATTATTTCTTTATAAACTAAATATCACATTAACTAAAAAATATATATATTGATAATAATTCTCATATCATTAGCATGTCATATGAGAATTTAAATTAGAGGTGATATATCTTTTAAATGAGTAATTATCGATAAAGATCAAATAGGACTCTATTTAGTGAAAGGTGCAGTTCAATGTGAATTATCTATCATAGCCACCAAAGAAAGTAACCGTACTAATTCGACATGCGTTGACTTGGTAGTTAGAGACTAAAAAAGGTAGGAATTAATAAAATATGATACATTTACTTGTAAAATTTTAAGTAAGTAAATATATTTATAGATTTCAAAAATATAGATTTAAATGCAATTTTATTAATTTATTTTGTAAATTAACGATTTTGCTCCCTCAATCAAGTTTTGACTAAGAATGGTAGTGCTGAAATTAAATATATACTCCCTCATCCATTTAAATTAGGGTCTTATTAATCAGGGTTTTCGAGACACTCTTTAAGCATTCTAAAAAAAGAAAGTATTATATAGAAAATTAAACCATTTCAATTTCCAATACATTAAATACACAGATTTTCACAAAAAAAATAGTATTTTAAGGTTTTAAAGAGTGCCCTAAAGACACTGATTTTCATTTTCCTTTAAATTAAACTAATTTATAATGCTAGAAAAGTATTATTCCATGCTAACTTATAAGGAAAAAAAGTAATATTTCACTATTATTAAAAATTTTAAATTTTTGTGTCTTTATGAAATATATGTCTTATTGGAAAGGTGTCAAAACCTAGTATATTTATTTGATATGGATCATGCATTTATTGACAAAGCTTAATAATATTTTTAATGAATTAGCCTTATATAATTTATAATAAAATCGTTATAAGACTAAGTAAACATTTAGTGTAAAAAAAATTCTGCATACACCCTTATGATTCATCATGATTCATATCTTTGGTATCTATGGCAACTAGCATGACACAGTTCAAATAAATGAAATAGTTAAATATGGAATAAATTGCAATTATTTCTGTTTTACATTCTAAACATCAGATACTCCCGAGTGGTTCATAGTTTTTCATGATTGAAATTTGCGTCGGTGGGTTTGAATCCCTTACCAATATTATTTTACCAGCAATTCAAAGTTGTGATTAAATTAAATCATAATAAACCTGTAATGGAAATACTGCTACTTATTGGGAACATTAGACATACATATTGTTTACAGAAAATAATATTTTTAACTTCCTCCGTAATTGTATAATTTATTTAATGGATATCTTAAGATGATAGAGAGTGGATATATATGAATATGAATAAAAAGAAGAAAAAAATATAATCCTATAAATATACTGGAATTTTTAATGTAGTGTTAAAATTAATTTTAGAATTTAAATTACTATCTAAATTTAATCAATATTACTCTAAGCAATTTTTATATAAACTATTAAAATAACTTTCACAAAATAAAAATCAATTTTACATAAATACTTTAAAAATAAATCAATTTATTTTCATTTCATTTTTAATCAAAAATCAACATATCAAACTCAATTCTAATTGACTTATAACTAATGTACTCTAAATATTTTATTGTGTTTTAATAAACAAAATTAGGCATTATTAACTTGACATTCGGAAAAAAAATATGATATAATTATTTCTTTATAAACTAAATATCACATTAACTAAAAAATATATATTGATAATAATTCTCATATCATTAGCATGTCATATGAGAATTTAAATTAGAGGTGATATATCTTTTAAATGAGTAATTATCGATAAAGATCAAATAGGACTCTATTTAGTGAAAGGTGCAGTTCAATGTGAACTATCTATCATAGCCACCAAAGAAAGTAACCGTACTAATTCGACATGCGTTGACTTGGTAGTTAGAGACTAAAAAAGGTAGGAATTAATAAAATATGATACATTTACTTGTAAAATTTTAAGTAAGTAAATATATTTATAGATTTCAAAAATATAGATTTAAATGCAATTTTATTAATTTATTTTAAAAATTAACGATTTTGCTCCCTCAATCAAGTTTTGACTAAGAATGGTAGTGCTGAAATTAAATATATACTCCCTCATCCATTTAAATTAGGGTCTTATTAATCAGGGTTTTCGAGACACTCTTTAAGAATTCTAAAAAAAGAAAGTATTATATAGAAAATTAAACCATTTCAATTTCCAATACATTAAATACACAGATTTTCACAAAAAAAAAATAGTATTTTAAGGTTTTAAAGAGTGCCCTAAAGACACTGATTTTCATTTTCCTTTAAATTAAACTAATTTATAATGCTAGAAAAGTATTATTCCATGCTAACTTATAAGGAAAAAAAGTAATATTTCACTATTATTAAAAATTTTAAATTTTTGTGTCTTTATGAAATATATGTCTTATTGGAAAGGTGTCAAAACCTAGTATATTTATTTGATATGGATCATGCATTTATTGACAAAGCTTAATAATATTTTTAATGAATTAGCCTTATATAATTTATAATAAAATCGTTATAAGACTAAGTAAACATTTAGTGTAAAAAAAATTCTGCATACACCCTTATGATTCATCATGATTCATATCTTTGGTATCTATGGCAACTAGCATGACAAAGTTCAAATAAATGAAATAGTTAACTATGGAATAAATTGCAATTATTTCTGTTTTACATTCTAAACATCAGATACTCCCGAGTGGTTCATAGTTTTTCATGATTGAAATTTGCGTCGGTGGGTTTGAATCCCTTACCAATATTATTTTATCAGCAATTCAAAGTTGTGATTAAATTAAATCATAATAAACCTGTAATGGAAATACTGCTACTTATAGGGAACATTAGACATACATATTGTTTACAGAAAATAATATTTTTAACTTCCTCCATAATTGTATAATTTATTTAATGGATATCTTAAGATGATAGAGAGTGGATATATATGAATATGAAGAAAAAGAAGAAAAAAATATAATCCTATAAATATACTGGAATTTTTTATGTAGTGTTAAAATTATCTTTAGAATTTAAATTACTATCTAAATTTAATCAATATTACTCTAAGCAATTTTTATATAAACTATTAAAATAACTTTCACAAAATAAAAATATATTTTACATAAATACTTTAAAAATAAATCAATTTATTTTCATTTCATTTTTAATCAAAAATCAACATATCAAACTCAATTCTAATTGACTTATAACTAATGTACTCTAAATATTTTATTGTGTTTTAATAAACAAAATTAGGCATTATTAACTTGACATTCGAAAAATAAAATATGATATAATTATTTCTTTATAAACTAAATATCACATTAACTAAAAAATATATATTGATAATAATTCTCATATCATTAGCATGTCATATGAGAATTTAAATTAGAGGTGATATATCTTTTAAATGAGTAATTATCGATAAAGATCAAATAGGACTCTATTTAGTGAAAGGTGCAGTTCAATGTGAACTATCTATCATAGCCACCAAAGAAAGTAACCGTACTAATTCGACATGCGTTGACTTGGTAGTTAGAGACTAAAAAAGGTAGGAATTAATAAAATATGATACATTTACTTGTAAAATTTTAAGTAAGTAAATATATTTATAGATTTCAAAAATATAGATTTAAATGCAATTTTATTAATTTATTTTAAAAATTAACGATTTTGCTCCCTCAATCAAGTTTTGACTAAGAATGGTAGTGCTGAAATTAAATATATACTCCCTCATCCATTTAAATTAGGGTCTTATTAATCAGGGTTTTCGAGACACTCTTTAAGCATTCTAAAAAAAGAAAGTATTATATAGAAAATTAAACCATTTCAATTTCCAATACATTAAATACACAGATTTTCACAAAAAAAAAATAGTATTTTAAGGTTTTAAAGAGTGCCCTAAAGACACTAATTTTCATTTTCCTTTAAATTAAACTAATTTATAATGCTAGAAAAGTATTAATCCATGCTAACTTATAAGGAAAAAAAGTAATATTTCACTATTATTAAAAATTTTAAATTTTTGTGTCTTTATGAAATATATGTCTTATTGGAAAGGTGTCAAAACCTAGTATATTTATTTGATATGGATCATGCATTTATTGACAAAGCTTAATAATATTTTTAATGAATTAGCCTTATATAATTTATAATAAAATCGTTATAAGACTAAGTAAACATTTAGTGTAAAAAAAATTCTGCATACACCCTTATGATTCATCATGATTCATATCTTTGGTATCTATGGCAACTAGCATGACAAAGTTCAAATAAATGAAATTGTTAACTATGGAATAAATTGCAATTATTTCTGTTTTACATTCTAAACATCAGATACTCCCGAGTGGTTCATAGTTTTTCATGATTGAAATTTGCGTCGGTGGGTTTGAATCCCTTACCAATATTATTTTATCAGCAATTCAAAGTTGTGATTAAATTAAATCATAATAAACCTGTATTGGAAATACTGCTACTTATAGGGAACATTAGACATACATATTGTTTACAGAAAATAATATTTTTAACTTCCTCCATAATTGTATAATTTATTTAATGGATATCTTAAGATGATAGAGAGTGGATATATATGAATATGAAGAAAAAGAAGAAAAAAATATAATCCTATAAATATACTGGAATTTTTTATGTAGTGTTAAAATTATCTTTAGAATTTAAATTACTATCTAAATTTAATCAATATTACTCTAAGCAATTTTTATATAAACTATTAAAATAACTTTCACAAAATAAAAATATATTTTACATAAATACTTTAAAAATAAATCAATTTATTTTCATTTCATTTTTAATCAAAAATCAACATATCAAACTCAATTCTAATTGACTTATAACTAATGTACTCTAAATATTTTATTGTGTTTTAATAAACAAAATTAGGCATTATTAACTTGACATTCGAAAAATAAAATATGATATAATTATTTCTTTATAAACTAAATATCACATTAACTAAAAAATATATATATTGATAATAATTCTCATATCATTAGCATGTCATATGAGAATTTAAATTAGAGGTGATATATCTTTTAAATGAGTAATTATCGATAAAGATCAAATAGGACTCTATTTAGTGGAAGGTGCAGTTCAATGTGAACTATCTATCATAGCCACCAAAGAAAGTAACCGTACTAATTCGACATGCGTTGACTTGGTAGTTAGAGACTAAAAAAGGTAGGAATTAATAAAATATGATACATTTACTTGTAAAATTTTAAGTAAATATATTTATAGATTTCAAAAATATAGATTTAAATGCAATTTTATTAATTTATTTTGTAAATTAACGATTTTGCTCCCTCAATCAAGTTTTGACTAAGAATGGTAGTGCTGAAATTAAATATATACTCCCTCATCCATTTAAATTAGGGTCTTATTAATCAGGGTTTTCGAGACACTCTTTAAGCATTCTAAAAAAAGAAAGTATTATATAGAAAATTAAACCATTTCAATTTCCAATACATTAAATACACAAATTTTCACAAAAAAAAAATAGTATTTTAAGGTTTAAAGAGGGCCCTAAAGACACTGATTTACATTTTCCTTTAAATTAAACTAATTTATAATGCTAGAAAAGTATTATTTCGTGCTAACTTATAAGGAAAAAAAGTAATATTTCACTATTATTAAAAATTTTAAATTTTTGTGTCTTTATGAAATATATGTCTTATTGGAAAGGTGTCAAAACCTAGTATATTTATTTGATATGGATCATGCATTTATTGACAAAGCTTAATAATATTTTTAATGAATTAGCCTTATATAATTTATAATAAAATCGTTATAAGACTAAGTAAACATTTAGTGTAAAAAAAATTCTGCATACACCCCTATGATTCATCATGATTCATATCTTTGGTATCTATGGCAACTAGCATGACACAGTTCAAATAAATGAAATAGTTAAATATGGAATAAATTGCAATTATTTCTGTTTTACATTCTAAACATCAGATACTCCCGAGTGGTTCATAGTTTTTCATGATTGAAATTTGCGTCGGTGGGTTTGAATCCCTTACCAATATTATTTTACCAGCAATTCAAAGTTGTGATTAAATTAAATCATAATAAACCTGTAATGGAAATACTGCTACTTATTGGGAACATTAGACATACATATTGTTTACAGAAAATAATATTTTTAACTTCCTCCGTAATTGTATAATTTATTTAATGGATATCTTAAGATGATAGAGAGTGGATATATATGAATATGAATAAAAAGAAGAAAAAAATATAATCCTATAAATATACTGGAATTTTTAATGTAGTGTTAAAATTAATTTTAGAATTTAAATTACTATCTAAATTTAATCAATATTACTCTAAGCAATTTTTATATAAACTATTAAAATAACTTTCACAAAATAAAAATCAATTTTACTTAAATACTTTAAAAATAAATCAATTTGTTTTCATTTCATTTTTAATCAAAAATCAACATATCAAACTCAATTCTAATTGACTAATAACTAATGCACTCTAAATATTTTATTGTGTTTTAATAAACAAAATTAGGCATTATTAACTTCACATTCAAAAAATAAAATATGATATAATTATTTCTTTATAAACTAAATATCACATTAACTAAAAAATATATATTGATAATAATTCTCATATCATTAGCATGTCATATGAGAATTTAAATTAGAGGTGATATATCTTTTAAATGAGTAATTATCGATAAAGATCAAATAGGACTCTATTTAGTGAAAGGTGCAGTTCAATGAGAATTATCTATCATAGCCACCAAAGACAATAACCGTACTAATTCGGCATGCGTTGACTTGGTAGTTAGAGACTAAAAAAGGTAGGAATTAATAAAATATGATACATTTACTTGTAAAATTTAAAGTAAATAAATATATTTATATATTGCAAAGATATAGATTTAAATGCAATTTTATTAATTTATTTTCTAAATTAACGATTTTGCTCCCTCAATCAAGTTTTGACTAAGAATGGTAGTGCTGAAATTAAATATATACTCCCTCATCCATTTAAATTAGGGTCTTATTAATCAGGGTTTTCAAGACACTCTTTATGCATTCTAAAAAAAGAAAATATTATATAGAAAATTAAACCATTTCAATTTCCAATACAATAAATACACAGATTTTCACAAAAAAAAATAGTATTTTAAGGTTTTAAAGAGTGCCCTAAAGACACTGATTTTCATTTTCCTTTAAATTAAACTAATTTATAATGCTACAAAAGTATTATTTTGTGCTAACTTATAAGGAAAAAAATTAATATTTCATTATTATTATTAAAAAATTTAAATTTTTGTGTCTTTATGAAATATATGTCTTATTGGAAAGGTATCAAAACCGAGTATATTTATTTGATATGGATCATGCATTTATTGACAAAGCTTAATAATATTTTTAATGAATTAGCCTTATATAATTTATAATAAAATCGTTATATGACTAAGTAAATGTTTAGTGTAAAAAAAATTCTGCACACACCCTTATGATTCATCATGATTCATATATTTGGTATCTATGGCAACTAGCATGACAAAGTTCAGATAAATGAAATAGTTAACTATGGAATAAATTGCAATTATTTATGTTTTACATTCTAAACATCAGATACTCCCGAGTGGTTCATAGTTTTTCATGATTGAAATTTGCGTCGGTCGGTTTGAATCCCTTACCAATATTATTTTATTAGCAATTCAAAGTTGTGATTAAATTAAATCATAATAAACCTGTAATGGCAATACTGCTACTTATTGGTAACATTAGACATACATATTGTTTACAGAAAATAATATTTTTAACTTCCTCCGTAATTGTATAATTTATTTAATGGATATCCTAAGATGATAGAAAGTGGATATATATGAATATTAAGAAAAAGAAAAAAAAATATATAATCCTATAAATATACTGGAATTTTTAATGTAGTGTTAAAATTAATTTTAGAATTTAAATTACTATCTAAATTTAATCAATATTACTCTAAGCAATTTTTATATAAACTATTAAAATAACTTTCAAAAAATAAAAATCAATTTTACTTAAAGACTTTAAAAATAAATCAATTTGTTTTCATTTCATTTTTAATAAAAAATCAACATATCAAACTCAATTCTAATTGACTGATAACTAATGCACTCTAAATATTTTATTGTGTTTTAATAAACAAAATTAGGCATTATTAACTTCACATTCGAAAAATAAAATATGATATAATTATTTCTTTATAAACTAAATATCACATTAACTAAAAAATATATATTAATAATAATTCTCATATCATTAACATGTCATATGAGAATTTAAATTAGAAGAGATATATCTTTTAAATGAGTAATTATCGATAAAGATCAAATAGGACTCTAGTGAGTGAAAGGTGCAGTTCAATGTGAATTATCTATCATAGCCACCAAAGACAATAACCGTACTAATTCGGCATTCGTTGACTTGGTAGTTAGAGACTAAAAAAGGTAGGAATTAATAAAATATGATACATTTAATTGTAAATTTTAAATTAAATAATTTTATTTATATATTGCAAAAATATAGATTTAAATGCAATTTTATTAATTTATTTTGTAAATTAATGATTTTGCTCCCTCAATCAAGTTTTGACTAAGAATGGTAGTGCTGAAATTAAATATATACTCCCTCATCCATTTAAATTAGGGTCTTGTTAATCAGGGTTTTCAAGACACTCTTTAAGCATTCTAAAAAAAGAAAATATTATATAGAAAATTAAACCATTTCAATTTCGAAGACATTAAATACGCAGATTTTCACAAAAAAAAATAGTATTTTAAGGTTTTAAAGAGTGCCCTAAAGACACTGATTTTCATTTTCCTTTAAATTAAACTAATTTATAAGGCTACAAAAGTATTATTCCGTGCTAACTTATAAGGAAAAAAATTAATATTTCACTATTATTAAAAATTTTAAATTTTTGTGTCTTTATGAAATATATGTCTTATTGGAAAGGTGTCAAAACCTAGTATATTTATTTGATATGGATCATGCATTTATTGACAAAGCTTAATAATATTTTTAATGAATTAGCCTTATATAATTTATAATAAAATCGTTATAAGACTAAGTAAACATTTAGTGTAAAAAAAAATTTGCATACACCCTTATGATTCATCATGATTCATATCTTTGGTTTCTATGGCAACTAGCATGACAAAGTTCAGATAAATGAAATAGTTAACTATGGAATAAATTGCAATTATTTCTGTTTTACATTCTAAACATCAGATACACCCGAGTGGTTCATAGTTTTTCATGATTGAAATTTGCGTCGGTGGGTTTGAATCCCTTACCGATATTATTTTATCAACAATTCAAAGTTGTGATTAAATTAAATCATAATAAACCTTAATGGAAATACTGCTACTTATTGGGAACATTAGACATACATATTGTTTACAGAAAATAATATTTTTAACTTCCTCCGTAATTGAACAATTTATTTAATGGATATCTTAAGATGATAGAGAGTGGATATATATGAATATTAAGAAAAAGAAGAAAAAAATATAATCCTATAAATATACTGGAACTTTTAATGTAGTGTTAAAATTAATTTTAGAATTTAAATTACTATCTAAATTTAATCAATATTACTCTAAGAAATTTTTATATAAACTATTAAAATAACTTTCACAAAATAAAAATCAATTTTACATAAATACTTTTAAAATAAATCAATTTATTTTCATTTCATTTTTAATCAAAAATCAACATATCAAACTCAATTCTAATTGACTTATAACTAATGTACTCTAAATATTTTATTGTGTTTTAATAAACAAAATTAGGCATTATTAACTTGACATTCGAAAAATAAAATATGATATAATTATTTCTTTATAAACTAAATATCACATTAACTAAAAAATATATATTGATAATAATTCTCATATCATTAGCATGTCATATGAGAATTTAAGTTAGAGGTGATATATCTTTTAAATGAATAATTATCGATAAAAATCAAATAGGACTCTAGTGAGTGAAAGGTGCAGTTCAATGTGAACTATCTATCATAGCCACCAAAGAAAGTAACCGTACTAATTCGGCATGCGTTGACTTGGTAGTTAGAGACTAAAAAAAGTAGGAATTAATAAAATATGATACATTTACTTGTAAAATTTAAAGTAAATACATATATTTATAGATTTCAAAAATATAGATTTAAATGCAATTTTATTAATTTATTTTGTAAATTAACGATTTTTCTCCCTCAATCAAGTTTTGACTAAGAATGGTAGTGCTGAAATTAAATATATACTCCCTCGTCCATTTAAATTAGGGTCTTGTTAATCAGAGTTTTCAAGACACTCTTTAAGCAATCTAAAAAAAGAAAATATTATATAGAAAATTAAACCATTTCAATTTCCAAGACATTAAATACACCGATTTTCACAAAAAAATATAGTATTTTAAGGTTTTAAAGAGTGTCCTAAAGACACTAATTTTCATTTTCCTTTAAATTAAACTAATTTATAATGCTACAAAAGTATTATTCCGTGCTAACTTATAAGGGAAAAAAGTAATATTTCACTATTATTAAAAATTTTAAATTTTTGGGTCTTTATTAAATATATGTCTTATTGGAAAGGTGTCAAAACCGAGTATATTTATTTGATATGGATCATGCATTTATTGACAAAGCTTAATAATATTTTTAATTAATTAGCCTTATATAATTTATAATAAAATCGTTATACGACTAAGTAAACATTTAGTTTAAAAAAAATTCTGCACACACCCTTATGATTCATCATGATTCATATCTTTGGTATTTATGGCAACTAGCATGACAAAGTTCAGATAAATGAAATAGTTAACTATGGAATAAATTGCAATTATTTATGTTTTACATTCTAAACATCAGATACTCCCGAGTGGTTCATAGTTTTTCATGATTGAAATTTGCGTCGGTCGGTTTGAATCCCTTACCAATATTATTTTATCAGCAATTCAAAGTTGTGATTAAATTAAATCATAATAAACCTGTAATGGCAATATTTCTACTTACTGGGAACATTAGACATACATATTATTTACAGAAAATAATATTTTGAACTTCTTCCGTAAATTTATAATTTATTTAATGGATATCTTAAGATGATAGAGAGTGGATATATATGAATATGAAGAAAAAGAAGAAAAAAATATAATCCTATAAATATACTGGAATTTTTAATGTAGTGTTAAAATTAATTTTAGAATTTAAATTACTATCTAAATTTAATCAATATTACGCAAAAGCAATTTTTATATAAACTATTAAAATAACTTTCACAAAATAAAAATCAATTTTACTTAAATACTTTAAAAATAAATCAATTTATTTTCATTTCATTTTTAATCAAAAATCAACATATCAAACTCAATTCTAATTGACTAATAACTAATGCACTCTAAATATTTTATTGTGTTTTATTAAACAAAATTAGGCATTATTAACTAGACATTCGAAAAATAAAATATGATATAAATATTTCTTTATAAACTAAATATCACATTAACTAAAAAATATATATTGATAATAGTTCTCATATCATTAACATGTCATATGATAATTTAAATTAGAGGTGATATATCTTTTAAATGAGTAATTATCGATAAAGATCAAATAGGAATCTAGTTTGTGAAAGGTGCAGTTCAATGTGAACTATCTATCATAGCCACCAAAGACAATAATCGTACTAATTCGGCATGCGTTAACTTTGTAGTTAGAGACTCAGAAAGGTAGGAATTAATAAAATATGATACATTTACTTGTAAAATTTAAAGTAAATAAATATATTTATATATTACAAAAATATAGATTTAAATGCAATTTTATTAATTTATTTTGTAAATTAACAATTTTGCTCCCTCAATCATGTTTTGACTAAGAATGGTAGTGCTGAAATTAAATATATACTCCCTTATCCATTTAAATTAGGGTCTTGTTAACCAGTGTTTTCAAGGCACTCTTTAAGCATTCTAAAAACAGAAAATATTTTAAAGAAAATTTAACAATTTAAATTTCAAAGACATTAAATACGCAGATTCTATAAACAAAAATTAGTATTTTAATGTCTTAAAGAGTACCCTGAACACACTGATTTTCATTGTTATTTAAGTTAAACTAATTTTTTAATGCTAGCAAAGTATTATTCCGTGCTAATTTATAAGGAAAAAAAGTAATATTTCACTATTTTTAAAATTTTTAAATTTTTGTGCCTTTATGAAATAGTATGTCTTATTGGAAAGGTGTCAAAACTGAGTATATTTATTTGATATGGATCATGCATTTATTGAGAAAGATTGATAATATTTTTGATGAATTATCCCTATATAACTTATAATAAAATCGTTATACGACTAATTAAACATTTACTGTATAAAAAAAATTCTGCATACACCCTTATGATTCATCATGATTCATATCTTTAGTATTTGTGGCAACTAGCATGACAAAGTTCAGATAAATGAAATAGTTAACTATGGAATAAATTGCAATTATTTATGTTTTACATTCTAAACATCAGATACTCCCGAGTGGTTCATAGTTTTTCATGATTGAAATTTGCGTCGGTCGGTTTGAATCCCTTACCAATATTATTTTATCAGCAATTCAAAGTTGTGATTAAATTAAATCATAATAAACCTGTAATGGCAATATTTCTACTTACTGGGAACATTAGACATACATATTATTTACAGAAAATAATATTTTGAACTTCTTCCGTAAATTTATAATTTATTTAATGGATATCTTAAGATGATAGAGAGTGGATATATATGAATATGAAGAAAAAGAAGAAAAAAAATATAATCCTATAAATATACTGGAATTTTTAATGTAGTGTTAAAATTAATTTTAGAATTTAAATTACTATCTAAATTTAATCAATATTACGCAAAAGCAATTTTTATATAAACTATTAAAATAACTTTCACAAAATAAAAATCAATTTTACTTAAATACTTTAAAAATAAATCAATTTATTTTCATTTCATTTTTAATCAAAAATCAACATATCAAACTCAATTCTAATTGACTAATAACTAATGCACTCTAAATATTTTATTGTGTTTTATTAAACAAAATTAGGCATTATTAACTAGACATTCGAAAAATAAAATATGATATAATTATTTCTTTATAAACTAAATATCACATTAACTAAAAAATATATATTGATAATAATTCTCATATCATTAACATGTCATATGATAATTTAAATTAGAGGTGATATATCTTTTAAATGAGTAATTATCGATAAAGATCAAATAGGAATCTAGTTTGTGAAAGGTGCAGTTCAATGTGAACTATCTATCATAGCCACCAAAGACAATAACCGTACTAATTCGGCATGCGTTAACTTTGTAGTTAGAGACTCAGAAAGGTAGGAATTAATAAAATATGATACATTTACTTGTAAAATTTAAAGTAAATAAATATATTTATATATTACAAAAATATAGATTTAAATGCAATTTTATTAATTTATTTTGTAAATTAACAATTTTGCTCCCTCAATCATGTTTTGACTAAGAATGGTAGTGCTGAAATTAAATATATACTCCCTTATCCATTTAAATTAGGGTCTTGTTAACCAGTGTTTTCAAGGCACTCTTTAAGCATTCTAAAAACAGAAAATATTTTAAAGAAAATTTAACAATTTAAATTTCAAAGACATTAAATACGCAGATTCTATAAACAAAAATTAGTATTTTAATGTCTTAAAGAGTACCCTGAACACACTGATTTTCATTGTTATTTAAGTTAAACTAATTTTTTAATGCTAGCAAAGTATTATTCCGTGCTAATTTATAAGGAAAAAAAGTAATATTTCACTATTTTTAAAATTTTTAAATTTTTGTGCCTTTATGAAATAGTATGTCTTATTGGAAAGGTGTCAAAACCGAGTATATTTATTTGATATGGATCATGCATTTATTGAGAAAGATTAATAATATTTTTGATGAATTATCCTTATATAAATTATAATAAAATCGTTATACGACTAAGTAAACATTTACTGTATAAAAAAAATTCTGCATATACCCTTATGATTCATCATGATTCATATCTTTAGTATTTGTGGCAACTAGCATGACAAAGTTCAGATAAATGAAATAGTTAACTATGGAATAAATTGCAATTATTTATGTTTTACATTCTAAACATCAGATACTCCCGAGTGGTTCATAGTTTTTCATGATTGAAATTTGCGTCGGTCGGTTTGAATCCCTTACCAATATTATTTTATCAGCAATTCAAAGTTGTGATTAAATTAAATCATAATAAACCTGTAATGGCAATATTTCTACTTACTGGGAACATTAGACATACATATTATTTACAGAAAATAATATTTTGAACTTCTTCCGTAAATTTATAATTTATTTAATGGATATCTTAAGATGATAGAGAGTGGATATATATGAATATGAAGAAAAAGAAGAAAAAAAATATAATCCTATAAATATACTGGAATTTTTAATGTAGTGTTAAAATTAATTTTAGAATTTAAATTACTATCTAAATTTAATCAATATTACGCAAAAGCAATTTTTATATAAACTATTAAAATAACTTTCACAAAATAAAAATCAATTTTACTTAAATACTTTAAAAATAAATCAATTTCTTTTCATTTCATTTTTAATCAAAAATCAACATATCAAACTCAATTCTAATTGACTAATAACTAATGCACTCTAAATATTTTATTGTGTTTTATTAAACAAAATTAGGCATTATTAACTAGACATTCGAAAAATAAAATATGATATAATTATTTCTTTATAAACTAAATATCACATTAACTAAAAAATATATATTGATAATAATTCTCATATCATTAACATGTCATATGATAATTTAAATTAGAGGTGATATATCTTTTAAATGAGTAATTATCGATAAAGATCAAATAGGAATCTAGTTTGTGAAAGGTGCAGTTCAATGTGAACTATCTATCATAGCCACCAAAGACAATAACCGTACTAATTCGGCATGCGTTAACTTTGTAGTTAGAGACTCAGAAAGGTAGGAATTAATAAAATATGATACATTTACTTGTAAAATTTAAAGTAAATAAATATATTTATATATTACAAAAATATAGATTTAAATGCAATTTTATTAATTTATTTTGTAAATTAACAATTTTGCTCCCTCAATCATGTTTTGACTAAGAATGGTAGTGCTGAAATTAAATATATACTCCCTTATCCATTTAAATTAGGGTCTTGTTAACCAGTGTTTTCAAGGCACTCTTTAAGCATTCTAAAAACAGAAAATATTTTAAAGAAAATTTAACAATTTAAATTTCAAAGACATTAAATACGCAGATTCTATAAACAAAAAATAGTATTTTAATGTCTTAAAGAGTACCCTGAACACACTGATTTTCATTGTTATTTAAGTTAAACTAATTTTTTAATGCTAGCAAAGTATTATTCCGTGCTAATTTATAAGGAAAAAAAGTAATATTTCACTATTTTTAAAATTTTTAAATTTTTGTGCCTTTATGAAATAGTATGTCTTATTGGAAAGGTGTCAAAACCGAGTATATTTATTTGATATGGATCATGCATTTATTGAGAAAGATTAATAATATTTTTGATGAATTATCCTTATATAAATTATAATAAAATCGTTATACGACTAAGTAAACATTTACTGTATAAAAAAAATTCTGCATACACCCTTATGATTCATCATGATTCATATCTTTAGTATTTGTGGCAACTAGCATGACAAAGTTCAGATAAATGAAATAGTTAACTATGGAATAAATTGCAATTATTTATGTTTTACATTCTAAACATCAGATACTCCCGAGTGGTTCATAGTTTTTCATGATTGAAATTTGCGTCGGTCGGTTTGAATCCCTTACCAATATTATTTTATCAGCAATTCAAAGTTGTGATTAAATTAAATCATAATAAACCTGTAATGGCAATATTTCTACTTACTGGGAACATTAGACATACATATTATTTACAGAAAATAATATTTTGAACTTCTTCCGTAAATTTATAATTTATTTAATGGATATCTTAAGATGATAGAGAGTGGATATATATGAATATGAAGAAAAAGAAGAAAAAAAATATAATCCTATAAATATACTGGAATTTTTAATGTAGTGTTAAAATTATCTTTAGAATTTAAATTACTATCTAAATTTAATCAATATTACTCTAAGCAATTTTTATATAAACTATTAAAATAACTTTCACAAAATAAAAATAAATTTTACATAAATACTTTAAAAATAAATCAATTTATTTTCATTTCATTTTTAATCAAAAATCAACATATCAAACTCAATTCTAATTGACTTATAACTAATGTACTCTAAATATTTTATTGTGTTTTAATAAACAAAATTAGGCATTATTAACTTGACATTCGAAAAATAAAATATGATATAATTATTTCTTTATAAACTAAATATCACATTAACTAAAAAATATATATATTGATAATAATTCTCATATCATTAGCATGTCATATGAGAATTTAAATTAGAGGTGATATATCTTTTAAATGAGTAATTATCGATAAAGATCAAATAGGACTCTATTTAGTGAAAGGTGCAGTTCAATGTGAACTATCTATCATAGCCACCAAAGAAAGTAACCGTACTAATTCGACATGCGTTGACTTGGTAGTTAGAGACTAAAAAAGGTAGGAATTAATAAAATATGATACATTTACTTGTAAAATTTTAAGTAAATATATTTATAGATTTCAAAAATATAGATTTAAATGCAATTTTATTAATTTATTTTGTAAATTAACGATTTTGCTCCCTCAATCAAGTTTTGACTAAGAATGGTAGTGCTGAAATTAAATATATACTCCCTCATCCATTTAAATTAGGGTCTTATTAATCAGGGTTTTCGAGACACTCTTTAAGCATTCTAAAAAAAGAAAGTATTATATAGAAAATTAAACCATTTCAATTTCCAATACATTAAATACACAAATTTTCACAAAAAAAAAAAAAAATAGTATTTTAAGGTTTAAAGAGGGCCCTAAAGACACTGATTTACATTTTCCTTTAAATTAAACTAATTTATAATGCTAGAAAAGTATTATTTCGTGCTAACTTATAAGGAAAAAAAGTAATATTTCACTATTATTAAAAATTTTAAATTTTTGTGTCTTTATGAAATATATGTCTTATTGGAAAGGTGTCAAAACCTAGTATATTTATTTGATATGGATCATGCATTTATTGACAAAGCTTAATAATATTTTTAATGAATTAGCCTTATATAATTTATAATAAAATCGTTATAAGACTAAGTAAACATTTAGTGTAAAAAAAATTCTGCATACACCCCTATGATTCATCATGATTCATATCTTTGGTATCTATGGCAACTAGCATGACACAGTTCAAATAAATGAAATAGTTAAATATGGAATAAATTGCAATTATTTCTGTTTTACATTCTAAACATCAGATACTCCCGAGTGGTTCATAGTTTTTCATGATTGAAATTTGCGTCGGTGGGTTTGAATCCCTTACCAATATTATTTTACCAGCAATTCAAAGTTGTGATTAAATTAAATCATAATAAACCTGTAATGGAAATACTGCTACTTATTGGGAACATTAGACATACATATTGTTTACAGAAAATAATATTTTTAACTTCCTCCGTAATTGTATAATTTATTTAATGGATATCTTAAGATGATAGAGAGTGGATATATATGAATATGAATAAAAAGAAGAAAAAAATATAATCCTATAAATATACTGGAATTTTTAATGTAGTGTTAAAATTAATTTTAGAATTTAAATTACTATCTAAATTTAATCAATATTACTCTAAGCAATTTTTATATAAACTATTAAAATAACTTTCACAAAATAAAAATCAATTTTACTTAAATACTTTAAAAATAAATCAATTTGTTTTCATTTCATTTTTAATCAAAAATCAACATATCAAACTCAATTCTAATTGACTAATAACTAATGCACTCTAAATATTTTATTGTGTTTTAATAAACAAAATTAGGCATTATTAACTTCACATTCAAAAAATAAAATATGATATAATTATTTCTTTATAAACTAAATATCACATTAACTAAAAAATATATATTGATAATAATTCTCATATCATTAGCATGTCATATGAGAATTTAAATTAGAGGTGATATATCTTTTAAATGAGTAATTATCGATAAAGATCAAATAGGACTCTATTTAGTGAAAGGTGCAGTTCAATGAGAATTATCTATCATAGCCACCAAAGACAATAACCGTACTAATTCGGCATGCGTTGACTTGGTAGTTAGAGACTAAAAAAGGTAGGAATTAATAAAATATGATACATTTACTTGTAAAATTTAAAGTAAATAAATATATTTATATATTGCAAAGATATAGATTTAAATGCAATTTTATTAATTTATTTTGTAAATTAACGATTTTGCTCCCTCAATCAAGTTTTGACTAAGAATGGTAGTGCTGAAATTAAATATATACTCCCTCATCCATTTAAATTAGGGTCTTATTAATCAGGGTTTTCAAGACACTCTTTATGCATTCTAAAAAAAGAAAATATTATATAGAAAATTAAACCATTTCAATTTCCAATACAATAAATACACAGATTTTCACAAAAAATAATAGTATTTTAAGGTTTTAAAGAGTGCCCTAAAGACACTGATTTTCATTTTCCTTTAAATTAAACTAATTTATAATGCTACAAAAGTATTATTTTGTGCTAACTTATAAGGAAAAAAATTAATATTTCATTATTATTATTAAAAATTTTAAATTTTTGTGTCTTTATGAAATATATGTCTTATTGGAAAGGTATCAAAACCGAGTATATTTATTTGATATGGATCATGCATTTATTGACAAAGCTTAATAATATTTTTAATGAATTAGCCTTATATAATTTATAATAAAATCGTTATACGACTAAGTAAATGTTTAGTGTAAAAAAAATTCTGCACACACCCTTATGATTCATCATGATTCATATCTTTGGTATCTATGGCAACTAGCATGACAAAGTTCAGATAAATGAAATAGTTAACTATGGAATAAATTGCAATTATTTATGTTTTACATTCTAAACATCATATACTCCCGAGTGGTTCATAGTTTTTCATGATTGAAATTTGCGTCGGTCGGTTTGAATCCCTTACCAATATTATTTTATTAGCAATTCAAAGTTGTGATTAAATTAAATCATAATAAACCTGTAATGGCAATACTGCTACTTATTGGTAACATTAGACATACATATTGTTTACAGAAAATAATATTTTTAACTTCCTCCGTAATTGTATAATTTATTTAATGGATATCCTAAGATGATAGAAAGTGGATATATATGAATATTAAGAAAAAGAAAAAAAAATATATAATCCTATAAATATACTGGAATTTTTAATGTAGTGTTAAAATTAATTTTAGAATTTAAATTACTATCTAAATTTAATCAATATTACTCTAAGCAATTTTTATATAAACTATTAAAATAACTTTCAAAAAATAAAAATCAATTTTACTTAAAGACTTTAAAAATAAATCAATTTGTTTTCATTTCATTTTTAATAAAAAATCAACATATCAAACTCAATTCTAATTGACTGATAACTAATGCACTCTAAATATTTTATTGTGTTTTAATAAACAAAATTAGGCATTATTAACTTCACATTCGAAAAATAAAATATGATATAATTATTTCTTTATAAACTAAATATCACATTAACTAAAAAATATATATTAATAATAATTCTCATATCATTAACATGTCATATGAGAATTTAAATTAGAAGAGATATATCTTTTAAATGAGTAATTATCGATAAAGATCAAATAGGACTCTAGTGAGTGAAAGGTGCAGTTCAATGTGAATTATCTATCATAGCCACCAAAGACAATAACCGTATTAATTCGGCATTCGTTGACTTGGTAGTTAGAGACTAAAAAAGGTAGGAATTAATAAAATATGATACATTTAATTGTAAATTTTAAATTAAATAATTTTATTTATATATTGCAAAAATATAGATTTAAATGCAATTTTATTAATTTATTTTGTAAATTAATGATTTTGCTCCCTCAATCAAGTTTTGACTAAGAATGGTAGTGCTGAAATTAAATATATACTCCCTCATCCATTTAAATTAGGGTCTTGTTAATCAGGGTTTTCAAGACACTCTTTAAGCATTCTAAAAAAAGAAAATATTATATAGAAAATTAAACCATTTCAATTTCGAAGACATTAAATACGCAGATTTTCACAAAAAAAAATAGTATTTTAAGGTTTTAAAGAGTGCCCTAAAGACACTGATTTTCATTTTCCTTTAAATTAAACTAATTTATAACGCTACAAAAGTATTATTCCGTGCTAACTTATAAGGAAAAAAATTAATATTTCACTATTATTAAAAATTTTAAATTTTTGTGTCTTTATGAAATATATGTCTTATTGGAAAGGTGTCAAAACCTAGTATATTTATTTGATATGGATCATGCATTTATTGACAAAGCTTAATAATATTTTTAATGAATTAGCCTTATATAATTTATAATAAAATCGTTATAAGACTAAGTAAACATTTAGTGTAAAAAAAAATTTGCATACACCCTTATGATTCATCATGATTCATATCTTTGGTTTCTATGGCAACTAGCATGACAAAGTTCAGATAAATGAAATAGTTAACTATGGAATAAATTGCAATTATTTCTGTTTTACATTCTAAACATCGGATACTCCCGAGTGGTTCATAGTTTTTCATGATTGAAATTTGCGTCGGTGGGTTTGAATCCCTTACCGATATTATTTTATCAACAATTCAAAGTTGTGATTAAATTAAATCATAATAAACCTTAATGGAAATACTGCTACTTATTGGGAACATTAGACATACATATTGTTTACAGAAAATAATATTTTTAACTTCCTCCGTAATTGAACAATTTATTTAATGGATATCTTAAGATGATAGAGAGTGGATATATATGAATATTAAGAAAAAGAAGAAAAAAATATAATCCTATAAATATACTGGAACTTTTAATGTAGTGTTAAAATTAATTTTAGAATTTAAATTACTATCTAAATTTAATCAATATTACTCTAAGAAATTTTTATATAAACTATTAAAATAACTTTCACAAAATAAAAATCAATTTTACATAAATACTTTTAAAATAAATCAATTTATTTTCATTTCATTTTTAATCAAAAATCAACATATCAAACTCAATTCTAATTGACTTATAACTAATGTACTCTAAATATTTTATTGTGTTTTAATAAACAAAATTAGGCATTATTAACTTGACATTCGAAAAATAAAATATGATATAATTATTTCTTTATAAACTAAATATCACATTAACTAAAAAATATATATTGATAATAATTCTCATATCATTAGCATGTCATATGAGAATTTAAGTTAGAGGTGATATATCTTTTAAATGAATAATTATCGATAAAAATCAAATAGGACTCTAGTGAGTGAAAGGTGCAGTTCAATGTGAACTATCTATCATAGCCACCAAAGAAAGTAACCGTACTAATTCGGCATGCGTTGACTTGGTAGTTAGAGACTAAAAAAAGTAGGAATTAATAAAATATGATACATTTACTTGTAAAATTTAAAGTAAATACATATATTTATAGATTTCAAAAATATAGATTTAAATGCAATTTTATTAATTTATTTTGTAAATTAACAATTTTGCTCCCTCAATCATGTTTTGACTAAGAATGGTAGTGCTGAAATTAAATATATACTCCCTTATCCATTTAAATTAGGGTCTTGTTAACCAGTGTTTTCAAGGCACTCTTTAAGCATTCTAAAAACAGAAAATATTTTAAAGAAAATTTAACAATTTAAATTTCAAAGACATTAAATACGCAGATTCTATAAACAAAAATTAGTATTTTAATGTCTTAAAGAGTACCCTGAACACACTGATTTTCATTGTTATTTAAGTTAAACTAATTTTTTAATGCTAGCAAAGTATTATTCCGTGCTAATTTATAAGGAAAAAAAGTAATATTTCACTATTTTTAAAATTTTTAAATTTTTGTGCCTTTATGAAATAGTATGTCTTATTGGAAAGGTGTCAAAACCGAGTATATTTATTTGATATGGATCATGCATTTATTGAGAAAGATTAATAATATTTTTGATGAATTATCCTTATATAAATTATAATAAAATCGTTATACGACTAAGTAAACATTTACTGTATAAAAAAAATTCTGCATACACCCTTATGATTCATCATGATTCATATCTTTAGTATTTGTGGCAACTAGCATGACAAAGTTCAGATAAATGAAATAGTTAACTATGGAATAAATTGCAATTATTTATGTTTTACATTCTAAACATCAGATACTCCCGAGTGGTTCATAGTTTTTCATGATTGAAATTTGCGTCGGTCGGTTTGAATCCCTTACCAATATTATTTTATCAGCAATTCAAAGTTGTGATTAAATTAAATCATAATAAACCTGTAATGGCAATATTTCTACTTACTGGGAAAATTAGACATACATATTATTTACAGAAAATAATATTTTGAACTTCTTCCGTAAATTTATAATTTATTTAATGGATATCTTAAGATGATAGAGAGTGGATATATATGAATATGAAGAAAAAGAAGAAAAAAAATATAATCCTATAAATATACTGGAATTTTTAATGTAGTGTTAAAATTAATTTTAGAATTTAAATTACTATCTAAATTTAATCAATATTACGCAAAAGCAATTTTTATATAAACTATTAAAATAACTTTCACAAAATAAAAATCAATTTTACTTAAATACTTTAAAAATAAATCAATTTCTTTTCATTTCATTTTTAATCAAAAATCAACATATCAAACTCAATTCTAATTGACTAATAACTAATGCACTCTAAATATTTTATTGTGTTTTATTAAACAAAATTAGGCATTATTAACTAGACATTCGAAAAATAAAATATGATATAATTATTTCTTTATAAACTAAATATCACATTAACTAAAAAATATATATTGATAATAATTCTCATATCATTAACATGTCATATGATAATTTAAATTAGAGGTGATATATCTTTTAAATGAGTAATTATCGATAAAGATCAAATAGGAATCTAGTTTGTGAAAGGTGCAGTTCAATGTGAACTATCTATCATAGCCACCAAAGACAATAACCGTACTAATTCGGCATGCGTTAACTTTGTAGTTAGAGACTCAGAAAGGTAGGAATTAATAAAATATGATACATTTACTTGTAAAATTTAAAGTAAATAAATATATTTATATATTACAAAAATATAGATTTAAATGCAATTTTATTAATTTATTTTGTAAATTAACAATTTTGCTCCCTCAATCATGTTTTGACTAAGAATGGTAGTGCTGAATGTAAATATATACTCCCTTATCCATTTAAATTAGGGTCTTGTTAACCAGTGTTTTCAAGGCACTCTTTAAGCATTCTAAAAACAGAAAATATTTTAAAGAAAATTTAACAATTTAAATTTCAAAGACATTAAATACGCAGATTCTATAAACAAAAATTAGTATTTTAATGTCTTAAAGAGTACCCTGAACACACTGATTTTCATTGTTATTTAAGTTAAACTAATTTTTTAATGCTAGCAAAGTATTATTCCGTGCTAATTTATAAGGAAAAAAAGTAATATTTCACTATTTTTAAAATTTTTAAATTTTTGTGCCTTTATGAAATAGTATGTCTTATTGGAAAGGTGTCAAAACCGAGTATATTTATTTGATATGGATCATGCATTTATTGAGAAAGATTAATAATATTTTTGATGAATTATCCTTATATAAATTATAATAAAATCGTTATACGACTAAGTAAACATTTACTGTATAAAAAAAATTCTGCATACACCCTTATGATTCATCATGATTCATATCTTTAGTATTTGTGGCAACTAGCATGACAAAGTTCAGATAAATGAAATAGTTAACTATGGAATAAATTGCAATTATTTATGTTTTACATTCTAAACATCAGATACTCCCGAGTGGTTCATAGTTTTTCATGATTGAAATTTGCGTCGGTCGGTTTGAATCCCTTACCAATATTATTTTATCAGCAATTCAAAGTTGTGATTAAATTAAATCATAATAAACCTGTAATGGCAATATTTCTACTTACTGGGAACATTAGACATACATATTATTTACAGAAAATAATATTTTGAACTTCTTCCGTAAATTTATAATTTATTTAATGGATATCTTAAGATGATAGAGAGTGGATATATATGAATATGAAGAAAAAGAAGAAAAAAAATATAATCCTATAAATATACTGGAATTTTTAATGTAGTGTTAAAATTAATTTTAGAATTTAAATTACTATCTAAATTTAATCAATATTACGCAAAAGCAATTTTTATATAAACTATTAAAATAACTTTCACAAAATAAAAATCAATTTTACTTAAATACTTTAAAAATAAATCAATTTATTTTCATTTCATTTTTAATCAAAAATCAACATATCAAACTCAATTCTAATTGACTAATACCTAATGCACTCTAAATATTTTATTGTGTTTTATTAAACAAAATTAGGCATTATTAACTAGACATTCGAAAAATAAAATATGATATAATTATTTCTTTATAAACTAAATATCACATTAACTAAAAAATATATATTGATAATAATTCTCATATCATTAACATGTCATATGATAATTTAAATTAGAGGTGATATATCTTTTAAATGAGTAATTATCGATAAAGATCAAATAGGAATCTAGTTTGTGAAAGGTGCAGTTCAATGTGAACTATCTATCATAGCCACCAAAGACAATAACCGTACTAATTCGGCATGCGTTAACTTTGTAGTTAGAGACTCAGAAAGGTAGGAATTAATAAAATATGATACATTTACTTGTAAAATTTAAAGTAAATAAATATATTTATATATTACAAAAATATAGATTTAAATGCAATTTTATTAATTTATTTTGTAAATTAACAATTTTGCTCCCTCAATCATGTTTTGACTAAGAATGGTAGTGCTGAAATTAAATATATACTCCCTTATCCATTTAAATTAGGGTCTTGTTAACCAGTGTTTTCAAGGCACTCTTTAAGCATTCTAAAAACAGAAAATATTTTAAAGAAAATTTAACAATTTAAATTTCAAAGACATTAAATACGCAGATTCTATAAACAAAAATTAGTATTTTAATGTCTTAAAGAGTACCCTGAACACACTGATTTTCATTGTTATTTAAGTTAAACTAATTTTTTAATGCTAGCAAAGTATTATTCCGTGCTAATTTATAAGGAAAAAAAGTAATATTTCACTATTTTTAAAATTTTTAAATTTTTGTGCCTTTATGAAATAGTATGTCTTATTGGAAAGGTGTCAAAACCGAGTATATTTATTTGATATGGATCATGCATTTATTGAGAAAGATTAATAATATTTTTGATGAATTATCCTTATATAAATTATAATAAAATCGTTATACGACTAAGTAAACATTTACTGTATAAAAAAAATTCTGCATACACCCTTATGATTCATCATGATTCATATCTTTAGTATTTGTGGCAACTAGCATGACAAAGTTCAGATAAATGAAATAGTTAACTATGGAATAAATTGCAATTATTTATGTTTTACATTCTAAACATCAGATACTCCCGAGTGGTTCATAGTTTTTCATGATTGAAATTTGCGTCGGTCGGTTTGAATCCCTTACCAATATTATTTTATCAGCAATTCAAAGTTGTGATTAAATTAAATCATAATAAACCTGTAATGGCAATATTTCTACTTACTGGGAACATTAGACATACATATTATTTACAGAAAATAATATTTTGAACTTCTTCCGTAAATTTATAATTTATTTAATGGATATCTTAAGATGATAGAGAGTGGATATATATGAATATGAAGAAAAAGAAGAAAAAAAATATAATCCTATAAATATACTGGAATTTTTAATGTAGTGTTAAAATTAATTTTAGAATTTAAATTACTATCTAAATTTAATCAATATTACGCAAAAGCAATTTTTATATAAACTATTAAAATAACTTTCACAAAATAAAAATCAATTTTACTTAAATACTTTAAAAATAAATCAATTTCTTTTCATTTCATTTTTAATCAAAAATCAACATATCAAACTCAATTCTAATTGACTAATAACTAATGCACTCTAAATATTTTATTGTGTTTTATTAAACAAAATTAGGCATTATTAACTAGACATTCGAAAAATAAAATATGATATAATTATTTCTTTATAAACTAAATATCACATTAACTAAAAAATATATATTGATAATAATTCTCATATCATTAACATGTCATATGATAATTTAAATTAGAGGTGATATATCTTTTAAATGAGTAATTATCGATAAAGATCAAATAGGAATCTAGTTTGTGAAAGGTGCAGTTCAATGTGAACTATCTATCATAGCCACCAAAGACAATAACCGTACTAATTCGGCATGCGTTAACTTTGTAGTTAGAGACTCAGAAAGGTAGGAATTAATAAAATATGATACATTTACTTGTAAAATTTAAAGTAAATAAATATATTTATATATTACAAAAATATAGATTTAAATGCAATTTTATTAATTTATTTTGTAAATTAACAATTTTGCTCCCTCAATCATGTTTTGACTAAGAATGGTAGTGCTGAAATTAAATATATACTCCCTTATCCATTTAAATTAGGGTCTTGTTAACCAGTGTTTTCAAGGCACTCTTTAAGCATTCTAAAAACAGAAAATATTTTAAAGAAAATTTAACAATTTAAATTTCAAAGACATTAAATACGCAGATTCTATAAACAAAAATTAGTATTTTAATGTCTTAAAGAGTACCCTGAACACACTGATTTTCATTGTTATTTAAGTTAAACTAATTTTTTAATGCTAGCAAAGTATTATTCCGTGCTAATTTATAAGGAAAAAAAGTAATATTTCACTATTTTTAAAATTTTTAAATTTTTGTGCCTTTATGAAATAGTATGTCTTATTGGAAAGGTGTCAAAACCGAGTATATTTATTTGATATGGATCATGCATTTATTGAGAAAGATTAATAATATTTTTGATGAATTATCCTTATATAAATTATAATAAAATCGTTATACGACTAAGTAAACATTTACTGTATAAAAAAAATTCTGCATACACCCTTATGATTCATCATGATTCATATCTTTAGTATTTGTGGCAACTAGCATGACAAAGTTCAGATAAATGAAATAGTTAACTATGGAATAAATTGCAATTATTTATGTTTTACATTCTAAACATCAGATACTCCCGAGTGGTTCATAGTTTTTCATGATTGAAATTTGCGTCGGTCGGTTTGAATCCCTTACCAATATTATTTTATCAGCAATTCAAAGTTGTGATTAAATTAAATCATAATAAACCTGTAATGGCAATATTTCTACTTACTGGGAACATTAGACATACATATTATTTACAGAAAATAATATTTTGAACTTCTTCCGTAAATTTATAATTTATTTAATGGATATCTTAAGATGATAGAGAGTGGATATATATGAATATGAAGAAAAAGAAGAAAAAAAATATAATCCTATAAATATACTGGAATTTTTAATGTAGTGTTAAAATTAATTTTAGAATTTAAATTACTATCTAAATTTAATCAATATTACGCAAAAGCAATTTTTATATAAACTATTAAAATAACTTTCACAAAATAAAAATCAATTTTACTTAAATACTTTAAAAATAAATCAATTTATTTTCATTTCATTTTTAATCAAAAATCAACATATCAAACTCAATTCTAATTGACTAATAACTAATGCACTCTAAATATTTTATTGTGTTTTATTAAACAAAATTAGGCATTATTAACTAGACATTCGAAAAATAAAATATGATATAATTATTTCTTTATAAACTAAATATCACATTAACTAAAAAATATATATTGATAATAATTCTCATATCATTAACATGTCATATGATAATTTAAATTAGAGGTGATATATCTTTTAAATGAGTAATTATCGATAAAGATCAAATAGGAATCTAGTTTGTGAAAGGTGCAGTTCAATGTGAACTATCTATCATAGCCACCAAAGACAATAACCGTACTAATTCGGCATGCGTTAACTTTGTAGTTAGAGACTCAGAAAGGTAGGAATTAATAAAATATGATACATTTACTTGTAAAATTTAAAGTAAATAAATATATTTATATATTACAAAAATATAGATTTAAATGCAATTTTATTAATTTATTTTGTAAATTAACAATTTTGCTCCCTCAATCATGTTTTGACTAAGAATGGTAGTGCTGAAATTAAATATATACTCCCTTATCCATTTAAATTAGGGTCTTGTTAACCAGTGTTTTCAAGGCACTCTTTAAGCATTCTAAAAACAGAAAATATTTTAAAGAAAATTTAACAATTTAAATTTCAAAGACATTAAATACGCAGATTCTATAAACAAAAATTAGTATTTTAATGTCTTAAAGAGTACCCTGAACACACTGATTTTCATTGTTATTTAAGTTAAACTAATTTTTTAATGCTAGCAAAGTATTATTCCGTGCTAATTTATAAGGAAAAAAAGTAATATTTCACTATTTTTAAAATTTTTAAATTTTTGTGCCTTTATGAAATAGTATGTCTTATTGGAAAGGTGTCAAAACCGAGTATATTTATTTGATATGGATCATGCATTTATTGAGAAAGATTAATAATATTTTTGATGAATTATCCTTATATAACTTATAATAAAATCGTTATACGACTAAGTAAACATTTACTGTATAAAAAAAATTCTGCATACACCCTTATGATTCATCATGATTCATATCTTTAGTATTTGTGGCAACTAGCATGACAAAGTTCAGATAAATGAAATAGTTAACTATGGAATAAATTGCAATTATTTATGTTTTACATTCTAAACATCAGATACTCCCGAGTGGTTCATAGTTTTTCATGATTGAAATTTGCGTCGGTCGGTTTGAATCCCTTACCAATATTATTTTATCAGCAATTCAAAGTTGTGATTAAATTAAATCATAATAAACCTGTAATGGCAATATTTCTACTTACTGGGAACATTAGACATACATATTATTTACAGAAAATAATATTTTGAACTTCTTCCGTAAATTTATAATTTATTTAATGGATATCTTAAGATGATAGAGAGTGGATATATATGAATATGAAGAAAAAGAAGAAAAAAAATATAATCCTATAAATATACTGGAATTTTTAATGTAGTGTTAAAATTAATTTTAGAATTTAAATTACTATCTAAATTTAATCAATATTACGCAAAAGCAATTTTTATATAAACTATTAAAATAACTTTCACAAAATAAAAATCAATTTACTTAAATACTTTAAAAATAAATCAATTTATTTTCATTTCATTTTTAATCAAAAATCAACATATCAAACTCAATTCTAATTGACTAATAACTAATGCACTCTAAATATTTTATTGTGTTTTATTAAACAAAATTAGGCATTATTAACTAGACATTCGAAAAATAAAATATGATATAATTATTTCTTTATAAACTAAATATCACATTAACTAAAAAATATATATTGATAATAATTCTCATATCATTAACATGTCATATGATAATTTAAATTAGAGGTGATATATCTTTTAAATGAGTAATTATCGATAAAGATCAAATAGGAATCTAGTTTGTGAAAGGTGCAGTTCAATGTGAACTATCTATCATAGCCACCAAAGACAATAACCGTACTAATTCGGCATGCGTTAACTTTGTAGTTAGAGACTCAGAAAGGTAGGAATTAATAAAATATGATACATTTACTTGTAAAATTTAAAGTAAATAAATATATTTATATATTACAAAAATATAGATTTAAATGCAATTTTATTAATTTATTTTGTAAATTAACAATTTTGCTCCCTCAATCATGTTTTGACTAAGAATGGTAGTGCTGAAATTAAATATATACTCCCTTATCCATTTAAATTAGGGTCTTGTTAACCAGTGTTTTCAAGGCACTCTTTAAGCATTCTAAAAACAGAAAATATTTTAAAGAAAATTTAACAATTTAAATTTCAAAGACATTAAATACGCAGATTCTATAAACAAAAATTAGTATTTTAATGTCTTAAAGAGTACCCTGAACACACTGATTTTCATTGTTATTTAAGTTAAACTAATTTTTTAATGCTAGCAAAGTATTATTCCGTGCTAATTTATAAGGAAAAAAAGTAATATTTCACTATTTTTAAAATTTTTAAATTTTTGTGCCTTTATGAAATAGTATGTCTTATTGGAAAGGTGTCAAAACCGAGTATATTTATTTGATATGGATCATGCATTTATTGAGAAAGATTAATAATATTTTTGATGAATTATCCTTATATAAATTATAATAAAATTGTTATACGACTAAGTAAACATTTACTGTATAAAAAAAATTCTGCATACACCCTTATGATTCATCATGATTCATATCTTTAGTATTTGTGGCAACTAGCATGACAAAGTTCAGATAAATGAAATAGTTAACTATGGAATAAATTGCAATTATTTATGTTTTACATTCTAAACATCAGATACTCCCGAGTGGTTCATAGTTTTTCATGATTGAAATTTGCGTCGGTCGGTTTGAATCCCTTACCAATATTATTTTATTAGCAATTCAAAGTTGTGATTAAATTAAATCATAATAAACCTGTAATGGCAATATTTCTACTTACTGGGAACATTAGACATACATATTATTTACAGAAAATAATATTTTGAACTTCTTCCGTAAATTTATAATTTATTTAATGGATATCTTAAGATGATAGAGAGTGGATATATATGAATATGAAGAAAAAGAAGAAAAAAAATATAATCCTATAAATATACTGGAATTTTTAATGTAGTGTTAAAATTAATTTTAGAATTTAAATTACTATCTAAATTTAATCAATATTACGCAAAAGCAATTTTTATATAAACTATTAAAATAACTTTCACAAAATAAAAATCAATTTTACTTAAATACTTTAAAAATAAATCAATTTATTTTCATTTCATTTTTAATCAAAAATCAACATATCAAACTCAATTCTAATTGACTAATAACTAATGCACTCTAAATATTTTATTGTGTTTTATTAAACAAAATTAGGCATTATTAACTAGACATTCGAAAAATAAAATATGATATAATTATTTCTTTATAAACTAAATATCACATTAACTAAAAAATATATATTGATAATAATTCTCATATCATTAACATGTCATATGATAATTTAAATTAGAGGTGATATATCTTTTAAATGAGTAATTATCGATAAAGATCAAATAGGAATCTAGTTTGTGAAAGGTGCAGTTCAATGTGAACTATCTATCATAGCCACCAAAGACAATAACCGTACTAATTCGGCATGCGTTAACTTTGTAGTTAGAGACTCAGAAAGGTAGGAATTAATAAAATATGATACATTTACTTGTAAAATTTAAAGTAAATAAATATATTTATATATTACAAAAATATAGATTTAAATGCAATTTTATTAATTTATTTTGTAAATTAACAATTTTGCTCCCTCAATCATGTTTTGACTAAGAATGGTAGTGCTGAAATTAAATATATACTCCCTTATCCATTTAAATTAGGGTCTTGTTAACCAGTGTTTTCAAGGCACTCTTTAAGCATTCTAAAAACAGAAAATATTTTAAAGAAAATTTAACAATTTAAATTTCAAAGACATTAAATACGCAGATTCTATAAACAAAAATTAGTATTTTAATGTCTTAAAGAGTACCCTGAACACACTGATTTTCATTGTTATTTAAGTTAAACTAATTTTTTAATGCTAGCAAAGTATTATTCCGTGCTAATTTATAAGGAAAAAAAGTAATATTTCACTATTTTTAAAATTTTTAAATTTTTGTGCCTTTATGAAATAGTATGTCTTATTGGAAAGGTGTCAAAACTGAGTATATTTATTTGATATGGATCATGCATTTATTGAGAAAGATTAATAATATTTTTGATGAATTATCCTTATATAACTTATAATAAAATCGTTATACGACTAAGTAAACATTTACTGTATAAAAAAAATTCTGCATACACCCTTATGATTCATCATGATTCATATCTTTATTATTTGTGGCAACTAGCATGACAAAGTTCAGATAAATGAAATAGTTAACTATGGAATAAATTGCAATTATTTATGTTTTACATTCTAAACATCAGATACTCCCGAGTGGTTCATAGTTTTTCATGATTGAAATTTGCGTCGGTCGGTTTGAATCCCTTACCAATATTATTTTATCAGCAATTCAAAGTTGTGATTAAATTAAATCATAATAAACCTGTAATGGCAATATTTCTACTTACTGGGAACATTAGACATACATATTATTTACAGAAAATAATATTTTGAACTTCTTCCGTAAATTTATAATTTATTTAATGGATATCTTAAGATGATAGAGAGTGGATATATATGAATATGAAGAAAAAGAAGAAAAAAAATATAATCCTATAAATATACTGGAATTTTTAATGTAGTGTTAAAATTAATTTTAGAATTTAAATTACTATCTAAATTTAATCAATATTACGCAAAAGCAATTTTTATATAAACTATTAAAATAACTTTCACAAAATAAAAATCAATTTTACTTAAATACTTTAAAAATAAATCAATTTATTTTCATTTCATTTTTAATCAAAAATCAACATATCAAACTCAATTCTAATTGACTAATAACTAATGCACTCTAAATATTTTATTGTGTTTTATTAAACAAAATTAGGCATTATTAACTAGACATTCGAAAAATAAAATATGATATAATTATTTCTTTATAAACTAAATATCACATTAACTAAAAAATATATATTGATAATAATTCTCATATCATTAACATGTCATATGATAATTTAAATTAGAGGTGATATATCTTTTAAATGAGTAATTATCGATAAAGATCAAATAGGAATCTAGTTTGTGAAAGGTGCAGTTCAATGTGAACTATCTATCATAGCCACCAAAGACAATAATCGTACTAATTCGGCATGCGTTAACTTTGTAGTTAGAGACTCAGAAAGGTAGGAATTAATAAAATATGATACATTTACTTGTAAAATTTAAAGTAAATAAATATATTTATATATTACAAAAATATAGATTTAAATGCAATTTTATTAATTTATTTTGTAAATTAACAATTTTGCTCCCTCAATCATGTTTTGACTAAGAATGGTAGTGCTGAAATTAAATATATACTCCCTTATCCATTTAAATTAGGGTCTTGTTAACCAGTGTTTTCAAGGCACTCTTTAAGCATTCTAAAAACAGAAAATATTTTAAAGAAAATTTAACAATTTAAATTTCAAAGACATTAAATACGCAGATTCTATAAACAAAAATTAGTATTTTAATGTCTTAAAGAGTACCCTGAACACACTGATTTTCATTGTTATTTAAGTTAAACTAATTTTTTAATGCTAGCAAAGTATTATTCCGTGCTAATTTATAAGGAAAAAAAGTAATATTTCACTATTTTTAAAATTTTTAAATTTTTGTGCCTTTATGAAATAGTATGTCTTATTGGAAAGGTGTCAAAACCGAGTATATTTATTTGATATGGATCATGCATTTATTGAGAAAGATTAATAATATTTTTGATGAATTATCCTTATATAAATTATAATAAAATCGTTATACGACTAAGTAAACATTTACTGTATAAAAAAAATTCTGCATACACCCTTATGATTCATCATGATTCATATCTTTAGTATTTGTGGCAACTAGCATGACAAAGTTCAGATAAATGAAATAGTTAACTATGGAATAAATTGCAATTATTTATGTTTTACATTCTAAACATCAGATACTCCCGAGTGGTTCATAGTTTTTCATGATTGAAATTTGCGTCGGTCGGTTTGAATCCCTTACCAATATTATTTTATCAGCAATTCAAAGTTGTGATTAAATTAAATCATAATAAACCTGTAATGGCAATATTTCTACTTACTGGGAACATTAGACATACATATTATTTACAGAAAATAATATTTTGAACTTCTTCCGTAAATTTATAATTTATTTAATGGATATCTTAAGATGATAGAGAGTGGATATATATGAATATGAAGAAAAAGAAGAAAAAAAATATAATCCTATAAATATACTGGAATTTTTAATGTAGTGTTAAAATTAATTTTAGAATTTAAATTACTATCTAAATTTAATCAATATTACGCAAAAGCAATTTTTATATAAACTATTAAAATAACTTTCACAAAATAAAAATCAATTTTACTTAAATACTTTAAAAATAAATCAATTTATTTTCATTTCATTTTTAATCAAAAATCAACATATCAAACTCAATTCTAATTGACTAATAACTAATGCACTCTAAATATTTTATTGTGTTTTATTAAACAAAATTAGGCATTATTAACTAGACATTCGAAAAATAAAATATGATATAATTATTTCTTTATAAACTAAATATCACATTAACTAAAAAATATATATTGATAATAATTCTCATATCATTAACATGTCATATGATAATTTAAATTAGAGGTGATATATCTTTTAAATGAGTAATTATCGATAAAGATCAAATAGGAATCTAGTTTGTGAAAGGTGCAGTTCAATGTGAACTATCTATCATAGCCACCAAAGACAATAACCGTACTAATTCGGCATGCGTTAACTTTGTAGTTAGAGACTCAGAAAGGTAGGAATTAATAAAATATGATACATTTACTTGTAAAATTTAAAGTAAATAAATATATTTATATATTACAAAAATATAGATTTAAATGCAATTTTATTAATTTATTTTGTAAATTAACAATTTTGCTCCCTCAATCATGTTTTGACTAAGAATGGTAGTGCTGAAATTAAATATATACTCCCTTATCCATTTAAATTAGGGTCTTGTTAACCAGTGTTTTCAAGGCACTCTTTAAGCATTCTAAAAACAGAAAATATTTTAAAGAAAATTTAACAATTTAAATTTCAAAGACATTAAATACGCAGATTCTATAAACAAAAATTAGTATTTTAATGTCTTAAAGAGTACCCTGAACACACTGATTTTCATTGTTATTTAAGTTAAACTAATTTTTTAATGCTAGCAAAGTATTATTCCGTGCTAATTTATAAGGAAAAAAAGTAATATTTCACTATTTTTAAAATTTTTAAATTTTTGTGCCTTTATGAAATAGTATGTCTTATTGGAAAGGTGTCAAAACCGAGTATATTTATTTGATATGGATCATGCATTTATTGAGAAAGATTAATAATATTTTTGATGAATTATCCTTATATAACTTATAATAAAATCGTTATACGACTAAGTAAACATTTACTGTATAAAAAAAATTCTGCATACACCCTTATGATTCATCATGATTCATATCTTTAGTATTTGTGGCAACTAGCATGACAAAGTTCAGATAAATGAAATAGTTAACTATGGAATAAATTGCAATTATTTATGTTTTACATTCTAAACATCAGATACTCCCGAGTGGTTCATAGTTTTTCATGATTGAAATTTGCGTCGGTCGGTTTGAATCCCTTACCAATATTATTTTATCAGCAATTCAAAGTTGTGATTAAATTAAATCATAATAAACCTGTAATGGCAATATTTCTACTTACTGGGAACATTAGACATACATATTATTTACAGAAAATAATATTTTGAACTTCTTCCGTAAATTTATAATTTATTTAATGGATATCTTAAGATGATAGAGAGTGGATATATATGAATATGAAGAAAAAGAAGAAAAAAAATATAATCCTATAAATATACTGGAATTTTTAATGTAGTGTTAAAATTAATTTTAGAATTTAAATTACTATCTAAATTTAATCAATATTACGCAAAAGCAATTTTTATATAAACTATTAAAATAACTTTCACAAAATAAAAATCAATTTTACTTAAATACTTTAAAAATAAATCAATTTATTTTCATTTCATTTTTAATCAAAAATCAACATATCAAACTCAATTCTAATTGACTAATAACTAATGCACTCTAAATATTTTATTGTGTTTTATTAAACAAAATTAGGCATTATTAACTAGACATTCGAAAAATAAAATATGATATAATTATTTCTTTATAAACTAAATATCACATTAACTAAAAAATATATATTGATAATAATTCTCATATCATTAACATGTCATATGATAATTTAAATTAGAGGTGATATATCTTTTAAATGAGTAATTATCGATAAAGATCAAATAGGAATCTAGTTTGTGAAAGGTGCAGTTCAATGTGAACTATCTATCATAGCCACCAAAGACAATAACCGTACTAATTCGGCATGCGTTAACTTTGTAGTTAGAGACTCAGAAAGGTAGGAATTAATAAAATATGATACATTTACTTGTAAAATTTAAAGTAAATAAATATATTTATATATTACAAAAATATAGATTTAAATGCAATTTTATTAATTTATTTTGTAAATTAACAATTTTGCTCCCTCAATCATGTTTTGACTAAGAATGGTAGTGCTGAAATTAAATATATACTCCCTTATCCATTTAAATTAGGGTCTTGTTAACCAGTGTTTTCAAGGCACTCTTTAAGCATTCTAAAAACAGAAAATATTTTAAAGAAAATTTAACAATTTAAATTTCAAAGACATTAAATACGCAGATTCTATAAACAAAAATTAGTATTTTAATGTCTTAAAGAGTACCCTGAACACACTGATTTTCATTGTTATTTAAGTTAAACTAATTTTTTAATGCTAGCAAAGTATTATTCCGTGCTAATTTATAAGGAAAAAAAGTAATATTTCACTATTTTTAAAATTTTTAAATTTTTGTGCCTTTATGAAATAGTATGTCTTATTGGAAAGGTGTCAAAACTGAGTATATTTATTTGATATGGATCATGCATTTATTGAGAAAGATTAATAATATTTTTGATGAATTATCCTTATATAACTTATAATAAAATCGTTATACGACTAAGTAAACATTTACTGTATAAAAAAAATTCTGCATACACCCTTATGATTCATCATGATTCATATCTTTAGTATTTGTGGCAACTAGCATGACAAAGTTCAGATAAATGAAATAGTTAACTATGGAATAAATTGCAATTATTTATGTTTTACATTCTAAACATCAGATACTCCCGAGTGGTTCATAGTTTTTCATGATTGAAATTTGCGTCGGTCGGTTTGAATCCCTTACCAATATTATTTTATCAGCAATTCAAAGTTGTGATTAAATTAAATCATAATAAACCTGTAATGGCAATATTTCTACTTACTGGGAACATTAGACATACATATTATTTACAGAAAATAATATTTTGAACTTCTTCCGTAAATTTATAATTTATTTAATGGATATCTTAAGATGATAGAGAGTGGATATATATGAATATGAAGAAAAAGAAGAAAAAAAATATAATCCTATAAATATACTGGAATTTTTAATGTAGTGTTAAAATTAATTTTAGAATTTAAATTACTATCTAAATTTAATCAATATTACGCAAAAGCAATTTTTATATAAACTATTAAAATAACTTTCACAAAATAAAAATCAATTTTACTTAAATACTTTAAAAATAAATCAATTTATTTTCATTTCATTTTTAATCAAAAATCAACATATCAAACTCAATTCTAATTGACTAATAACTAATGCACTCTAAATATTTTATTGTGTTTTATTAAACAAAATTAGGCATTATTAACTAGACATTCGAAAAATAAAATATGATATAATTATTTCTTTATAAACTAAATATCACATTAACTAAAAAATATATATTGATAATAATTCTCATATCATTAACATGTCATATGATAATTTAAATTAGAGGTGATATATCTTTTAAATGAGTAATTATCGATAAAGATCAAATAGGAATCTAGTTTGTGAAAGGTGCAGTTCAATGTGAACTATCTATCATAGCCACCAAAGACAATAACCGTACTAATTCGGCATGCGTTAACTTTGTAGTTAGAGACTCAGAAAGGTAGGAATTAATAAAATATGATACATTTACTTGTAAAATTTAAAGTAAATAAATATATTTATATATTACAAAAATATAGATTTAAATGCAATTTTATTAATTTATTTTGTAAATTAACAATTTTGCTCCCTCAATCATGTTTTGACTAAGAATGGTAGTGCTGAAATTAAATATATACTCCCTTATCCATTTAAATTAGGGTCTTGTTAACCAGTGTTTTCAAGGCACTCTTTAAGCATTCTAAAAACAGAAAATATTTTAAAGAAAATTTAACAATTTAAATTTCAAAGACATTAAATACGCAGATTCTATAAACAAAAATTAGTATTTTAATGTCTTAAAGAGTACCCTGAACACACTGATTTTCATTGTTATTTAAGTTAAACTAATTTTTTAATGCTAGCAAAGTATTATTCCGTGCTAATTTATAAGGAAAAAAAGTAATATTTCACTATTTTTAAAATTTTTAAATTTTTGTGCCTTTATGAAATAGTATGTCTTATTGGAAAGGTGTCAAAACCGAGTATATTTATTTGATATGGATCATGCATTTATTGAGAAAGATTAATAATATTTTTGATGAATTATCCTTATATAACTTATAATAAAATCGTTATACGACTAAGTAAACATTTACTGTATAAAAAAAATTCTGCATACACCCTTATGATTCATCATGATTCATATCTTTAGTATTTGTGGCAACTAGCATGACAAAGTTCAGATAAATGAAATAGTTAACTATGGAATAAATTGCAATTATTTATGTTTTACATTCTAAACATCAGATACTCCCGAGTGGTTCATAGTTTTTCATGATTGAAATTTGCGTCGGTCGGTTTGAATCCCTTACCAATATTATTTTATCAGCAATTCAAAGTTGTGATTAAATTAAATCATAATAAACCTGTAATGGCAATATTTCTACTTACTGGGAACATTAGACATACATATTATTTACAGAAAATAATATTTTGAACTTCTTCCGTAAATTTATAATTTATTTAATGGATATCTTAAGATGATAGAGAGTGGATATATATGAATATGAAGAAAAAGAAGAAAAAAAATATAATCCTATAAATATACTGGAATTTTTAATGTAGTGTTAAAATTAATTTTAGAATTTAAATTACTATCTAAATTTAATCAATATTACGCAAAAGCAATTTTTATATAAACTATTAAAATAACTTTCACAAAATAAAAATCAATTTTACTTAAATACTTTAAAAATAAATCAATTTATTTTCATTTCATTTTTAATCAAAAATCAACATATCAAACTCAATTCTAATTGACTAATAACTAATGCACTCTAAATATTTTATTGTGTTTTATTAAACAAAATTAGGCATTATTAACTAGACATTCGAAAAATAAAATATGATATAATTATTTCTTTATAAACTAAATATCACATTAACTAAAAAATATATATTGATAATAATTCTCATATCATTAACATGTCATATGATAATTTAAATTAGAGGTGATATATCTTTTAAATGAGTAATTATCGATAAAGATCAAATAGGAATCTAGTTTGTGAAAGGTGCAGTTCAATGTGAACTATCTATCATAGCCACCAAAGACAATAACCGTACTAATTCGGCATGCGTTAACTTTGTAGTTAGAGACTCAGAAAGGTAGGAATTAATAAAATATGATACATTTACTTGTAAAATTTAAAGTAAATAAATATATTTATATATTACAAAAATATAGATTTAAATGCAATTTTATTAATTTATTTTGTAAATTAACAATTTTGCTCCCTCAATCATGTTTTGACTAAGAATGGTAGTGCTGAAATTAAATATATACTCCCTTATCCATTTAAATTAGGGTCTTGTTAACCAGTGTTTTCAAGGCACTCTTTAAGCATTCTAAAAACAGAAAATATTTTAAAGAAAATTTAACAATTTAAATTTCAAAGACATTAAATACGCAGATTCTATAAACAAAAATTAGTATTTTAATGTCTTAAAGAGTACCCTGAACACACTGATTTTCATTGTTATTTAAGTTAAACTAATTTTTTAATGCTAGCAAAGTATTATTCCGTGCTAATTTATAAGGAAAAAAAGTAATATTTCACTATTTTTTAAATTTTTAAATTTTTGTGCCTTTATGAAATAGTATGTCTTATTGGAAAGGTGTCAAAACCGAGTATATTTATTTGATATGGATCATGCATTTATTGAGAAAGATTAATAATATTTTTGATGAATTATCCTTATATAACTTATAATAAAATCGTTATACGACTAAGTAAACATTTACTGTATAAAAAAAATTCTGCATACACCCTTATGATTCATCATGATTCATATCTTTAGTATTTGTGGCAACTAGCATGACAAAGTTCAGATAAATGAAATAGTTAACTATGGAATAAATTGCAATTATTTATGTTTTACATTCTAAACATCAGATACTCCCGAGTGGTTCATAGTTTTTCATGATTGAAATTTGCGTCGGTCGGTTTGAATCCCTTACCAATATTATTTTATCAGCAATTCAAAGTTGTGATTAAATTAAATCATAATAAACCTGTAATGGCAATATTTCTACTTACTGGGAACATTAGACATACATATTATTTACAGAAAATAATATTTTGAACTTCTTCCGTAAATTTATAATTTATTTAATGGATATCTTAAGATGATAGAGAGTGGATATATATGAATATGAAGAAAAAGAAGAAAAAAAATATAATCCTATAAATATACTGGAATTTTTAATGTAGTGTTAAAATTAATTTTAGAATTTAAATTACTATCTAAATTTAATCAATATTACGCAAAAGCAATTTTTATATAAACTATTAAAATAACTTTCACAAAATAAAAATCAATTTTACTTAAATACTTTAAAAATAAATCAATTTATTTTCATTTCATTTTTAATCAAAAATCAACATATCAAACTCAATTCTAATTGACTAATAACTAATGCACTCTAAATATTTTATTGTGTTTTATTAAACAAAATTAGGCATTATTAACTAGACATTCGAAAAATAAAATATGATATAATTATTTCTTTATAAACTAAATATCACATTAACTAAAAAATATATATTGATAATAATTCTCATATCATTAACATGTCATATGATAATTTAAATTAGAGGTGATATATCTTTTAAATGAGTAATTATCGATAAAGATCAAATAGGAATCTAGTTTGTGAAAGGTGCAGTTCAATGTGAACTATCTATCATAGCCACCAAAGACAATAACCGTACTAATTCGGCATGCGTTAACTTTGTAGTTAGAGACTCAGAAAGGTAGGAATTAATAAAATATGATACATTTACTTGTAAAATTTAAAGTAAATAAATATATTTATATATTACAAAAATATAGATTTAAATGCAATTTTATTAATTTATTTTGTAAATTAACAATTTTGCTCCCTCAATCATGTTTTGACTAAGAATGGTAGTGCTGAAATTAAATATATACTCCCTTATCCATTTAAATTAGGGTCTTGTTAACCAGTGTTTTCAAGGCACTCTTTAAGCATTCTAAAAACAGAAAATATTTTAAAGAAAATTTAACAATTTAAATTTCAAAGACATTAAATACGCAGATTCTATAAACAAAAATTAGTATTTTAATGTCTTAAAGAGTACCCTGAACACACTGATTTTCATTGTTATTTAAGTTAAACTAATTTTTTAATGCTAGCAAAGTATTATTCCGTGCTAATTTATAAGGAAAAAAAGTAATATTTCACTATTTTTAAAATTTTTAAATTTTTGTGCCTTTATGAAATAGTATGTCTTATTGGAAAGGTGTCAAAACCGAGTATATTTATTTGATATGGATCATGCATTTATTGAGAAAGATTAATAATATTTTTGATGAATTATCCTTATATAACTTATAATAAAATCGTTATACGACTAAGTAAACATTTACTGTATAAAAAAAATTCTGCATACACCCTTATGATTCATCATGATTCATATCTTTAGTATTTGTGGCAACTAGCATGACAAAGTTCAGATAAATGAAATAGTTAACTATGGAATAAATTGCAATTATTTATGTTTTACATTCTAAACATCAGATACTCCCGAGTGGTTCATAGTTTTTCATGATTGAAATTTGCGTCGGTCGGTTTGAATCCCTTACCAATATTATTTTATCAGCAATTCAAAGTTGTGATTAAATTAAATCATAATAAACCTGTAATGGCAATATTTCTACTTACTGGGAACATTAGACATACATATTATTTACAGAAAATAATATTTTGAACTTCTTCCGTAAATTTATAATTTATTTAATGGATATCTTAAGATGATAGAGAGTGGATATATATGAATATGAAGAAAAAGAAGAAAAAAAATATAATCCTATAAATATACTGGAATTTTTAATGTAGTGTTAAAATTAATTTTAGAATTTAAATTACTATCTAAATTTAATCAATATTACGCAAAAGCAATTTTTATATAAACTATTAAAATAACTTTCACAAAATAAAAATCAATTTTACTTAAATACTTTAAAAATAAATCAATTTATTTTCATTTCATTTTTAATCAAAAATCAACATATCAAACTCAATTCTAATTGACTAATAACTAATGCACTCTAAATATTTTATTGTGTTTTATTAAACAAAATTAGGCATTATTAACTAGACATTCGAAAAATAAAATATGATATAATTATTTCTTTATAAACTAAATATCACATTAACTAAAAAATATATATTGATAATAATTCTCATATCATTAACATGTCATATGATAATTTAAATTAGAGGTGATATATCTTTTAAATGAGTAATTATCGATAAAGATCAAATAGGAATCTAGTTTGTGAAAGGTGCAGTTCAATGTGAACTATCTATCATAGCCACCAAAGACAATAACCGTACTAATTCGGCATGCGTTAACTTTGTAGTTAGAGACTCAGAAAGGTAGGAATTAATAAAATATGATACATTTACTTGTAAAATTTAAAGTAAATAAATATATTTATATATTACAAAAATATAGATTTAAATGCAATTTTATTAATTTATTTTGTAAATTAACAATTTTGCTCCCTCAATCATGTTTTGACTAAGAATGGTAGTGCTGAAATTAAATATATACTCCCTTATCCATTTAAATTAGGGTCTTGTTAACCAGTGTTTTCAAGGCACTCTTTAAGCATTCTAAAAACAGAAAATATTTTAAAGAAAATTTAACAATTTAAATTTCAAAGACATTAAATACGCAGATTCTATAAACAAAAATTAGTATTTTAATGTCTTAAAGAGTACCCTGAACACACTGATTTTCATTGTTATTTAAGTTAAACTAATTTTTTAATGCTAGCAAAGTATTATTCCGTGCTACTTTATAAGGAAAAAAAGTAATATTTCACTATTTTTAAAATTTTTAAATTTTTGTGCCTTTATGAAATAGTATGTCTTATTGGAAAGGTGTCAAAACCGAGTATATTTATTTGATATGGATCATGCATTTATTGAGAAAGATTAATAATATTTTTGATGAATTATCCTTATATAACTTATAATAAAATCGTTATACGACTAAGTAAACATTTACTGTATAAAAAAAATTCTGCATACACCCTTATGATTCATCATGATTCATATCTTTAGTATTTGTGGCAACTAGCATGACAAAGTTCAGATAAATGAAATAGTTAACTATGGAATAAATTGCAATTATTTATGTTTTACATTCTAAACATCAGATACTCCCGAGTGGTTCATAGTTTTTCATGATTGAAATTTGCGTCGGTGGGTTTGAATCCCTTACCAATATTATTTTATCAGCAATTCAAAGTTGTGATTAAATTAAATCATAATAAACCTGTAATGGCAATATTTCTACTTACTGGGAACATTAGACATACATATTATTTACAGAAAATAATATTTTGAACTTCTTCCGTAAATTTATAATTTATTTAATGGATATCTTAAGATGATAGAGAGTGGATATATATGAATATGAAGAAAAAGAAGAAAAAAAATATAATCCTATAAATATACTGGAATTTTTAATGTAGTGTTAAAATTAATTTTAGAATTTAAATTACTATCTAAATTTAATCAATATTACGCAAAAGCAATTTTTATATAAACTATTAAAATAACTTTCACAAAATAAAAATCAATTTTACTTAAATACTTTAAAAATAAATCAATTTATTTTCATTTCATTTTTAATCAAAAATCAACATATCAAACTCAATTCTAATTGACTAATAACTAATGCACTCTAAATATTTTATTGTGTTTTATTAAACAAAATTAGGCATTATTAACTAGACATTCGAAAAATAAAATATGATATAATTATTTCTTTATAAACTAAATATCACATTAACTAAAAAATATATATTGATAATAATTCTCATATCATTAACATGTCATATGATAATTTAAATTAGAGGTGATATATCTTTTAAATGAGTAATTATCGATAAAGATCAAATAGGAATCTAGTTTGTGAAAGGTGCAGTTCAATGTGAACTATCTATCATAGCCACCAAAGACAATAACCGTACTAATTCGGCATGCGTTAACTTTGTAGTTAGAGACTCAGAAAGGTAGGAATTAATAAAATATGATACATTTACTTGTAAAATTTAAAGTAAATAAATATATTTATATATTACAAAAATATAGATTTAAATGCAATTTTATTAATTTATTTTGTAAATTAACAATTTTGCTCCCTCAATCATGTTTTGACTAAGAATGGTAGTGCTGAAATTAAATATATACTCCCTTATCCATTTAAATTAGGGTCTTGTTAACCAGTGTTTTCAAGGCACTCTTTAAGCATTCTAAAAACAGAAAATATTTTAAAGAAAATTTAACAATTTAAATTTCAAAGACATTAAATACGCAGATTCTATAAACAAAAATTAGTATTTTAATGTCTTAAAGAGTACCCTGAACACACTGATTTTCATTGTTATTTAAGTTAAACTAATTTTTTAATGCTAGCAAAGTATTATTCCGTGCTAATTTATAAGGAAAAAAAGTAATATTTCACTATTTTAAAAATTTTTAAATTTTTGTGCCTTTATGAAATAGTATGTCTTATTGGAAAGGTGTCAAAACCGAGTATATTTATTTGATATGGATCATGCATTTATTGAGAAAGATTAATAATATTTTTGATGAATTATCCTTATATAACTTATAATAAAATCGTTATACGACTAAGTAAACATTTACTGTATAAAAAAAATTCTGCATACACCCTTATGATTCATCATGATTCATATCTTTAGTATTTGTGGCAACTAGCATGACAAAGTTCAGATAAATGAAATAGTTAACTATGGAATAAATTGCAATTATTTATGTTTTACATTCTAAACATCAGATACTCCCGAGTGGTTCATAGTTTTTCATGATTGAAATTTGCGTCGGTCGGTTTGAATCCCTTACCAATATTATTTTATCAGCAATTCAAAGTTGTGATTAAATTAAATCATAATAAACCTGTAATGGCAATATTTCTACTTACTGGGAACATTAGACATACATATTATTTACAGAAAATAATATTTTGAACTTCTTCCGTAAATTTATAATTTATTTAATGGATATCTTAAGATGATAGAGAGTGGATATATATGAATATGAAGAAAAAGAAGAAAAAAAATATAATCCTATAAATATACTGGAATTTTTAATGTAGTGTTAAAATTAATTTTAGAATTTAAATTACTATCTAAATTTAATCAATATTACGCAAAAGCAATTTTTATATAAACTATTAAAATAACTTTCACAAAATAAAAATCAATTTTACTTAAATACTTTAAAAATAAATCAATTTATTTTCATTTCATTTTTAATCAAAAATCAACATATCAAACTCAATTCTAATTGACTAATAACTAATGCACTCTAAATATTTTATTGTGTTTTATTAAACAAAATTAGGCATTATTAACTAGACATTCGAAAAATAAAATATGATATAATTATTTCTTTATAAACTAAATATCACATTAACTAAAAAATATATATTGATAATAATTCTCATATCATTAACATGTCATATGATAATTTAAATTAGAGGTGATATATCTTTTAAATGAGTAATTATCGATAAAGATCAAATAGGAATCTAGTTTGTGAAAGGTGCAGTTCAATGTGAACTATCTATCATAGCCACCAAAGACAATAACCGTACTAATTCGGCATGCGTTAACTTTGTAGTTAGAGACTCAGAAAGGTAGGAATTAATAAAATATGATACATTTACTTGTAAAATTTAAAGTAAATAAATATATTTATATATTACAAAAATATAGATTTAAATGCAATTTTATTAATTTATTTTGTAAATTAACAATTTTGCTCCCTCAATCATGTTTTGACTAAGAATGGTAGTGCTGAAATTAAATATATACTCCCTTATCCATTTAAATTAGGGTCTTGTTAACCAGTGTTTTCAAGGCACTCTTTAAGCATTCTAAAAACAGAAAATATTTTAAAGAAAATTTAACAATTTAAATTTCAAAGACATTAAATACGCAGATTCTATAAACAAAAATTAGTATTTTAATGTCTTAAAGAGTACCCTGAACACACTGATTTTCATTGTTATTTAAGTTAAACTAATTTTTTAATGCTAGCAAAGTATTATTCCGTGCTAATTTATAAGGAAAAAAAGTAATATTTCACTATTTTAAAAATTTTTAAATTTTTGTGCCTTTATGAAATAGTATGTCTTATTGGAAAGGTGTCAAAACCGAGTATATTTATTTGATATGGATCATGCATTTATTGAGAAAGATTAATAATATTTTTGATGAATTATCCTTATATAACTTATAATAAAATCGTTATACGACTAAGTAAACATTTACTGTATAAAAAAAATTCTGCATACACCCTTATGATTCATCATGATTCATATCTTTAGTATTTGTGGCAACTAGCATGACAAAGTTCAGATAAATGAAATAGTTAACTATGGAATAAATTGCAATTATTTATGTTTTACATTCTAAACATCAGATACTCCCGAGTGGTTCATAGTTTTTCATGATTGAAATTTGCGTCGGTCGGTTTGAATCCCTTACCAATATTATTTTATCAGCAATTCAAAGTTGTGATTAAATTAAATCATAATAAACCTGTAATGGCAATATTTCTACTTACTGGGAACATTAGACATACATATTATTTACAGAAAATAATATTTTGAACTTCTTCCGTAAATTTATAATTTATTTAATGGATATCTTAAGATGATAGAGAGTGGATATATATGAATATGAAGAAAAAGAAGAAAAAAAATATAATCCTATAAATATACTGGAATTTTTAATGTAGTGTTAAAATTAATTTTAGAATTTAAATTACTATCTAAATTTAATCAATATTACGCAAAAGCAATTTTTATATAAACTATTAAAATAACTTTCACAAAATAAAAATCAATTTTACTTAAATACTTTAAAAATAAATCAATTTATTTTCATTTCATTTTTAATCAAAAATCAACATATCAAACTCAATTCTAATTGACTAATAACTAATGCACTCTAAATATTTTATTGTGTTTTATTAAACAAAATTAGGCATTATTAACTAGACATTCGAAAAATAAAATATGATATAATTATTTCTTTATAAACTAAATATCACATTAACTAAAAAATATATATTGATAATAATTCTCATATCATTAACATGTCATATGATAATTTAAATTAGAGGTGATATATCTTTTAAATGAGTAATTATCGATAAAGATCAAATAGGAATCTAGTTTGTGAAAGGTGCAGTTCAATGTGAACTATCTATCATAGCCACCAAAGACAATAACCGTACTAATTCGGCATGCGTTAACTTTGTAGTTAGAGACTCAGAAAGGTAGGAATTAATAAAATATGATACATTTACTTGTAAAATTTAAAGTAAATAAATATATTTATATATTACAAAAATATAGATTTAAATGCAATTTTATTAATTTATTTTGTAAATTAACAATTTTGCTCCCTCAATCATGTTTTGACTAAGAATGGTAGTGCTGAAATTAAATATATACTCCCTTATCCATTTAAATTAGGGTCTTGTTAACCAGTGTTTTCAAGGCACTCTTTAAGCATTCTAAAAACAGAAAATATTTTAAAGAAAATTTAACAATTTAAATTTCAAAGACATTAAATACGCAGATTCTATAAAGAAAAATTAGTATTTTAATGTCTTAAAGAGTACCCTGAACACACTGATTTTCATTGTTATTTAAGTTAAACTAATTTTTTAATGCTAGCAAAGTATTATTCCGTGCTAATTTATAAGGAAAAAAAGTAATATTTCACTATTTTTAAAATTTTTAAATTTTTGTGCCTTTATGAAATAGTATGTCTTATTGGAAAGGTGTCAAAACCGAGTATATTTATTTGATATGGATCATGCATTTATTGAGAAAGATTAATAATATTTTTGATGAATTATCCTTATATAACTTATAATAAAATCGTTATACGACTAAGTAAACATTTACTGTATAAAAAAAATTCTGCATACACCCTTATGATTCATCATGATTCATATCTTTAGTATTTGTGGCAACTAGCATGACAAAGTTCAGATAAATGAAATAGTTAACTATGGAATAAATTGCAATTATTTATGTTTTACATTCTAAACATCAGATACTCCCGAGTGGTTCATAGTTTTTTATGATTGAAATTTGCGTCGGTCGGTTTGAATCCCTTACCAATATTATTTTATCAGCAATTCAAAGTTGTGATTAAATTAAATCATAATAAACCTGTAATGGCAATATTTCTACTTACTGGGAACATTAGACATACATATTATTTACAGAAAATAATATTTTGAACTTCTTCCGTAAATTTATAATTTATTTAATGGATATCTTAAGATGATAGAGAGTGGATATATATGAATATGAAGAAAAAGAAGAAAAAAAATATAATCCTATAAATATACTGGAATTTTTAATGTAGTGTTAAAATTAATTTTAGAATTTAAATTACTATCTAAATTTAATCAATATTACGCAAAAGCAATTTTTATATAAACTATTAAAATAACTTTCACAAAATAAAAATCAATTTTACTTAAATACTTTAAAAATAAATCAATTTATTTTCATTTCATTTTTAATCAAAAATCAACATATCAAACTCAATTCTAATTGACTAATAACTAATGCACTCTAAATATTTTATTGTGTTTTATTAAACAAAATTAGGCATTATTAACTAGACATTCGAAAAATAAAATATGATATAATTATTTCTTTATAAACTAAATATCACATTAACTAAAAAATATATATTGATAATAATTCTCATATCATTAACATGTCATATGATAATTTAAATTAGAGGTGATATATCTTTTAAATGAGTAATTATCGATAAAGATCAAATAGGAATCTAGTTTGTGAAAGGTGCAGTTCAATGTGAACTATCTATCATAGCCACCAAAGACAATAACCGTACTAATTCGGCATGCGTTAACTTTGTAGTTAGAGACTCAGAAAGGTAGGAATTAATAAAATATGATACATTTACTTGTAAAATTTAAAGTAAATAAATATATTTATATATTACAAAAATATAGATTTAAATGCAATTTTATTAATTTATTTTGTAAATTAACAATTTTGCTCCCTCAATCATGTTTTGACTAAGAATGGTAGTGCTGAAATTAAATATATACTCCCTTATCCATTTAAATTAGGGTCTTGTTAACCAGTGTTTTCAAGGCACTCTTTAAGCATTCTAAAAACAGAAAATATTTTAAAGAAAATTTAACAATTTAAATTTCAAAGACATTAAATACGCAGATTCTATAAAGAAAAATTAGTATTTTAATGTCTTAAAGAGTACCCTGAACACACTGATTTTCATTGTTATTTAAGTTAAACTAATTTTTTAATGCTAGCAAAGTATTATTCCGTGCTAATTTATAAGGAAAAAAAGTAATATTTCACTATTTTTAAAATTTTTAAATTTTTGTGCCTTTATGAAATAGTATGTCTTATTGGAAAGGTGTCAAAACCGAGTATATTTATTTGATATGGATCATGCATTTATTGAGAAAGATTAATAATATTTTTGATGAATTATCCTTATATAACTTATAATAAAATCGTTATACGACTAAGTAAACATTTACTGTATAAAAAAAATTCTGCATACACCCTTATGATTCATCATGATTCATATCTTTAGTATTTGTGGCAACTAGCATGACAAAGTTCAGATAAATGAAATAGTTAACTATGGAATAAATTGCAATTATTTATGTTTTACATTCTAAACATCAGATACTCCCGAGTGGTTCATAGTTTTTCATGATTGAAATTTGCGTCGGTCGGTTTGAATCCCTTACCAATATTATTTTATTAGCAATTCAAAGTTGTGATTAAATTAAATCATAATAAACCTGTAATGGCAATATTTCTACTTACTGGGAACATTAGACATACATATTATTTACAGAAAATAATATTTTGAACTTCTTCCGTAAATTTATAATTTATTTAATGGATATCTTAAGATGATAGAGAGTGGATATATATGAATATGAAGAAAAAGAAGAAAAAAAATATAATCCTATAAATATACTGGAATTTTTAATGTAGTGTTAAAATTAATTTTAGAATTTAAATTACTATCTAAATTTAATCAATATTACGCAAAAGCAATTTTTATATAAACTATTAAAATAACTTTCACAAAATAAAAATCAATTTTACTTAAATACTTTAAAAATAAATCAATTTATTTTCATTTCATTTTTAATCAAAAATCAACATATCAAACTCAATTCTAATTGACTAATAACTAATGCACTCTAAATATTTTATTGTGTTTTATTAAACAAAATTAGGCATTATTAACTAGACATTCGAAAAATAAAATATGATATAATTATTTCTTTATAAACTAAATATCACATTAACTAAAAAATATATATTGATAATAATTCTCATATCATTAACATGTCATATGATAATTTAAATTAGAGGTGATATATCTTTTAAATGAGTAATTATCGATAAAGATCAAATAGGAATCTAGTTTGTGAAAGGTGCAGTTCAATGTGAACTATCTATCATAGCCACCAAAGACAATAACCGTACTAATTCGGCATGCGTTAACTTTGTAGTTAGAGACTCAGAAAGGTAGGAATTAATAAAATATGATACATTTACTTGTAAAATTTAAAGTAAATAAATATATTTATATATTACAAAAATATAGATTTAAATGCAATTTTATTAATTTATTTTGTAAATTAACAATTTTGCTCCCTCAATCATGTTTTGACTAAGAATGGTAGTGCTGAAATTAAATATATACTCCCTTATCCATTTAAATTAGGGTCTTGTTAACCAGTGTTTTCAAGGCACTCTTTAAGCATTCTAAAAACAGAAAATATTTTAAAGAAAATTTAACAATTTAAATTTCAAAGACATTAAATACGCAGATTCTATAAAGAAAAATTAGTATTTTAATGTCTTAAAGAGTACCCTGAACACACTGATTTTCATTGTTATTTAAGTTAAACTAATTTTTTAATGCTAGCAAAGTATTATTCCGTGCTAATTTATAAGGAAAAAAAGTAATATTTCACTATTTTTAAAATTTTTAAATTTTTGTGCCTTTATGAAATAGTATGTCTTATTGGAAAGGTGTCAAAACCGAGTATATTTATTTGATATGGATCATGCATTTATTGAGAAAGATTAATAATATTTTTGATGAATTATCCTTATATAACTTATAATAAAATCGTTATACGACTAAGTAAACATTTACTGTATAAAAAAAATTCTGCATACACCCTTATGATTCATCATGATTCATATCTTTAGTATTTGTGGCAACTAGCATGACAAAGTTCAGATAAATGAAATAGTTAACTATGGAATAAATTGCAATTATTTATGTTTTACATTCTAAACATCAGATACTCCCGAGTGGTTCATAGTTTTTTATGATTGAAATTTGCGTCGGTCGGTTTGAATCCCTTACCAATATTATTTTATCAGCAATTCAAAGTTGTGATTAAATTAAATCATAATAAACCTGTAATGGCAATATTTCTACTTACTGGGAACATTAGACATACATATTATTTACAGAAAATAATATTTTGAACTTCTTCCGTAAATTTATAATTTATTTAATGGATATCTTAAGATGATAGAGAGTGGATATATATGAATATGAAGAAAAAGAAGAAAAAAAATATAATCCTATAAATATACTGGAATTTTTAATGTAGTGTTAAAATTAATTTTAGAATTTAAATTACTATCTAAATTTAATCAATATTACGCAAAAGCAATTTTTATATAAACTATTAAAATAACTTTCACAAAATAAAAATCAATTTTACTTAAATACTTTAAAAATAAATCAATTTATTTTCATTTCATTTTTAATCAAAAATCAACATATCAAACTCAATTCTAATTGACTAATAACTAATGCACTCTAAATATTTTATTGTGTTTTATTAAACAAAATTAGGCATTATTAACTAGACATTCGAAAAATAAAATATGATATAATTATTTCTTTATAAACTAAATATCACATTAACTAAAAAATATATATTGATAATAATTCTCATATCATTAACATGTCATATGATAATTTAAATTAGAGGTGATATATCTTTTAAATGAGTAATTATCGATAAAGATCAAATAGGAATCTAGTTTGTGAAAGGTGCAGTTCAATGTGAACTATCTATCATAGCCACCAAAGACAATAACCGTACTAATTCGGCATGCGTTAACTTTGTAGTTAGAGACTCAGAAAGGTAGGAATTAATAAAATATGATACATTTACTTGTAAAATTTAAAGTAAATAAATATATTTATATATTACAAAAATATAGATTTAAATGCAATTTTATTAATTTATTTTGTAAATTAACAATTTTGCTCCCTCAATCATGTTTTGACTAAGAATGGTAGTGCTGAAATTAAATATATACTCCCTTATCCATTTAAATTAGGGTCTTGTTAACCAGTGTTTTCAAGGCACTCTTTAAGCATTCTAAAAACAGAAAATATTTTAAAGAAAATTTAACAATTTAAATTTCAAAGACATTAAATACGCAGATTCTATAAACAAAAATTAGTATTTTAATGTCTTAAAGAGTACCCTGAACACACTGATTTTCATTGTTATTTAAGTTAAACTAATTTTTTAATGCTAGCAAAGTATTATTCCGTGCTAATTTATAAGGAAAAAAAGTAATATTTCACTATTTTTAAAATTTTTAAATTTTTGTGCCTTTATGAAATAGTATGTCTTATTGGAAAGGTGTCAAAACCGAGTATATTTATTTGATATGGATCATGCATTTATTGAGAAAGATTAATAATATTTTTGATGAATTATCCTTATATAACTTATAATAAAATCGTTATACGACTAAGTAAACATTTACTGTATAAAAAAAATTCTGCATACACCCTTATGATTCATCATGATTCATATCTTTAGTATTTGTGGCAACTAGCATGACAAAGTTCAGATAAATGAAATAGTTAACTATGGAATAAATTGCAATTATTTATGTTTTACATTCTAAACATCAGATACTCCCGAGTGGTTCATAGTTTTTCATGATTGAAATTTGCGTCGGTCGGTTTGAATCCCTTACCAATATTATTTTATTAGCAATTCAAAGTTGTGATTAAATTAAATCATAATAAACCTGTAATGGCAATATTTCTACTTACTGGGAACATTAGACATACATATTATTTACAGAAAATAATATTTTGAACTTCTTCCGTAAATTTATAATTTATTTAATGGATATCTTAAGATGATAGAGAGTGGATATATATGAATATGAAGAAAAAGAAGAAAAAAAATATAATCCTATAAATATACTGGAATTTTTAATGTAGTGTTAAAATTAATTTTAGAATTTAAATTACTATCTAAATTTAATCAATATTACGCAAAAGCAATTTTTATATAAACTATTAAAATAACTTTCACAAAATAAAAATCAATTTTACTTAAATACTTTAAAAATAAATCAATTTATTTTCATTTCATTTTTAATCAAAAATCAACATATCAAACTCAATTCTAATTGACTAATAACTAATGCACTCTAAATATTTTATTGTGTTTTATTAAACAAAATTAGGCATTATTAACTAGACATTCGAAAAATAAAATATGATATAATTATTTCTTTATAAACTAAATATCACATTAACTAAAAAATATATATTGATAATAATTCTCATATCATTAACATGTCATATGATAATTTAAATTAGAGGTGATATATCTTTTAAATGAGTAATTATCGATAAAGATCAAATAGGAATCTAGTTTGTGAAAGGTGCAGTTCAATGTGAACTATCTATCATAGCCACCAAAGACAATAACCGTACTAATTCGGCATGCGTTAACTTTGTAGTTAGAGACTCAGAAAGGTAGGAATTAATAAAATATGATACATTTACTTGTAAAATTTAAAGTAAATAAATATATTTATATATTACAAAAATATAGATTTAAATGCAATTTTATTAATTTATTTTGTAAATTAACAATTTTGCTCCCTCAATCATGTTTTGACTAAGAATGGTAGTGCTGAAATTAAATATATACTCCCTTATCCATTTAAATTAGGGTCTTGTTAACCAGTGTTTTCAAGGCACTCTTTAAGCATTCTAAAAACAGAAAATATTTTAAAGAAAATTTAACAATTTAAATTTCAAAGACATTAAATACGCAGATTCTATAAAGAAAAATTAGTATTTTAATGTCTTAAAGAGTACCCTGAACACACTGATTTTCATTGTTATTTAAGTTAAACTAATTTTTTAATGCTAGCAAAGTATTATTCCGTGCTAATTTATAAGGAAAAAAAGTAATATTTCACTATTTTTAAAATTTTTAAATTTTTGTGCCTTTATGAAATAGTATGTCTTATTGGAAAGGTGTCAAAACCGAGTATATTTATTTGATATGGATCATGCATTTATTGAGAAAGATTAATAATATTTTTGATGAATTATCCTTATATAACTTATAATAAAATCGTTATACGACTAAGTAAACATTTACTGTATAAAAAAAATTCTGCATACACCCTTATGATTCATCATGATTCATATCTTTAGTATTTGTGGCAACTAGCATGACAAAGTTCAGATAAATGAAATAGTTAACTATGGAATAAATTGCAATTATTTATGTTTTACATTCTAAACATCAGATACTCCCGAGTGGTTCATAGTTTTTCATGATTGAAATTTGCGTCGGTCGGTTTGAATCCCTTACCAATATTATTTTATTAGCAATTCAAAGTTGTGATTAAATTAAATCATAATAAACCTGTAATGGCAATATTTCTACTTACTGGGAACATTAGACATACATATTATTTACAGAAAATAATATTTTGAACTTCTTCCGTAAATTTATAATTTATTTAATGGATATCTTAAGATGATAGAGAGTGGATATATATGAATATGAAGAAAAAGAAGAAAAAAAATATAATCCTATAAATATACTGGAATTTTTAATGTAGTGTTAAAATTAATTTTAGAATTTAAATTACTATCTAAATTTAATCAATATTACGCAAAAGCAATTTTTATATAAACTATTAAAATAACTTTCACAAAATAAAAATCAATTTTACTTAAATACTTTAAAAATAAATCAATTTATTTTCATTTCATTTTTAATCAAAAATCAACATATCAAACTCAATTCTAATTGACTAATAACTAATGCACTCTAAATATTTTATTGTGTTTTATTAAACAAAATTAGGCATTATTAACTAGACATTCGAAAAATAAAATATGATATAATTATTTCTTTATAAACTAAATATCACATTAACTAAAAAATATATATTGATAATAATTCTCATATCATTAACATGTCATATGATAATTTAAATTAGAGGTGATATATCTTTTAAATGAGTAATTATCGATAAAGATCAAATAGGAATCTAGTTTGTGAAAGGTGCAGTTCAATGTGAACTATCTATCATAGCCACCAAAGACAATAACCGTACTAATTCGGCATGCGTTAACTTTGTAGTTAGAGACTCAGAAAGGTAGGAATTAATAAAATATGATACATTTACTTGTAAAATTTAAAGTAAATAAATATATTTATATATTACAAAAATATAGATTTAAATGCAATTTTATTAATTTATTTTGTAAATTAACAATTTTGCTCCCTCAATCATGTTTTGACTAAGAATGGTAGTGCTGAAATTAAATATATACTCCCTTATCCATTTAAATTAGGGTCTTGTTAACCAGTGTTTTCAAGGCACTCTTTAAGCATTCTAAAAACAGAAAATATTTTAAAGAAAATTTAACAATTTAAATTTCAAAGACATTAAATACGCCGATTCTATAAACAAAAATTAGTATTTTAATGTCTTAAAGAGTACCCTGAACACACTGATTTTCATTGTTATTTAAGTTAAACTAATTTTTTAATGCTAGCAAAGTATTATTCCGTGCTAATTTATAAGGAAAAAAAGTAATATTTCACTATTTTTAAAATTTTTAAATTTTTGTGCCTTTATGAAATAGTATGTCTTATTGGAAAGGTGTCAAAACCGAGTATATTTATTTGATATGGATCATGCATTTATTGAGAAAGATTAATAATATTTTTGATGAATTATCCTTATATAACTTATAATAAAATCGTTATACGACTAAGTAAACATTTACTGTATAAAAAAAATTCTGCATACACCCTTATGATTCATCATGATTCATATCTTTAGTATTTGTGGCAACTAGCATGACAAAGTTCAGATAAATGAAATAGTTAACTATGGAATAAATTGCAATTATTTATGTTTTACATTCTAAACATCAGATACTCCCGAGTGGTTCATAGTTTTTCATGATTGAAATTTGCGTCGGTCGGTTTGAATCCCTTACCAATATTATTTTATTAGCAATTCAAAGTTGTGATTAAATTAAATCATAATAAACCTGTAATGGCAATATTTCTACTTACTGGGAACATTAGACATACATATTATTTACAGAAAATAATATTTTGAACTTCTTCCGTAAATTTATAATTTATTTAATGGATATCTTAAGATGATAGAGAGTGGATATATATGAATATGAAGAAAAAGAAGAAAAAAAATATAATCCTATAAATATACTGGAATTTTTAATGTAGTGTTAAAATTAATTTTAGAATTTAAATTACTATCTAAATTTAATCAATATTACGCAAAAGCAATTTTTATATAAACTATTAAAATAACTTTCACAAAATAAAAATCAATTTTACTTAAATACTTTAAAAATAAATCAATTTATTTTCATTTCATTTTTAATCAAAAATCAACATATCAAACTCAATTCTAATTGACTAATAACTAATGCACTCTAAATATTTTATTGTGTTTTATTAAACAAAATTAGGCATTATTAACTAGACATTCGAAAAATAAAATATGATATAATTATTTCTTTATAAACTAAATATCACATTAACTAAAAAATATATATTGATAATAATTCTCATATCATTAACATGTCATATGATAATTTAAATTAGAGGTGATATATCTTTTAAATGAGTAATTATCGATAAAGATCAAATAGGAATCTAGTTTGTGAAAGGTGCAGTTCAATGTGAACTATCTATCATAGCCACCAAAGACAATAACCGTACTAATTCGGCATGCGTTAACTTTGTAGTTAGAGACTCAGAAAGGTAGGAATTAATAAAATATGATACATTTACTTGTAAAATTTAAAGTAAATAAATATATTTATATATTACAAAAATATAGATTTAAATGCAATTTTATTAATTTATTTTGTAAATTAACAATTTTGCTCCCTCAATCATGTTTTGACTAAGAATGGTAGTGCTGAAATTAAATATATACTCCCTTATCCATTTAAATTAGGGTCTTGTTAACCAGTGTTTTCAAGGCACTCTTTAAGCATTCTAAAAACAGAAAATATTTTAAAGAAAATTTAACAATTTAAATTTCAAAGACATTAAATACGCAGATTCTATAAAGAAAAATTAGTATTTTAATGTCTTAAAGAGTACCCTGAACACACTGATTTTCATTGTTATTTAAGTTAAACTAATTTTTTAATGCTAGCAAAGTATTATTCCGTGCTAATTTATAAGGAAAAAAAGTAATATTTCACTATTTTTAAAATTTTTAAATTTTTGTGCCTTTATGAAATAGTATGTCTTATTGGAAAGGTGTCAAAACCGAGTATATTTATTTGATATGGATCATGCATTTATTGAGAAAGATTAATAATATTTTTGATGAATTATCCTTATATAACTTATAATAAAATCGTTATACGACTAAGTAAACATTTACTGTATAAAAAAAATTCTGCATACACCCTTATGATTCATCATGATTCATATCTTTAGTATTTGTGGCAACTAGCATGACAAAGTTCAGATAAATGAAATAGTTAACTATGGAATAAATTACAATTATTTCTGTTTTACATTCTAAACATCAAATACTCCCGAGTGGTTCATAGTTTTTTATGATTGAAATTTGAGTCGGTGGGTTTGAATCCCTTACTAATATTATTTTATCAGCAATTCAAAGTTGTGATTAAATTAAATAATAATAAACCTGTAATGGCAACACTGCTACTTAGTGGGAGCATTATACATACATAGTTTATAGAAAATACTATTTTTAAATTCCTATGTATTTTTATAATTTATTTAATGGATATTTTAAGATGATAGAGAGTGGATATATATGAATATGAAGAAAAAGAAGAAAAAAATATAATCCTATAAATATACTGGAATTTTTAATGTAGTGTTAAAATTAATTTTAGAATTTAAATTACTATCTAAATTTAATAAATATTACCCAAAAGCAATTTTTATATAAACTATTCAAATAACTTTCACAAAATAAAAATCAATTTTACTTAAATACTTCAAAAATAAATCAATTCATTTTCAATTCATTTTTAATCAAAAATCAATATATAAAACTACATTCTAATTGACTAATAACTAACGCACTCTAAAAAAAATGTTATGTTTTAATAAACAAAATTAGGCATTATTAACTAGACATTCGAAAAATAAAATATGATATAATTATTTCTTTATAAACTAAATATCACATTAACTAAAATATATAAATTGATAATAATTCTCATATCATTAACATGTCATATGAGAATTTAAATTAGAGGTGATATATATTTTAAATTAGTAATTATCGATAAAGATAAAATAGGACTCTAGTAAGTGAAAGGTGTAGTTCAATGTGAACTATCTATCATAGCCACCAAACACAATAACCATACTAATTTGGCATGCGTTGACTTGGTAGTTAGAGACTAAAAAAGGTAGGAATTAATAAAATATGATACATTTACTTGTAAAATTTAAAGTAAATAAATATATTTATTGATTGCAAAAATATAGATTTAAATGCAATTTTATTAATTAATTTTGTAAATTAACGATTTTGCTCCCTCAATCAAGTTTTGACTGGGAATGGTAGTGCTGAAATTAAATATATATACTCCCTCATCCATTTAAATTAGGGTCTTGTTAATCAGTGTTTTCAAGGCACTCTTTAAGCATTCTAAAAAAAGAAAATATTACATAGAAATTTAAACCATTTCAATTTCGAAGACATTAAATACGCAGATTTTTACAAAAAAAATAGTATTTTAAGGTTTTAAAGAGTGCCCTAAAGACACTGATTTTCAATTTCCTTTAAATTAAACTAATTTATAATGCTAGAAAAGTATTATTCCGTGCTAACTTATAAGGAAAAACAAGTAATATTTCACTATTATTAAAAATTTTAAATTTTTGTGTCTTTATGAAATATATGTCTTATTGGAAAGGTGTCAAAACCGAGTATATTTATTTGATATGGATCATGCATTTATTGACAAAGCTTAATAATATTTTTAATGAATTAGCCTTATATAATTTATAATAAAATCGTTATACGACTAAGTAAATATTTAATGTAAAAAAAAAAATTTGCATACACCCTTATGATTCATCATGATTCATATCTTTGGTATCTATGGAAACTAGCATGACAAAGTTCAGATAAATGAAATAGTTAACTATGGAATAAATTGCAATTATTTTTGTTTTACATTCTAAACATCAGATACTCCCAAGTGGTTCATAGTTTTTCATGATTGAAATTTGCGTCGGTGGGTTTGAATCCCTTACCAATATTATTTTTTCAGCAATTCAAAGTTGTGATTAAATTAAATGATAATAAACCCGTAATGGAAATACTTCTACTTATTGGGAACATTAGACATACATATTGTATACAGAAAATAATATTTTTAACTTCCTCCATAATTGTATAATTTATTTAATGGATATCTTAAGATGATAGAGAGTGGATATATATGAATATTAAGAAAAAGAAGAAAAAAATATAATCCTATAAATATACTGGAATTTTTAATGTAGTGTTAAAATTAATTTTAGAATTTAAATTACTATCTAAATTTAATCAATATTACTCTAAGCAATTTTTATATAAACTATTAAAATAACTTTCACAAAATAAAAATCAATTTTACATAAATACTTTAAAAATAAATCAATTTATTTTCATTTCATTTTTAATCAAAAATCAACATATCAAACTCAATTCTAATTGACTAATAACTAATGCACTCTAAATATTTTATTGTGTTTTATTAAACAAAATTAGGCATTATTAACTAGACATTCGAAAAATAAAATATGATATAATTATTTCTTTATAAACTAAATATCACATTAACTAAAAAATATATATTGATAATAATTCTCATATCATCAACATGTCATATGATAATTTAAATTAGAGGTGATATATCTTTTAAATGAGTAATTATCGATAAAGATCAAATAGGAATCTAGTGAGTGAAAGGTGCAGTTCAATGTGAACTATCTATCATAGCCACCAAAGACAATTACCGTACTAATTCGGCATGCGTTAACTTTGTAGTTAGAGACTAAAAAAGGTAGGAATTAATAAAATATGATACATTTACTTGTAAAATTTAAAGTAAATAAATAAATTTATTGATTGCAAAAATATAGATTTAAATGCAATTTTATTAATTAATTTTGTAAATTAACGATTTTGCTCCCTCAATCAAGTTTTGACTAAGAATGGTAGTGCTGAAATTAAATATATATACTCCCTCATCCATTTAAATTAGGGTCTTGTTAATCAGTGTTTTCAAGGCACTCTTTAAGCATTCTAAAAAAAGAAAGTATTTTATAGAAAATTTAACCATTTCAATTTTTAAGACATTAAATCATAATAAACCTGTAATGGCAAAACTGCTACTTATTAGGAACATTAGACATACATATTATTTACAGAAAATAATATTTTGAACTTCTTCCGTAAATTTATAATTTATTTAATGGATATCTTAAGATGATAGAGAGTGGATATATATGAATATGAAGAAAAAGAAGAAAAAAAATATAATCCTATAAATATACTGGAATTTTTAATGTAGTGTTAAAATTAATTTTAGAATTTAAATTACTATCTAAATTTAATCAATATTACGCAAAAGCAATTTTTATATAAACTATTAAAATAACTTTCACAAAATAAAAATCAATTTTACTTATAAACTTTAAAAATAAATAAATTTATTTTCATTTCATTTTTAATCAAAAATCAACATATCAAACTCAATTCTAATTGACTAATAACTAATGCACTCTAAATATTTTATTGTGTTTTATTAAACAAAATTAGGCATTATTAGCTAGACATTCGAAAAATAAAATATGATATAATTATTTCTTTATAAACTAAATATCACATTAACTAAAAAATATATATTGATAATAATTCTCATATCATCAACATGTCATATGATAATTTAAATTAGAGGTGATATATCTTTTAAATGAGTAATTATCGATAAAGATCAAATAGGAATCTAGTGAGTGAAAGGTGCAGTTCAATGTGAACTATCTATCATAGCCACCAAAGACAATAACCGTACTAATTCGGCATGCGTTAACTTTGTAGTTAGAGACTAAAAAAGGTAGGAATTAATAAAATAGGATACATTTACTTGTAAAATTTAAAGTAAATAAATAAATTTATTGATTGCAAAAATATAGATTTAAATGCAATTTTATTAATTAATTTTGTAAATTAACGATTTTGCTCCCTCAATCAAGTTTTGACTGGGAATGGTAATGCTGAAATTAAATATATATACTCCCTCATCCATTTAAATTAGGGTCTTGTTAATCAGTGTTTTCAAGGCACTCTTTAAGCATTCTAAAAAAAGAAAGTATTTTATAGAAAATTTAACCATTTCAATTTTTAAGACATTAAATACGCAGATTCTAAAAAAAAATTAGTATTTTAAGGTCTTAAAGAGTACCCTGAATACATTGATTTTCATTTTGCTTTAAATTAAACTAATTTATAATGCTAGCAAAGTATTATTCCGTGCTAATTTATAAGGAAAAAAAGTAATATTTCACTATTATTAAAAAATTTAAATTTTTGTGTCTTTATGAAATATATGTCTTATTGGAAAGGTGTCAAAACCTAGTATATTTATTTGATATGGATCATGCATTTATTGACAAAGCTTAATAATATTTTTAATGAATTAGCCTTATATAATTTATAATAAAATCGTTATAAGACTAAGTAAACATTTAGTGTAAAAAAAAAATTTGCATACACCCTTATGATTCATCATGATTCATATCTTTGGTATCTATGGCAACTAGCATGACAAAGTTCAGATAAATGAAATAGTTAACTATGGAATAAATTGCAATTATTTCTGTTTTACATTCTAAACATCAGATACTCCCGAGTGGTTCATAGTTTTTCATGATTGAAATTTGCGTCGGTGGGTTTGAATCCCTTACCGATATTATTTTATCAACAATTCAAAGTTGTGATTAAATTAAATCATAATAAACCTGTAATGGAAATACTGCTACTTATTGGGAACATTAGACATACATATTGTTTACAGAAAATATTATTTTTAACTTCCTCCGTAATTGAATAATTTATTTAATGGATATCTTAAGATGATAGAGAGTGGATACATATGAATATTAAGAAAAAGAAGAAAAAAATATAATTCTATAAATATACTGGAACTTTTAATGTAGTGTTAAAATTAATTTTAGAATTTAAATTACTATCTAAATTTAATCAATATTACTCTAAGCAGTTTTTATATAAACTATTAAAATAACTTTCACAAAATAAAAATCAATTTTACTTAAATACTTTAATAATAAATCAATTTGTTTTCATTTCATTTTTAATAAAAAATCAACATATCAAACTCAATTCTAATTGACTAATAACTAAAGCACTCTAAATATTTTATTGTGTTTTAATAAACAAAATTAGGCATTATTAACTTCACATTCGAAAAATAAAATATGATATAATTATTTCTTTATAAACTAAATATCACATTAACTAAAAAATATATATTGATAATAATTCTCATACCATTAGCATGTCATATGAGAATTTAAATTAGAGGTGATATATCTTTTAAATGAGTAATTATCGATAAAGATCAAATAGGACTCTAGTGAGGGAAAGGTGCAGTTCAATGTGAACTATCTATCATAGCCACCAAAGAAAGTAACCGTACTAATTCGGCATGCGTTGACTTGGTAGTTAGAGACTAAAAAATGTAGGAATTAATAAAATATGATACATTTACTTGTAAAATTTAAAGTAAGTAAATATATTTATAGATTTCAAAAATATAGATTTAAATGCAATTTTATTAATTTATTTTGTAAATTAACGATTTTGCTCCCTCAATCAAGTTTTGACTAAGAATGGTAGTGCTGAAATTAAATATATACTCCCTCATCCATTTAAATTAGGGTCTTGTTAATTTGGGTTTTCAAGACACTCTTTAAGCATTCTAAAAAAATAAAATATTATATAGAAAATTAAACCATTTCAATTTCCAATACATTAAATACACATATTTTCACAACAAAAAAAATAGTATTTTAAGGTTTTAAAGAGAGCCCTAAAGACACTGATTTTCATTTTCCTTTAAATTAATCTAATTTATAATGCTACAAAAGTATTATTCCGTGCTAACTTATAAGGAAAAAAAGTAATATTTCATTATTATTAAAAAAAATTAAATTTTTGTGTCTTTATTAAATATATGTCTTATTGGAAAGGTGTCAAAACCGAGTATATTTATTTGATATGGATCATGCATTTATTGACAAAGCTTAATAATATTTTTAATGAATTATCCTTATATAATTTATAATAAAATCGTTATACGACTAAGTAAACATTTAGTGTAAAAAAATTCTGTACACACCCTTATGATTCATCATGATTCATATCTTTGGTATCTATCGCAACTAGCATGACAAAGTTCAGATAAATGAAATAGTTAACTATGGAATAAATTGCAATTATTTATGTTTTACATTCTAAACATCAGATACTCCCGAGTGGTTCATACTTTTTCATGATTGAAATTTGCGTCGGTCGGTTTGAATTCCTTACCAATATTATTTTATTAGCAATTCAAAGTTGTGATTAAATTAAATCATAATAAACCTGTAATGGCAATACTGCTACTTATTGGGAACATTAGACATACATATTGTTTACAGAAAATAATATTTTTAACTTCCTCCGTAATTGTATAATTTATTTAATGGATATCTTAAGATGATAGAGAGTGGATATATATGAATATGAAGAAAAAGAAGAAAAAAATATAATCCTATAAATATACTGGAATTTTTAATATAGTGTTAAAATTAATTTTAGAATTTAAATTACTATCTAAATTTAATCAATATTACTCTAAGCAATTTTTATATAAACTATTAAAATAACTTTCACAAAATAAAAATCAATTTTACTTAAATACTTTAATAATAAATCAATTTGTTTTCATTTCATTTTTAATAAAAAATCAACATATCAAACTCAATTCTAATTGACTAATAACTAAAGCACTCTAAATATTTTATTGTGTTTTAATAAACAAAATTAGGCATTATTAACTTCACATTCGAAAAATAAAATATGATATAATTATTTCTTTATAAACTAAATATCACATTAACTAAAAAATATATATTGATAATAATTCTCATATCATTAACATGTCTTATGAGAATTTAAATTAGAAGAGATATATCTTTTAAATGAGTAATTATCGATAAAGATCAAATAGGACTCTAGTGAGTGAAAGGTGCAGTTCAATGTGAAATATCTATCATAGCCACCAAAGACAATAACCGTACTAATTCGGCATGCGTTGACTTGGTAGTTAGAGACTAAAACAAGTAGGAATTAATAAAATATGATACATTTACTTGTAAAATTTAAAGTAAATAAATATATTTATATATTGCAAAAATATAGATTTAAATGCATTTTTATTAATTTATTTTATAAATTAACGATTTTGCTCCCTCAATCAAGTTTTGACTAAGAATGGTAGTTCTGAAATTAAATATATACTCCCTCATATATTTAAATAAGGGTCTTATTAATCAGGGTTTTCAAGTCACTCTTTAAGCATTCTAAAAAAAGGAAATATTATATAGAAAATTAAACCATTTCAATTTCGAAGACATTAAATACGCAGATTTTCACAAAAAAAAAATAGTATTTTAAGGTTTTAAAGAGTGCCCTAAAGACATTGATTTTCATTTTCCTTTAAATTAAACTAATTTATAATGCTAGAAAAGTATTATTCCGTGCTAACTTATAAGGAAAAAAAAAAGTAATATTTCACTATTATTAAAAATTTTAAATTTTTGTGTCTTTATGAAATATATGTCTTATTGGAAAGGTGTCAAAACCGAGTATATTTATTTGATATGGATCATGCATTTATTGACAAAGCTTAATAATATTTTTAATGAATTAGCCTTATATAATTTATAATAAAATCGTTATAAGACTAAGTAAACATTTAATGTAAAAAAAAAAAATTTGCATACACCCTTATGATTCATCATGATTCATATCTTTGGTATCTATGGCAACTAGCATGACAAAGTTCAGATAAATGAAATAGTTAACTATGGAATAAATTGCAATTATTTTTGTTTTACATTCTAAACATCAGATACTCCCGAGTGGTTCATAGTTTTTCATGATTGAAATTTGCGTCGGTGGGTTTGAATCCCTTACCAATATTATTTTATCAGCAATTCAAAGTTGTGATTAAATTAAATCATAATAAACCCGTAATGGAAATACTGCTACTTATTGGGAACATTAGACATACATATTGTTTACAGAAAATAATATTTTTAACTTCCTCCATAATTGTATAATTTATTTAATGGATATCTTAACATGATAGAGAGTGGATATATATGAATATTAAGAAAAAGACGAAAAAATATAATCCTATAAATATACTGGAATTTTTAATGTAGTGTTAAAATTAATTTTAGAATTTAAATTACTATCTAAATTTAATCAATATTACTCTAAGCAATTTTTATATAAACTATTAAAATAACTTTCACAAAATAAAAATCACTTTTACATAAATACTTTAAAAATAAATCAATTTATTTTCATTTCATTTTTAATCAAAAATCAACATATCAAACTCAATTCTAATTGACTAATAACTAATGTACTCTAAATATTTTATTGTGTTTTAATAAACAAAATTAGGCATTATTAACTTGACATTCGAAAAATAAAATATGATATAATTATTTCTTTATAAACTAAATATCACATTAACTAAAAAATATATATTGATAATAATTCTCATACCATTAGCATGTCATATGAGAATTTAAATTAGAGGTGATATATCTTTTAAATGAGTAATTATCGATAAAGATCAAATAGGACTCTAGTGAGGGAAAGGTGCAGTTCAATGTGAACTATCTATCATAGCCACCAAAGAAAGTAACCGTACTAATTCGGCATGCGTTGACTTGGTAGTTAGAGACTAAAAAATGTAGGAATTAATAAAATATGATACATTTACTTGTAAAATTTAAAGTAAGTAAATATATTTATAGATTTCAAAAATATAGATTTAAATGCAATTTTATTAATTTATTTTGTAAATTAACGATTTTGCTCCCTCAATCAAGTTTTGACTAAGAATGGTAGTGCTGAAATTAAATATATACTCCCTCATCCATTTAAATTAGGGTCTTGTTAATTTGGGTTTTCAAGACACTCTTTAAGCATTCTAAAAAAATAAAATATTATATAGAAAATTAAACCATTTCAATTTCCAATACATTAAATACACATATTTTCACAACAAAAAAAATAGTATTTTAAGGTTTTAAAGAGAGCCCTAAAGACACTGATTTTCATTTTCCTTTAAATTAATCTAATTTATAATGCTACAAAAGTATTATTCCGTGCTAACTTATAAGGAAAAAAAGTAATATTTCATTATTATTAAAAAATTTAAATTTTTGTGTCTTTATTAAATATATGTCTTATTGGAAAGGTGTCAAAACCGAGTATATTTATTTGATATGGATCATGCATTTATTGACAAAGCTTAATAATATTTTTAATGAATTATCCTTATATAATTTATAATAAAATCGTTATACGACTAAGTAAACATTTAGTGTAAAAAAATTCTGTACACACCCTTATGATTCATCATGATTCATATCTTTGGTATCTATGGCAACTAGCATGACAAAGTTCAGATAAATGAAATAGTTAACTATGGAATAAATTGCAATTATTTATGTTTTACATTCTAAACATCAGATACTCCCGAGTGGTTCATACTTTTTCATGATTGAAATTTGCGTCGGTCGGTTTGAATTCCTTACCAATATTATTTTATTAGCAATTCAAAGTTGTGATTAAATTAAATCATAATAAACCTGTAATGGCAATACTGCTACTTATTGGGAACATTAGACATACATATTGTTTACAGAAAATAATATTTTTAACTTCCTCCGTAATTGTATAATTTATTTAATGGATATCTTAAGATGATAGAGAGTGGATATATATGAATATGAAGAAAAAGAAGAAAAAAATATAATCCTATAAATATACTGGAATTTTTAATATAGTGTTAAAATTAATTTTAGAATTTAAATTACTATCTAAATTTAATCAATATTACTCTAAGCAATTTTTATATAAACTATTAAAATAACTTTCACAAAATAAAAATCAATTTTACTTAAATACTTTAATAATAAATCAATTTGTTTTCATTTCATTTTTAATAAAAAATCAACATATCAAACTCAATTCTAATTGACTAATAACTAAAGCACTCTAAATATTTTATTGTGTTTTAATAAACCAAATTAGGCATTATTAACTTCACATTCGAAAAATAAAATATGTTATAATTATTTCTTTATAAACTAAATATCACATTAACTAAAAAATATATATTGATAATAATTCTCATATCATTAACATGTCTTATGAGAATTTAAATTAGAAGAGATATATCTTTTAAATGAGTAATTATCGATAAAGATCAAATAGGACTCTAGTGAGTGAAAGGTGCAGTTCAATGTGAAATATCTATCATAGCCACCAAAGACAATAACCGTACTAATTCGGCATGCGTTGACTTGGTAGTTAGAGACTAAAACAAGTAGGAATTAATAAAATATGATACATTTACTTGTAAAATTTAAAGTAAATAAATATATTTATATATTGCAAAAATATAGATTTAAATGCATTTTTATTAATTTATTTTATAAATTAACGATTTTGCTCCCTCAATCAAGTTTTGACTAAGAATGGTAGTTCTGAAATTAAATATATACTCCCTCATATATTTAAATAAGGGTCTTATTAATCAGGGTTTTCAAGACACTCTTTAAGCATTCTAAAAAAAGGAAATATTATATAGAAAATTAAACCATTTCAATTTCGAAGACATTAAATACGCAGATTTTCACAAAAAAAAATAGTATTTTAAGGTTTTAAAGAGTGCCCTAAAGACATTGATTTTCATTTTCCTTTAAATTAAACTAATTTATAATGCTAGAAAAGTATTATTCCGTGCTAACTTATAAGGAAAAAAAAAAGTAATATTTCACTATTATTAAAAATTTTAAATTTTTGTGTCTTTATGAAATATATGTCTTATTGGAAAGGTGTCAAAACCGAGTATATTTATTTGATATGGATCATGCATTTATTGACAAAGCTTAATAATATTTTTAATGAATTAGCCTTATATAATTTATAATAAAATCGTTATAAGACTAAGTAAACATTTAATGTAAAAAAAAAAATTTGCATACACCCTTATGATTCATCATGATTCATATCTTTGGTATCTATGGCAACTAGCATGACAAAGTTCAGATAAATGAAATAGTTAACTATGGAATAAATTGCAATTATTTTTGTTTTACATTCTAAACATCAGATACTCCCGAGTGGTTCATAGTTTTTCATGATTGAAATTTGCGTCGGTGGGTTTGAATCCCTTACCAATATTATTTTATCAGCAATTCAAAGTTGTGATTAAATTAAATCATAATAAACCCGTAATGGAAATACTGCTACTTATTGGGAACATTAGACATACATATTGTTTACAGAAAATAATATTTTTAACTTCCTCCATAATTGTATAATTTATTTAATGGATATCTTAACATGATAGAGAGTGGATATATATGAATATTAAGAAAAAGACGAAAAAATATAATCCTATAAATATACTGGAATTTTTAATGTAGTGTTAAAATTAATTTTAGAATTTAAATTACTATCTAAATTTAATCAATATTACTCTAAGCAATTTTTATATAAACTATTAAAATAACTTTCACAAAATAAAAATCACTTTTACATAAATACTTTAAAATTAAATCAATTTATTTTCATTTCATTTTTAATCAAAAATCAACATATCAAACTCAATTCTAATTGACTAATAACTAATGTACTCTAAATATTTTATTGTGTTTTAATAAACAAAATTAGGCATTATTAACTTGACATTCGAAAAATAAAATATGATATAATTATTTCTTTATAAACTAAATATCACATTAACTAAAAAATATATATTGATAATAATTCTCATATCATTAGCATGTCATATGAGAATTTAAGTTAGAGGTGATATATCTTTTAAATGAATAATTATCGATAAAAATCAAATAGGACTCTAGTGAGTGAAAGGTGCAGTTCAATGTGAACTATCTATCATAGCCACCAAAGAAAGTAACCGTACTAATTCGGCATGCGTTGACTTGGTAGTTAGAGACTAAAAAAAGTAGGAATTAATAAAATATGATACATTTACTTGTAAAATTTAAAGTAAATAAATATATTTATAGATTTCAAAAATATAGATTTCAATGCAATTTTATTAATTTATTTTGTAAATTAACGATTTTTCTCCCTCAATCAAGTTGTGACTAAGAATGGTAGTGCTGAAATTAAATATATACTCCCTCGTCCATTTAAATTAGGGTCTTGTTAATCAGAGTTTTCAAGACACTCTTTAAGCATTCTAAAAAAAGAAAATATTATATAGAAAATTAAACCATTTCAATTTCCAAGACATTAAATACACCGATTTTCACAAAAAAATATAGTATTTTAAGGTTTTAAAGAGTGTCCTAAAGACACTAATTTTCATTTTCCTTTAAATTAAACTAATTTATAATGCTACAAAAGTATTATTCCGTGCTAACTTATAAGAAAAAAAAAGTAATATTTCACTATTATTAAAAATTTTAAATTTTTGGGTCTTTATTAAATATATGTCTTATTGGAAAGGTGTCAAAACCGAGTATATTTATTTGATATGGATCATGCATTTATTGACAAAGCTTAATAATATTTTTAATGAATTAGCCTTATATAATTTATAATAAAATCGTTATACGACTAAGTAAACATTTAGTGTAAAAAAAATTCTGCACACACCCTTATGATTCATCATGATTCATATCTTTGGTATCTATGGCAACTAGCATGACAAAGTTCAGATAAATGAAATAGTTAACTATGGAATAAATTGCAATTATTTATGTTTTACATTCTAAACATCAGATACTCCCGAGTGGTTCATAGTTTTTCATGATTGAAATTTGCGTCGGTCGGTTTGAATCCCTTACCAATATTATTTTATCAGCAATTCAAAGTTGTGATTAAATTAAATCATAATAAACCTGTAATGGCAATACTGCTACTTATTGGGAACATTAGACATACATATTATTTACAGAAAATAATATTTTGAACTTCTTCCGTAAATTTATAATTTATTTAATGGATATCTTAAGATGATAGAGAGTGGATATATATGAATATGAAGAAAAAGAAGAAAAAAAATATAATCCTATAAATATACTGGAATTTTTAATGTAGTGTTAAAATTAATTTTAGAATTTAAATTACTATCTAAATTTAATCAATATTATGCAAAAGCAATTTTTATATAAACTATTAAAATAACTTTCACAAAATAAAAATCAATTTTACTTAAATACTTTAAAAATAAATCAATTTATTTTCATTTCATTTTTAATCAAAAATCAACATATCAAACTCAATTCTAATTGACTAATAACTAATGCACTCTAAATATTTTATTGTGTTTTATTAAACAAAATTAGGCATTATTAACTAGATATTCGAAAAATAAAATATGATATAATTATTTCTTTATAAACTAAATATCACATTAACTAAAAAATATATATTGATAATAATTCTCATATCATTAACATGTCATATGATAATTTAAATTAGAGGTGATATATCTTTTAAATGAGTAATTATCAATAAAGATCAAATAGGAATCTAGTTTGTGAAAGGTGCAGTTCAATATGAACTATCTATCATAGCCACCAAAGACAATAACCGTACTAATTCGGCATGCGTTAACTTTGTAGTTAGAGACTAAAAAAGGTAGGAATTAATAAAATATGATACATTTACTTGTAAAATTTAAAGTAAATAAATATATTTATATATTACAAAAATATAGATTTAAATGCAATTTTATTAATTTATTTTGTAAATTAACAATTTTGCTCCCTCAATCATGTTTTGACTAAGAATGGTAGTGCTGAAATTAAATATATACTCCCTTATCCATTTAAATTAGGGTCTTGTTAATCAGTGTTTTCAAGGCACTCTTTAAGCATTCTAAAAACAGAAAATATTTTATAGAAAATTTAACAATTTAAATTTCAAAGACATTAAATACGCAGATTCTATAAACAAAAATTAGTATTTTAATGTCTTAAAGAGTACCCTGAACACACTGATTTTCATTGTTATTTAAATTAAACTAATTTTTTAATGCTAGCAAAGTATTATTCCGTGCTAATTTATAAGGAAAAAAAGTAATATTTCACTATTTTTAAAATTTTTAAATTTTTGTGCCTTTATGAAATAGTATGTCTTATTGGAAAGGTGTCAAAACCGAGTATATTTATTTGATATGGATCATGCATTTATTGAGAAAGCTTAATAATATTTTTGATAAATTATCCTTATATAACTTATAATAAAATCGTTATACGACTAAGTAAACATTTACTGTATAAAAAAAATTCTGCATACACCCTTATGATTCATCATGATTCATATCTTTAGTATCTGTGGCAACTAGCATGACAAAGTTCAGATAAATGAAATAGTTAACTATGGAATAAATTACAATTATTTCTGTTTTACATTCTAAACATTAGATACTCACGAGTGGTTCATAGTTTTTCATGATTGAAATTTGAGTCGGTGGGTTAGAATCCCTTACATATATTATTTTATCAGCAATTCAAAGTTGTGATTAAATTAAATCATAATAAACCTGTAATGGCAACACTGCTACTTAGTGGGAGCATTATACATACATAGTTTATAGAAAATACTATTTTTAAATTCCTATGTATTTGTATAATTTATTTAATGGAAATTTTAAGATGATAGAGAGTGGATATATATGAATATGAAGAAAAAGAAGAAAAAAATATAATCCTATAAATATACTGGAATTTTTAATGTAGTGTTAAAATTAATTTTAGAATTTAAATTACTATCTAAATTTAATAAATATTACCCAAAAGCAATTTTTATATAAACTATTCAAATAACTTTCACAAAATAAAAATCAATTTTACTTAAATACTTCAAAAATAAATCAATTCATTTTCAATTCATTTTTAATCAAAAATCAATATATAAAACTACATTCTAATTGACTAATAACTAACGCACTCTAAAAAAAATGTTATGTTTTAATAAACAAAATTAGGCATTATTAACTAGACATTCGAAAAATAAAATATGATATAATTATTTCTTTATAAACTAAATATCACATTAACTATAATATATAAATTGATAATAATTCTCATATCATTAACATGTCCTATGAGAATTTAAATTAGAGGTGATATATATTTTAAATTAGTAATTATCGATAAAGATAAAATAGGATTCTAGTAAGTGAAAGGTGTAGTTCAATGTGAACTATCTATCATAGCCACCAAAGACAATAACCATACTAATTCGGCATGCGTTGACTTGGTAGTTAGAGACTAAAAAAGGTAGGAATTAATAAAATATGATACATTTACTTGTAAAATTTAAAGTAAATAAATATATTTATTGATTGCAAAAATATAGATTTAAATGCAATTTTATTAATTAATTTTGTAAATTAACGATTTTGCTCCCTCAATCAAGTTTTGACTGGGAATGGTAGTGCTGAAATTAAATATATATACTCCCTCATCCATTTAAATTAGGGTCTTGTTAATCAGTGTTTTCAAGGCACTCTTTAAGCATTCTAAAAAAAGAAAATATTACATAGAAATTTAAACCATTTCAATTTCGAAGACATTAAATACGCAGATTTTCACAAAAAAAAAATAGTATTTTAAGGTTTTAAAGAGTGCCCTAAAGACACTGATTTTCATTTTCCTTTAAATTAAACTAATTTATAATTCTAGAAAAGTATTACTCCGTGCTAACTAATAAGGAAAAAAAAGTAATATTTCACTATTATTAAAAATTTTAAATTTTTGTGTCTTTATTAAATATATGTCTTATTGGAAAGGTGTCAAAACCGAGTATATTTATTTGATATGGATCATGCATTTATTGACAAAGCTTAATAATATTTTTAATGAATTAGCCTTATATAATTTATAATAAAATCGTTATACGACTAAGTAAACATTTAGTGTAAAAACAATTCTGCACACACCCTTATGATTCATCATGATTCATATCTTTGGTATCTATGGCAACTAGCATGACAAAGTTCAGATAAATGAAATAGTTAACTATGGAATAAATTGCAATTATTTATGTTTTACATTCTAAACATCAGATACTCCCGAGTGGTTCATAGTTTTTCATGATTGAGATTTGCGTCGGTGGGTTTGAATCCCTTACCAATATTATTTTTTCAGCAATTCAAAGTTGTGATTAAATTAAATGATAATAAACCCGTAATGGAAATACTGCTACTTATTGGGAACGTTAGACATACATATTGTTTACAGAAAATAATATTTTTAACTTCCTCCATAATTGTATAATTTATTTAATGGATATCTTAAGATGATAGAGAGTGGATATATATGAATATTAAGAAAAAGAAGAAAAAAATATAATCCTATAAATATACTGGAATTTTTAATGTAGTGTTAAAATTAATTTTAGAATTTAAATTACTATCTAAATTTAATCAATATTACTCTAAGCAATTTTTATATAAACAATTAAAATAACTTTGACAAAATAAAAATCAATTTTACATAAATACTTTAAAAATAAATCAATTTATTTTCATTTCATTTTTAATCAAAAATCATCATATCAAACTCAATTCTAATTGACTAATAACTAATGTACTCTAAATATTTTATTGTGTTTTAATAAACAAAATTAGGCATTATTAACTTGACATTCGAAAAATAAAATATGATATAATTATTTCTTTATAAACTAAATATCACATTAACTAAAAAATATATATTGATAATAATTCTCATATCATTAGCATGTCATATGAGAATTTAAGTTAGAGGTGATATATCTTTTAAATGAGTAATTATCGATAAAAGTCAAATAGGAATCTAGTGAGTGAAAGATGCAGTTCAATGTGAACAATCTATCATAGCCACCAAAGAAAGTAACCGTACTAATTCGGCATGCGTTGACTTGGTAGTTAGAGACTAAAAAAGGTAGGAATTAATAAAATATGATACATTTACTTGTAAAATTTAAAGTAAATAAATATATTTATAGATTTCAAAAATATAGATTTAAATGCAATTTTATTAATTTATTTTGTAAATTAACGATTTTGCTCCCTCAATCAAGTTTTGACTAAGAATGGTAGTGCTGTAATTAAATATATACTCCCTCGTCCATTTAAAATAGGGTTTTGTTAATCAGAGTTTTCAAGACACTCTTTAAGCATTCTAAAAAAAGAAAATATTATATTGAAAATTAAACCATTTCAATTTCCAAGACATTAAATACACGGATTTTCACAAAAAAAATATAGTATTTTAAGGTTTTAAAGAGTGTCCTAAAGACACTAATTTTCATTTTCCTTTAAATTAAAGTAATTTATAATGCTACAAAAGTATTATTCCGTGCTAACTTATAAGGAAAAAACGTAATATTTCACTATTATTAAAAATTTTAAATTTTTGTGTCTTTATTAAATATATGTCTTATTGGAAAGGTGTCAAAACCGAGTATATTTATTTGATATGGATCATGCATTTATTGACAAAGCTTAATAATATTTTTAATGAATTAGCCTTATATAATTTATAATAAAATCGTTATACGACTAAGTAAACATTTAGTGTAAAAACAATTCTGCACACACCCTTATGATTCATCATGATTCATATCTTTGGTATCTATGGCAACTAGCATGACAAAGTTCAGATAAATGAAATAGTTAACTATGGAATAAATTGCAATTATTTATGTTTTACATTCTAAACATCAGATACTCCCGAGTGGTTCATAGTTTTTCATGATTGAGATTTGCGTCGGTCGGTTTGAATCCCTTACCAATATTATTTTATCAGCAATTCAAAGTTGTGATTAAATTAAATCATAATAAACCTGTAATGGCAATACTGCTACTTATTGGGAACATTAGACATACATATTATTTACAGAAAATAATATTTTGAACTTCTTCCGTAAATTTATAATTTATTTAATGGATATTTTAAGATGATAGAGAGTGGATATATATGAATATGAAGAAAAAGAAGAAAAAAAATATAATCCTATAAATATACTGGAATTTTTAATGTAGTGTTAAAATTAATTTTAGAATTTAAATTACTATCTAAATTTAATCAATATTACGCAAAAGCAATTTTTATATAAACTATTAAAATAACTTTCACAAAATAAAAATCAATTTTACTTAAATACTTTAAAAATAAATCAATTTATTTTCATTTCATTTTTAATCAAAAATCAACATATCAAACTCAATTCTAATTGACTAATAACTAATGCACTCTAAATATTTTATTTTGTTTTATTAAACAAAATTAGGCATTATTAACTAGACATTCGAAAAATAAAATATGATATAATTATTTCTTTATAAACTAATTATCACATTAACTAAAAAATATATATTGATAATAATTCTCATATCATTAGCATGTCATATGATAATTTAAATTAGAGGTGATATATCTTTTAAATGAGTAATTATCGATAAAGATCAAATAGGAATCTAGTGAGTGAAAGGTGCAGTTCAATGTGAACTATCTATCATAGCCACCAAAGACAATGACCGTACTAATTCGGCATGCGTTAACTTTGTAGTTAGAAACTAAAAAAGGTAGGAATTAATAAAATATGATACATTTACTTGTAAAATTTAAAGTAAATAAATATATTTATAGATTTCAAAAATATAGATTTAAATGCAATTTTATTAATTTATTTTGTAAATTAACGATTTTGCTCCCTCAATCAAGTTTTGACTAAGAATGGTAGTGCTGAAATTAAATATATACTCCCTCGTCCATTTAAAATAGGGTTTTGTTAATCAGAGTTTTCAAGACACTCTTTAAGCATTCTAAAAAAAGAAAATATTATATAGAAAATTAAACCATTTCAATTTCCAAGACATTAAATACACGGATTTTCACAAAAAAAATATAGTATTTTAAGGTTTTAAAGAGTGTCCTAAAGACACTAATTTTCATTTTCCTTTAAATTAAAGTAATTTATAATGCTACAAAAGTATTATTCCGTGCTAACTTATAAGGAAAAAACGTAATATTTCACTATTATTAAAAATTTTAAATTTTTGTGTCTTTATTAAATATATGTCTTATTGGAAAGGTGTCAAAACCGAGTATATTTATTTGATATGGATCATGCATTTATTGACAAAGCTTAATAATATTTTTAATGAATTAGCCTTATATAATTTATAATAAAATCGTTATACGACTAAGTAAACATTTAGTGTAAAAACAATTCTGCACACACCCTTATGATTCATCATGATTCATATCTTTGGTATCTATGGCAACTAGCATGACAAAGTTCAGATAAATGAAATAGTTAACTATGGAAAAAATTGCAATTATTTATGTTTTACATTCTAAACATCAGATACTCCCGAGTGGTTCATAGTTTTTCATGATTGAGATTTGCGTCGGTCAGTTTGAATCCCTTACCAATATTATTTTATCAGCAATTCAAAGTTGTGATTAAATTAAATCATAATAAACCTGTAATGGCAATACTGCTACTTATTGGGAACATTAGACATACATATTATTTACAGAAAATAATATTTTGAACTTCTTCCGTAAATTTATAATTTATTTAATGGATATTTTAAGATGATAGAGAGTGGATATATATGAATATGAAGAAAAAGAAGAAAAAAAATATAATCCTATAAATATACTGGAATTTTTAATGTAGTGTTAAAATTAATTTTAGAATTTAAATTACTATCTAAATTTAATCAATATTACGCAAAAGCAATTTTTATATAAACTATTAAAATAACTTTCACAAAATAAAAATCAATTTTACTTAAATACTTTAAAAATAAATCAATTTATTTTCATTTCATTTTTAATCAAAAATCAACATATCAAACTCAATTCTAATTGACTAATAACTAATGCACTCTAAATATTTTATTTTGTTTTATTAAACAAAATTAGGCATTATTAACTAGACATTCGAAAAATAAAATATGATATAATTATTTCTTTATAAACTAATTATCACATTAACTAAAAAATATATATTGATAATAATTCTCATATCATTAGCATGTCATATGATAATTTAAATTAGAGGTGATATATCTTTTAAATGAGTAATTATCGATAAAGATCAAATAGGAATCTAGTGAGTGAAAGGTGCAGTTCAATGTGAACTATCTATCATAGCCACCAAAGACAATGACCGTACTAATTCGGCATGCGTTAACTTTGTAGTTAGAGACTAAAAAAGGTAGGAATTAATAAAATATGATACATTTACTTGTAAAATTTAAAGTAAATAAATATATTTATAGATTTCAAAAATATAGATTTAAATGCAATTTTATTAATTTATTTTGTAAATTAACGATTTTGCTCCCTCAATCAAGTTTTGACTAAGAATGGTAGTGCTGAAATTAAATATATACTCCCTCGTCCATTTAAAATAGGGTTTTGTTAATCAGAGTTTTCAAGACACTCTTTAAGCATTCTAAAAAAAGAAAATATTATATAGAAAATTAAACCATTTCAATTTCCAAGACATTAAATACACGGATTTTCACAAAAAAAATATAGTATTTTAAGGTTTTAAAGAGTGTCCTAAAGACACTAATTTTCATTTTCCTTTAAATTAAAGTAATTTATAATGCTACAAAAGTATTATTCCGTGCTAACTTATAAGGAAAAAACGTAATATTTCACTATTATTAAAAATTTTAAATTTTTGTGTCTTTATTAAATATATGTCTTATTGGAAAGGTGTCAAAACCGAGTATATTTATTTGATATGGATCATGCATTTATTGACAAAGCTTAATAATATTTTTAATGAATTAGCCTTATATAATTTATAATAAAATCGTTATACGACTAAGTAAACATTTAGTGTAAAAACAATTCTGCACACACCCTTATGATTCATCATGATTCATATCTTTGGTATCTATGGCAACTAGCATGACAAAGTTCAGATAAATGAAATAGTTAACTATGGAATAAATTGCAATTATTTATGTTTTACATTCTAAACATCAGATACTCCCGAGTGGTTCATAGTTTTTCATGATTGAGATTTGCGTCGGTCGGTTTGAATCCCTTACCAATATTATTTTATCAGCAATTCAAAGTTGTGATTAAATTAAATCATAATAAACCTGTAATGGCAATACTGCTACTTATTGGGAACATTAGACATACATATTATTTACAGAAAATAATATTTTGAACTTCTTCCGTAAATTTATAATTTATTTAATGGATATTTTAAGATGATAGAGAGTGGATATATATGAATATGAAGAAAAAGAAGAAAAAAAATATAATCCTATAAATATACTGGAATTTTTAATGTAGTGTTAAAATTAATTTTAGAATTTAAATTACTATCTAAATTTAATCAATATTACGCAAAAGCAATTTTTATATAAATTATTAAAATAACTTTCACAAAATAAAAATCAATTTTACTTAAATACTTTAAAAATAAATCAATTTATTTTCATTTCATTTTTAATCAAAAATCAACATATCAAACTCAATTCTAATTGACTAATAACTAATGCACTCTAAATATTTTATTTTGTTTTATTAAACAAAATTAGGCATTATTAACTAGACATTCGAAAAATAAAATATGATATAATTATTTCTTTATAAACTAATTATCACATTAACTAAAAAATATATATTGATAATAATTCTCATATCATTAGCATGTCATATGATAATTTAAATTAGAGGTGATATATCTTTTAAATGAGTAATTATCGATAAAGATCAAATAGGAATCTAGTGAGTGAAAGGTGCAGTTCAATGTGAACTATCTATCATAGCCACCAAAGACAATGACCGTACTAATTCGGCATGCGTTAACTTTGTAGTTAGAGACTAAAAAAGGTAGGAATTAATAAAATATGATACATTTACTTGTAAAATTTAAAGTAAATAAATATATTTATAGATTTCAAAAATATAGATTTAAATGCAATTTTATTAATTTATTTTGTAAATTAACGATTTTGCTCCCTCAATCAAGTTTTGACTAAGAATGGTAGTGCTGAAATTAAATATATACTCCCTCGTCCATTTAAAATAGGGTTTTGTTAATCAGAGTTTTCAAGACACTCTTTAAGCATTCTAAAAAAAGAAAATATTATATAGAAAATTAAACCATTTCAATTTCCAAGACATTAAATACACGGATTTTCACAAAAAAAATATAGTATTTTAAGGTTTTAAAGAGTGTCCTAAAGACACTAATTTTCATTTTCCTTTAAATTAAAGTAATTTATAATGCTACAAAAGTATTATTCCGTGCTAACTTATAAGGAAAAAACGTAATATTTCACTATTATTAAAAATTTTAAATTTTTGTGTCTTTATTAAATATATGTCTTATTGGAAAGGTGTCAAAACCGAGTATATTTATTTGATATGGATCATGCATTTATTGACAAAGCTTAATAATATTTTTAATGAATTAGCCTTATATAATTTATAATAAAATCGTTATACGACTAAGTAAACATTTAGTGTAAAAACAATTCTGCACACACCCTTATGATTCATCATGATTCATATCTTTGGTATCTATGGCAACTAGCATGACAAAGTTCAGATAAATGAAATAGTTAACTATGGAATAAATTGCAATTATTTATGTTTTACATTCTAAACATCAGATACTCCCGAGTGGTTCATAGTTTTTCATGATTGAGATTTGCGTCGGTCGGTTTGAATCCCTTACCAATATTATTTTATCAGCAATTCAAAGTTGTGATTAAATTAAATCATAATAAACCTGTAATGGCAATACTGCTACTTATTGGGAACATTAGACATACATATTATTTACAGAAAATAATATTTTGAACTTCTTCCGTAAATTTATAATTTATTTAATGGATATTTTAAGATGATAGAGAGTGGATATATATGAATATGAAGAAAAAGAAGAAAAAAAATATAATCCTATAAATATACTGGAATTTTTAATGTAGTGTTAAAATTAATTTTAGAATTTAAATTACTATCTAAATTTAATCAATATTACGCAAAAGCAATTTTTATATAAACTATTAAAATAACTTTCACAAAATAAAAATCAATTTTACTTAAATACTTTAAAAATAAATCAATTTATTTTCATTTCATTTTTAATCAAAAATCAACATATCAAACTCAATTCTAATTGACTAATAACTAATGCACTCTAAATATTTTATTTTGTTTTATTAAACAAAATTAGGCATTATTAACTAGACATTCGAAAAATAAAATATGATATAATTATTTCTTTATAAACTAATTATCACATTAACTAAAAAATATATATTGATAATAATTCTCATATCATTAGCATGTCATATGATAATTTAAATTAGAGGTGATATATCTTTTAAATGAGTAATTATCGATAAAGATCAAATAGGAATCTAGTGAGTGAAAGGTGCAGTTCAATGTGAACTATCTATCATAGCCACCAAAGACAATGACCGTACTAATTCGGCATGCGTTAACTTTGTAGTTAGAGACTAAAAAAGGTAGGAATTAATAAAATATGATACATTTACTTGTAAAATTTAAAGTAAATAAATATATTTATAGATTTCAAAAATATAGATTTAAATGCAATTTTATTAATTTATTTTGTAAATTAACGATTTTGCTCCCTCAATCAAGTTTTGACTAAGAATGGTAGTGCTGAAATTAAATATATACTCCCTCGTCCATTTAAAATAGGGTTTTGTTAATCAGAGTTTTCAAGACACTCTTTAAGCATTCTAAAAAAAGAAAATATTATATAGAAAATTAAACCATTTCAATTTCCAAGACATTAAATACACGGATTTTCACAAAAAAAATATAGTATTTTAAGGTTTTAAAGAGTGTCCTAAAGACACTAATTTTCATTTTCCTTTAAATTAAAGTAATTTATAATGCTACAAAAGTATTATTCCGTGCTAACTTATAAGGAAAAAACGTAATATTTCACTATTATTAAAAATTTTAAATTTTTGTGTCTTTATTAAATATATGTCTTATTGGAAAGGTGTCAAAACCGAGTATATTTATTTGATATGGATCATGCATTTATTGACAAAGCTTAATAATATTTTTAATGAATTAGCCTTATATAATTTATAATAAAATCGTTATACGACTAAGTAAACATTTAGTGTAAAAACAATTCTGCACACACCCTTATGATTCATCATGATTCATATCTTTGGTATCTATGGCAACTAGCATGACAAAGTTCAGATAAATGAAATAGTTAACTATGGAAAAAATTGCAATTATTTATGTTTTACATTCTAAACATCAGATACTCCCGAGTGGTTCATAGTTTTTCATGATTGAGATTTGCGTCGGTCGGTTTGAATCCCTTACCAATATTATTTTATCAGCAATTCAAAGTTGTGATTAAATTAAATCATAATAAACCTGTAATGGCAATACTGCTACTTATTGGGAACATTAGACATACATATTATTTACAGAAAATAATATTTTGAACTTCTTCCGTAAATTTATAATTTATTTAATGGATATTTTAAGATGATAGAGAGTGGATATATATGAATATGAAGAAAAAGAAGAAAAAAAATATAATCCTATAAATATACTGGAATTTTTAATGTAGTGTTAAAATTAATTTTAGAATTTAAATTACTATCTAAATTTAATCAATATTACGCAAAAGCAATTTTTATATAAACTATTAAAATAACTTTCACAAAATAAAAATCAATTTTACTTAAATACTTTAAAAATAAATCAATTTATTTTCATTTCATTTTTAATCAAAAATCAACATATCAAACTCAATTCTAATTGACTAATAACTAATGCACTCTAAATATTTTATTTTGTTTTATTAAACAAAATTAGGCATTATTAACTAGACATTCGAAAAATAAAATATGATATAATTATTTCTTTATAAACTAATTATCACATTAACTAAAAAATATATATTGATAATAATTCTCATATCATTAGCATGTCATATGATAATTTAAATTAGAGGTGATATATCTTTTAAATGAGTAATTATCGATAAAGATCAAATAGGAATCTAGTGAGTGAAAGGTGCAGTTCAATGTGAACTATCTATCATAGCCACCAAAGACAATGACCGTACTAATTCGGCATGCGTTAACTTTGTAGTTAGAGACTAAAAAAGGTAGGAATTAATAAAATATGATACATTTACTTGTAAAATTTAAAGTAAATAAATATATTTATAGATTTCAAAAATATAGATTTAAATGCAATTTTATTAATTTATTTTGTAAATTAACGATTTTGCTCCCTCAATCAAGTTTTGACTAAGAATGGTAGTGCTGAAATTAAATATATACTCCCTCGTCCATTTAAAATAGGGTTTTGTTAATCAGAGTTTTCAAGACACTCTTTAAGCATTCTAAAAAAAGAAAATATTATATAGAAAATTAAACCATTTCAATTTCCAAGACATTAAATACACGGATTTTCACAAAAAAAATATAGTATTTTAAGGTTTTAAAGAGTGTCCTAAAGACACTAATTTTCATTTTCCTTTAAATTAAAGTAATTTATAATGCTACAAAAGTATTATTCCGTGCTAACTTATAAGGAAAAAACGTAATATTTCACTATTATTAAAAATTTTAAATTTTTGTGTCTTTATTAAATATATGTCTTATTGGAAAGGTGTCAAAACCGAGTATATTTATTTGATATGGATCATGCATTTATTGACAAAGCTTAATAATATTTTTAATGAATTAGCCTTATATAATTTATAATAAAATCGTTATACGACTAAGTAAACATTTAGTGTAAAAACAATTCTGCACACACCCTTATGATTCATCATGATTCATATCTTTGGTATCTATGGCAACTAGCATGACAAAGTTCAGATAAATGAAATAGTTAACTATGGAATAAATTGCAATTATTTATGTTTTACATTCTAAACATCAGATACTCCCGAGTGGTTCATAGTTTTTCATGATTGAGATTTGCGTCGGTCGGTTTGAATCCCTTACCAATATTATTTTATCAGCAATTCAAAGTTGTGATTAAATTAAATCATAATAAACCTGTAATGGCAATACTGCTACTTATTGGGAACATTAGACATACATATTATTTACAGAAAATAATATTTTGAACTTCTTCCGTAAATTTATAATTTATTTAATGGATATTTTAAGATGATAGAGAGTGGATATATATGAATATGAAGAAAAAGAAGAAAAAAAATATAATCCTATAAATATACTGGAATTTTTAATGTAGTGTTAAAATTAATTTTAGAATTTAAATTACTATCTAAATTTAATCAATATTACGCAAAAGCAATTTTTATATAAATTATTAAAATAACTTTCACAAAATAAAAATCAATTTTACTTAAATACTTTAAAAATAAATCAATTTATTTTCATTTCATTTTTAATCAAAAATCAACATATCAAACTCAATTCTAATTGACTAATAACTAATGCACTCTAAATATTTTATTTTGTTTTATTAAACAAAATTAGGCATTATTAACTAGACATTCGAAAAATAAAATATGATATAATTATTTCTTTATAAACTAATTATCACATTAACTAAAAAATATATATTGATAATAATTCTCATATCATTAGCATGTCATATGATAATTTAAATTAGAGGTGATATATCTTTTAAATGAGTAATTATCGATAAAGATCAAATAGGAATCTAGTGAGTGAAAGGTGCAGTTCAATGTGAACTATCTATCATAGCCACCAAAGACAATGACCGTACTAATTCGGCATGCGTTAACTTTGTAGTTAGAGACTAAAAAAGGTAGGAATTAATAAAATATGATACATTTACTTGTAAAATTTAAAGTAAATAAATATATTTATAGATTTCAAAAATATAGATTTAAATGCAATTTTATTAATTTATTTTGTAAATTAACGATTTTGCTCCCTCAATCAAGTTTTGACTAAGAATGGTAGTGCTGAAATTAAATATATACTCCCTCGTCCATTTAAAATAGGGTTTTGTTAATCAGAGTTTTCAAGACACTCTTTAAGCATTCTAAAAAAAGAAAATATTATATAGAAAATTAAACCATTTCAATTTCCAAGACATTAAATACACGGATTTTCACAAAACAAATATAGTATTTTAAGGTTTTAAAGAGTGTCCTAAAGACACTAATTTTCATTTTCCTTTAAATTAAAGTAATTTATAATGCTACAAAAGTATTATTCCGTGCTAACTTATAAGGAAAAAACGTAATATTTCACTATTATTAAAAATTTTAAATTTTTGTGTCTTTATTAAATATATGTCTTATTGGAAAGGTGTCAAAACCGAGTATATTTATTTGATATGGATCATGCATTTATTGACAAAGCTTAATAATATTTTTAATGAATTAGCCTTATATAATTTATAATAAAATCGTTATACGACTAAGTAAACATTTAGTGTAAAAACAATTCTGCACACACCCTTATGATTCATCATGATTCATATCTTTGGTATCTATGGCAACTAGCATGACAAAGTTCAGATAAATGAAATAGTTAACTATGGAATAAATTGCAATTATTTATGTTTTACATTCTAAACATCAGATACTCCCGAGTGGTTCATAGTTTTTCATGATTGAGATTTGCGTCGGTCGGTTTGAATCCCTTACCAATATTATTTTATCAGCAATTCAAAGTTGTGATTAAATTAAATCATAATAAACCTGTAATGGCAATACTGCTACTTATTGGGAACATTAGACATACATATTATTTACAGAAAATAATATTTTGAACTTCTTCCGTAAATTTATAATTTATTTAATGGATATTTTAAGATGATAGAGAGTGGATATATATGAATATGAAGAAAAAGAAGAAAAAAAATATAATCCTATAAATATACTGGAATTTTTAATGTAGTGTTAAAATTAATTTTAGAATTTAAATTACTATCTAAATTTAATCAATATTACGCAAAAGCAATTTTTATATAAACTATTAAAATAACTTTCACAAAATAAAAATCAATTTTACTTAAATACTTTAAAAATAAATCAATTTATTTTCATTTCATTTTTAATCAAAAATCAACATATCAAACTCAATTCTAATTGACTAATAACTAATGCACTCTAAATATTTTATTTTGTTTTATTAAACAAAATTAGGCATTATTAACTAGACATTCGAAAAATAAAATATGATATAATTATTTCTTTATAAACTAATTATCACATTAACTAAAAAATATATATTGATAATAATTCTCATATCATTAGCATGTCATATGATAATTTAAATTAGAGGTGATATATCTTTTAAATGAGTAATTATCGATAAAGATCAAATAGGAATCTAGTGAGTGAAAGGTGCAGTTCAATGTGAACTATCTATCATAGCCACCAAAGACAATGACCGTACTAATTCGGCATGCGTTAACTTTGTAGTTAGAAACTAAAAAAGGTAGGAATTAATAAAATATGATACATTTACTTGTAAAATTTAAAGTAAATAAATATATTTATAGATTTCAAAAATATAGATTTAAATGCAATTTTATTAATTTATTTTGTAAATTAACGATTTTGCTCCCTCAATCAAGTTTTGACTAAGAATGGTAGTGCTGAAATTAAATATATACTCCCTCGTCCATTTAAAATAGGGTTTTGTTAATCAGAGTTTTCAAGACACTCTTTAAGCATTCTAAAAAAAGAAAATATTATATAGAAAATTAAACCATTTCAATTTCCAAGACATTAAATACACGGATTTTCACAAAAAAAATATAGTATTTTAAGGTTTTAAAGAGTGTCCTAAAGACACTAATTTTCATTTTCCTTTAAATTAAAGTAATTTATAATGCTACAAAAGTATTATTCCGTGCTAACTTATAAGGAAAAAACGTAATATTTCACTATTATTAAAAATTTTAAATTTTTGTGTCTTTATTAAATATATGTCTTATTGGAAAGGTGTCAAAACCGAGTATATTTATTTGATATGGATCATGCATTTATTGACAAAGCTTAATAATATTTTTAATGAATTAGCCTTATATAATTTATAATAAAATCGTTATACGACTAAGTAAACATTTAGTGTAAAAACAATTCTGCACACACCCTTATGATTCATCATGATTCATATCTTTGGTATCTATGGCAACTAGCATGACAAAGTTCAGATAAATGAAATAGTTAACTATGGAAAAAATTGCAATTATTTATGTTTTACATTCTAAACATCAGATACTCCCGAGTGGTTCATAGTTTTTCATGATTGAGATTTGCGTCGGTCAGTTTGAATCCCTTACCAATATTATTTTATCAGCAATTCAAAGTTGTGATTAAATTAAATCATAATAAACCTGTAATGGCAATACTGCTACTTATTGGGAACATTAGACATACATATTATTTACAGAAAATAATATTTTGAACTTCTTCCGTAAATTTATAATTTATTTAATGGATATTTTAAGATGATAGAGAGTGGATATATATGAATATGAAGAAAAAGAAGAAAAAAAATATAATCCTATAAATATACTGGAATTTTTAATGTAGTGTTAAAATTAATTTTAGAATTTAAATTACTATCTAAATTTAATCAATATTACGCAAAAGCAATTTTTATATAAACTATTAAAATAACTTTCACAAAATAAAAATCAATTTTACTTAAATACTTTAAAAATAAATCAATTTATTTTCATTTCATTTTTAATCAAAAATCAACATATCAAACTCAATTCTAATTGACTAATAACTAATGCACTCTAAATATTTTATTTTGTTTTATTAAACAAAATTAGGCATTATTAACTAGACATTCGAAAAATAAAATATGATATAATTATTTCTTTATAAACTAATTATCACATTAACTAAAAAATATATATTGATAATAATTCTCATATCATTAGCATGTCATATGATAATTTAAATTAGAGGTGATATATCTTTTAAATGAGTAATTATCGATAAAGATCAAATAGGAATCTAGTGAGTGAAAGGTGCAGTTCAATGTGAACTATCTATCATAGCCAACAAAGACAATGACCGTACTAATTCGGCATGCGTTAACTTTGTAGTTAGAGACTAAAAAAGGTAGGAATTAATAAAATATGATACATTTACTTGTAAAATTTAAAGTAAATAAATATATTTATAGATTTCAAAAATATAGATTTAAATGCAATTTTATTAATTTATTTTGTAAATTAACGATTTTGCTCCCTCAATCAAGTTTTGACTAAGAATGGTAGTGCTGAAATTAAATATATACTCCCTCGTCCATTTAAAATAGGGTTTTGTTAATCAGAGTTTTCAAGACACTCTTTAAGCATTCTAAAAAAAGAAAATATTATATAGAAAATTAAACCATTTCAATTTCCAAGACATTAAATACACGGATTTTCACAAAAAAAATATAGTATTTTAAGGTTTTAAAGAGTGTCCTAAAGACACTAATTTTCATTTTCCTTTAAATTAAAGTAATTTATAATGCTACAAAAGTATTATTCCGTGCTAACTTATAAGGAAAAAACGTAATATTTCACTATTATTAAAAATTTTAAATTTTTGTGTCTTTATTAAATATATGTCTTATTGGAAAGGTGTCAAAACCGAGTATATTTATTTGATATGGATCATGCATTTATTGACAAAGCTTAATAATATTTTTAATGAATTAGCCTTATATAATTTATAATAAAATCGTTATACGACTAAGTAAACATTTAGTGTAAAAACAATTCTGCACACACCCTTATGATTCATCATGATTCATATCTTTGGTATCTATGGCAACTAGCATGACAAAGTTCAGATAAATGAAATAGTTAACTATGGAATAAATTGCAATTATTTATGTTTTACATTCTAAACATCAGATACTCCCGAGTGGTTCATAGTTTTTCATGATTGAGATTTGCGTCGGTCGGTTTGAATCCCTTACCAATATTATTTTATCAGCAATTCAAAGTTGTGATTAAATTAAATCATAATAAACCTGTAATGGCAATACTGCTACTTATTGGGAACATTAGACATACATATTATTTACAGAAAATAATATTTTGAACTTCTTCCGTAAATTTATAATTTATTTAATGGATATTTTAAGATGATAGAGAGTGGATATATATGAATATGAAGAAAAAGAAGAAAAAAAATATAATCCTATAAATATACTGGAATTTTTAATGTAGTGTTAAAATTAATTTTAGAATTTAAATTACTATCTAAATTTAATCAATATTACGCAAAAGCAATTTTTATATAAACTATTAAAATAACTTTCACAAAATAAAAATCAATTTTACTTAAATACTTTAAAAATAAATCAATTTATTTTCATTTCATTTTTAATCAAAAATCAACATATCAAACTCAATTCTAATTGACTAATAACTAATGCACTCTAAATATTTTATTTTGTTTTATTAAACAAAATTAGGCATTATTAACTAGACATTCGAAAAATAAAATATGATATAATTATTTCTTTATAAACTAATTATCACATTAACTAAAAAATATATATTGATAATAATTCTCATATCATTAGCATGTCATATGATAATTTAAATTAGAGGTGATATATCTTTTAAATGAGTAATTATCGATAAAGATCAAATAGGAATCTAGTGAGTGAAAGGTGCAGTTCAATGTGAACTATCTATCATAGCCACCAAAGACAATGACCGTACTAATTCGGCATGCGTTAACTTTGTAGTTAGAGACTAAAAAAGGTAGGAATTAATAAAATATGATACATTTACTTGTAAAATTTAAAGTAAATAAATATATTTATAGATTTCAAAAATATAGATTTAAATGCAATTTTATTAATTTATTTTGTAAATTAACGATTTTGCTCCCTCAATCAAGTTTTGACTAAGAATGGTAGTGCTGAAATTAAATATATACTCCCTCGTCCATTTAAAATAGGGTTTTGTTAATCAGAGTTTTCAAGACACTCTTTAAGCATTCTAAAAAAAGAAAATATTATATAGAAAATTAAACCATTTCAATTTCCAAGACATTAAATACACGGATTTTCACAAAACAAATATAGTATTTTAAGGTTTTAAAGAGTGTCCTAAAGACACTAATTTTCATTTTCCTTTAAATTAAAGTAATTTATAATGCTACAAAAGTATTATTCCGTGCTAACTTATAAGGAAAAAACGTAATATTTCACTATTATTAAAAATTTTAAATTTTTGTGTCTTTATTAAATATATGTCTTATTGGAAAGGTGTCAAAACCGAGTATATTTATTTGATATGGATCATGCATTTATTGACAAAGCTTAATAATATTTTTAATGAATTAGCCTTATATAATTTATAATAAAATCGTTATACGACTAAGTAAACATTTAGTGTAAAAACAATTCTGCACACACCCTTATGATTCATCATGATTCATATCTTTGGTATCTATGGCAACTAGCATGACAAAGTTCAGATAAATGAAATAGTTAACTATGGAATAAATTGCAATTATTTATGTTTTACATTCTAAACATCAGATACTCCCGAGTGGTTCATAGTTTTTCATGATTGAGATTTGCGTCGGTCGGTTTGAATCCCTTACCAATATTATTTTATCAGCAATTCAAAGTTGTGATTAAATTAAATCATAATAAACCTGTAATGGCAATACTGCTACTTATTGGGAACATTAGACATACATATTATTTACAGAAAATAATATTTTGAACTTCTTCCGTAAATTTATAATTTATTTAATGGATATTTTAAGATGATAGAGAGTGGATATATATGAATATGAAGAAAAAGAAGAAAAAAAATATAATCCTATAAATATACTGGAATTTTTAATGTAGTGTTAAAATTAATTTTAGAATTTAAATTACTATCTAAATTTAATCAATATTACGCAAAAGCAATTTTTATATAAACTATTAAAATAACTTTCACAAAATAAAAATCAATTTTACTTAAATACTTTAAAAATAAATCAATTTATTTTCATTTCATTTTTAATCAAAAATCAACATATCAAACTCAATTCTAATTGACTAATAACTAATGCACTCTAAATATTTTATTTTGTTTTATTAAACAAAATTAGGCATTATTAACTAGACATTCGAAAAATAAAATATGATATAATTATTTCTTTATAAACTAATTATCACATTAACTAAAAAATATATATTGATAATAATTCTCATATCATTAGCATGTCATATGATAATTTAAATTAGAGGTGATATATCTTTTAAATGAGTAATTATCGATAAAGATCAAATAGGAATCTAGTGAGTGAAAGGTGCAGTTCAATGTGAACTATCTATCATAGCCACCAAAGACAATGACCGTACTAATTCGGCATGCGTTAACTTTGTAGTTAGAGACTAAAAAAGGTAGGAATTAATAAAATATGATACATTTACTTGTAAAATTTAAAGTAAATAAATATATTTATAGATTTCAAAAATATAGATTTAAATGCAATTTTATTAATTTATTTTGTAAATTAACGATTTTGCTCCCTCAATCAAGTTTTGACTAAGAATGGTAGTGCTGAAATTAAATATATACTCCCTCGTCCATTTAAAATAGGGTTTTGTTAATCAGAGTTTTCAAGACACTCTTTAAGCATTCTAAAAAAAGAAAATATTATATAGAAAATTAAACCATTTCAATTTCCAAGACATTAAATACACGGATTTTCACAAAACAAATATAGTATTTTAAGGTTTTAAAGAGTGTCCTAAAGACACTAATTTTCATTTTCCTTTAAATTAAAGTAATTTATAATGCTACAAAAGTATTATTCCGTGCTAACTTATAAGGAAAAAACGTAATATTTCACTATTATTAAAAATTTTAAATTTTTGTGTCTTTATTAAATATATGTCTTATTGGAAAGGTGTCAAAACCGAGTATATTTATTTGATATGGATCATGCATTTATTGACAAAGCTTAATAATATTTTTAATGAATTAGCCTTATATAATTTATAATAAAATCGTTATACGACTAAGTAAACATTTAGTGTAAAAACAATTCTGCACACACCCTTATGATTCATCATGATTCATATCTTTGGTATCTATGGCAACTAGCATGACAAAGTTCAGATAAATGAAATAGTTAACTATGGAATAAATTGCAATTATTTATGTTTTACATTCTAAACATCAGATACTCCCGAGTGGTTCATAGTTTTTCATGATTGAGATTTGCGTCGGTCGGTTTGAATCCCTTACCAATATTATTTTATCAGCAATTCAAAGTTGTGATTAAATTAAATCATAATAAACCTGTAATGGCAATACTGCTACTTATTGGGAACATTAGACATACATATTATTTACAGAAAATAATATTTTGAACTTCTTCCGTAAATTTATAATTTATTTAATGGATATTTTAAGATGATAGAGAGTGGATATATATGAATATGAAGAAAAAGAAGAAAAAAAATATAATCCTATAAATATACTGGAATTTTTAATGTAGTGTTAAAATTAATTTTAGAATTTAAATTACTATCTAAATTTAATCAATATTACGCAAAAGCAATTTTTATATAAACTATTAAAATAACTTTCACAAAATAAAAATCAATTTTACTTAAATACTTTAAAAATAAATCAATTTATTTTCATTTCATTTTTAATCAAAAATCAACATATCAAACTCAATTCTAATTGACTAATAACTAATGCACTCTAAATATTTTATTTTGTTTTATTAAACAAAATTAGGCATTATTAACTAGACATTCGAAAAATAAAATATGATATAATTATTTCTTTATAAACTAATTATCACATTAACTAAAAAATATATATTGATAATAATTCTCATATCATTAGCATGTCATATGATAATTTAAATTAGAGGTGATATATCTTTTAAATGAGTAATTATCGATAAAGATCAAATAGGAATCTAGTGAGTGAAAGGTGCAGTTCAATGTGAACTATCTATCATAGCCACCAAAGACAATGACCGTACTAATTCGGCATGCGTTAACTTTGTAGTTAGAGACTAAAAAAGGTAGGAATTAATAAAATATGATACATTTACTTGTAAAATTTAAAGTAAATAAATATATGTATATATTACATAAATATAGATTTAAATGCAATTTTATTAATTTATTTTGTAAATTAACAATTTTGCTCCCTCAATCATGTTTTGACTAAGAATGGTAGTGCTGAAATTAAATATATACTCCCTTATCCATTTAAATTAGGGTCTTGTTAATCAGTGTTTTCAAGGCACTCTTTAAGCATTCTAAAAAAAGAAAATATTTTATAGAAAATTTAACAATTTAAATTTCCAAGACATTAAATACGCAGATTCTATAAACAAAAATTAGTATTTTAATGTCTTAAAGAGTACCCTGAACACACTGATTTTCATTGTTATTTAAATTAAACTAATTTTTTAATGCTAGCAAAGTATTATTCCGTGCTAATTTATAAGGAAAAAAAGTAATATTTCACTATTTTTAAAAATTTTAAATTTTTGTGCATTTATGAAATAGTATGTCTTATTGGAAAGGTGTCAAAACCGAGTATATTTATTTGATATGGATCATGCATTTATTGAGAAAGCTTAATAATATTTTTGATGAATTATCCTTATATAACTTATAATAAAATCGTTATACGACAAAGTAAACATTTACTGTATAAAAAAAATTCTGCATACACCCTTATGATTCATCATGATTCATATCTTTAGTATTTGTGGCAACTAGCATGACAAAGTTCAGATAAATGAAATAGTTAACTATGGAATAAATTGCAATTATTTCTATTTTACATTCTAAACATCAGATACTCCCGAGTGGTTCATAGTTTTTCATGATTGAAATTTGAGTCGGTGGGTTTGAATCCCTTACTAATATTATTTTATCAGCAATTCAAAGTTGTGATTAAATTAAATCATAATAAACCTGTAATGGCAACACTGCTACTTAGTGGGAGCATTATACATACATTGTTTATAGAAAATACTATTTTTAACTTCCTATGTATTTGTATAATCTATTTAATGGATATTTTAAGATGATAGAGAGTGGATATATATGAATATGAAGAAAAAGAAGAAAAAAATATAATCCTATAAATATACTGGAATTTTTAATGTAGTGTTAAAATTAATTTTAGAATTTAAATTACTATCTAAATTTAATAAATATTACCCAAAAGCAATTTTTATATAAAATATTCAAATAACTTTCACAAAATAAAAATAAATTTTACTTAAATACTTCTAAAATAAATCAATTCATTTTCAATTCATTTTTAATCAAAAATCAATATATAAAACTACATTCTAATTGACTAATAACTAACGCACTCTAAAAAAAATGTTATGTTTTTGATAAACAAAATTAGGCATTATTAACTAGACATTCGAAAAATAAAATATGATATAATTATTTCTTTATAAACTAAATATCACATTAACTAAAATATATAAATTGATAATAATTCTCATATCCTTAACATGTCATATGAGAATTTAAATTAGAGGTGATATATCTTTTAAATTAGTAATTATCGATAAAGATAAAATAGGACTCTAGTAAGTGAAAGGTGTAGTTCAATGTGAACTATCTATCATAGCCACCAAAGACAATAACCATACTAATTCGGCATGCGTTGACTTGGTAGTTAGAGACTAAAAAAGGTAGGAATTAATAAAATATGATACATTTACTTGTAAAATTTAAAGTAAATAAATATATTTATTGATTGCAAAAATATAGATTTAAATGCAATTTTATTAATTAATTTTGTAAATTAACGATTTTGCTCCCTCAATCAAGTATCGACTGGGAATGGTAGTGCTGAAATTAAATATATATACTCCCTCATCCATTTAAATTAGGGTCTTGTTAATCAGTGTTTTCAAGGCACTCTTTAAGCATTCTAAAAAAAGAAAGTATTTTATAGAAAATTTAACCATTTCAATTTTTAAGACATTAAATACGCAGATTCTAAAAAAAAAAAATAGTATTTTAAGGTCTTAAAGAGTACCCTGAACACACTGATTTTCATTTTGCTTTAAATTAAACTAATTTATAATGCTAGCAAAGTATTATTCCGTGCTAATTTATAAGGAAAAAAAGTAATATTTCACTATTATTAAAAAATTTAAATTTTTGTGTCTCTATGAAATATATGTCTTATTGGAAAGGTGTCAAAAACGAGTATATTTATTTGATATGGATCATGCATTTATTGACAAAGCTTAATAATATTTTTGATGAATTAACCTTATATAATTTATAATAAAATCGTTATGCGACTAAGTAAACATTTAGTGTATAAAAATATTTCTGCATACACCCTTACGATTCATCATGATTCATATCTTTGGTATCTGTGGCAAGTATCATGAAAAAGTTCAGATAAATGAAATAGTTAACTATGGAATAAATTGCAATTATTTCTGTTTTACATTATAAACATGAGATACTACCGAGTGATTCATAGTTTTTAATGATTGAAATTTGAGTCGGTGGGTTTAAATCCCTTGCCAATTTTATTTCTTCAGCAATTCAAAGTTGTGAATGTATTAAATCACAATAAACCTGTAATAGAAACACTGCTATATAGTGAGAACACTAGACATACATATTGTATACAAAAAATATTATTTTTAACTTCCTCGGTATTGGTATAATACATTTAATGGATATTTTATTATAATAGAGAGTTGGTATGTAGGTAGTAATTTAAATTCTAAAATTAATTTTAACACTACATTAAAAATTCCACTATATTTATAGGATTATATTTTTTCCTTATTTTTATTCATAATCATATATATATATATATATATATATATATATATATATATATATATATATATATATATATATATATATATATATATATATATATATATATATATATATATATATATATATATATATATATATATATATATATATATATATATATATATATATATATATATATATATATATATATATATATATATATGATTATGAATAAAAAGAAAGAAAAAATATAATCCTATAAATATAGTGGAATTTTTAATGTAGTGTTAAAATTAATTTTAGAATTTAAATTACTACCTAGATTTAATCATTATTACTTAAAATCCATTTTTATATAAACTATTCAAATAACATTTACAAAATAAAAATCAACTTTACTTAAATACATCAAATATAAATCAATTCAAACTCAATTCGTTTTTAGTGAAAAATCAATATATAAAACTCAATTCTAATTGACTAATAATTGATGCACTCTAAATATTTTTTTTATGTTTTAATAAACAAAATTACGCATTATAAACTAGACATTTCAAAAAGAAAATATGATATAATAATTTTTTTATAAACTATATATGACATTAACTAAAAAATAATTATTGATAATAATTCTGATATCATTAAAATGTCATATGAGAATTCAAATTAGAGGTGATATATCTTTTAAATGAGTAATTATCGATAAAGATCAAATAGGACTCTAGTGAGTGAACGGTGCAGTTCAATGTGAACTATCTATCATAGCCACAAAAGACAATAACCGTACTAATTCGGCATGCGTTGACTTGGTAGTTAGAGACTAAAAAAGGTAGGAATTAATCAAATATGATACATTTACTTGTAAAATTTAAAGTAAATAAATATATTTATAGATTGCAAAAATATAGATTTAAATGCAATTTTATTATTTAATTTTATAAATTAGCTATTTTTCTCCCTCAGTCAAGTTTTGACTAGGAATGATAGTGCTGAAATTAAATATACACTCCCTTATCAATTTAAATTAGGGTGTTGTTAATCAGTGTTTTCAAAGCACTCTTTAAGCATTCTAAAAAAAGAAAATATTTTATAGAAAATTTAACTATTTCAATTTCCAATACATTAAATACGCATATTTTTTATTAAAGAAAAATAGTATTTAAGGTCTTAAAGAGTGCCCTGAAGACACTGATTATCATTTTCCTTTAAATTAAACTAATTTATAATGCTAGTAAAGTATTATTCCGTACTAATTTATAAGGAAAAAAAGTAATATTTCACTATTATTAAAAATTTTAAATTTGTGTGTCTTTGTGAAATATATGTTTTATAAGAAATGTATCAAAACCGAGTATATTTATTTGGTACGGATGATGCATTTATTGTCAAAGCTTAATAATATTGTTAATGAATTAGCCTTATATAATTTATAATAAAATGATTATACGACTAAGTAAACATTTAGTGTATAAATTTTTTTTGCATACACCCTTATGATTCATCATAATTCATATCATTTGTATCTATGGCAACTAGCATGACAATGTTCAGATAAATGAAATAGTTAACTTTGGAATAAATTGCAATTATTTTTGTTTTACATTTTAAACATCAAATACTTGCGAGTGATTCATAGTTTTTCATGATTGAAATTTGAGTCGATGGGTTTGAATCCCTTATCAATATTATTTTTTAAGAAATTCAAAGTTGTGATTGTATTAAATCACAATAAACATGTAATGGCAACATTGCACATAGTGGGAACATTAGACATACATATTATTTATAGAAAATATTATTTTTAACTTCCTCTGTATTAGTATAATACATTTAATGGATATTTTAAGATAATAGAGAGTTGGTACATTTAACTCGGCTACATCCTTAGCCATTTCATCATCCAAAGCAGGAATAGGGGGATTTAGCCATGGTTTATCACCGTTGATCACAATCTGCTTACCCTTGGTTTTTGTTGCGGCACCTGTGCTACTTTCATGTTGTTCTGGTGGAGAGAAAATCTGGCCGATACGGGTAATTCTGCTTTCACCGATGATATCATGAATTACAGACTCCTCTTTTTCAGATTCACCCCTTTCAGACCTCTGAGTAACAAGCTTATGCCCTTGTTGATAACATTCACCACCATAATACCAAGGAATCGCTTTGTCGTTGTCATATGGTATTGGTCCGGGCACGGTGATGGTTATAGGTGGCTTTCTGGTAGGAACCGGAATTGTAACAGGTACTTGAGTGGTCTTTTCCTTGACAAGAATGGTGATTACATCAACCTCATCCTTACTCACTTTAGTCTCAACAACTACGCGATCAAATTGCATAACTCCCTGTGTAATCAAATCCTGGACTGCATCCTTCAAAAATGAACAACCCTCTGGTTGGTCCAAGGAAACTACGCAGTCCATCCCACAGTGCAAGAATACAGCTTTACTCGACAAATTATCTTTCATAAATGAGAGGGGTGTAGTTAATTGATTAACATCCATAATCAAATTCAAATTTCCATCTCCCAGGATGGCACCGACAGTGGCTCTGCCAAGGGTTGGTAGAGGTTGATTCGTAATGTTGGCGTTGGTCCAAAATTGATGGCCTGAGAGTCCAATAGGTCCTGGACCTTGTGCTTGAAATCATAACCATTCTTAATAGTATTCCCCTACCCGCTAGAGTGAAAATCACACCGGGCATTAGCATCAAAGTGAGCTGGTAACTTTTCAGGGTCAATCTTCAATGTACGCAACTCAATTAACTTTAACTCAAGCAACTGAGGAAACAACTCAACATATGTCATGGGAAGAACATCAAACTTTCTATGAGGCATTCTTGGTTTTTGGTGTTTATTCTATCTAGGTGTACATGCTTGGCGCTGAGGTGCAACTACTGGAATTGTTACAGCAGTAATCTGATGATCTGAACCTTGATATCTGCCTTTCCCTTTTCGAGAATAGACGCCACTGGATTCCTCCTCCTTTTTCTTTTGATGACCACCAAAATACTTCTTAATGTTACCAGTATTATTTCCAGCAACGCCATCATGGATTTTCCCCAACTTAATTCCGATTTCAATTTGCTCTCCGTGTGTTACCATCTTAGCAAAAGTACCTGATGTACTGCAAGTTGTGTAGTACTGACCTTGTAATATACTACTAAACATTTCCACCATCTCCCGCTCTAACATGGGTGGTTTAACCTTCGCAACCATCTCTCGCCACCTCTGGGCATACCCTTTAAAAGACTCATCCCACTTCTGGGAGAAATTCTGCAATTGGGTTCTTGTGGGAGCCATATCAGTGTTATACTGATAGTGCATAACAAAATCCTCAACCAATTCTCTCCATGTGCGGATGTGACTGCTTTCCAACTTCATGTACCACTCGAGTGGGCCACCTGTTAAGATGTCTTGAAAGAAGTGCATCAATAGCTTCTCATCATCAGAATACACAGATATCTTCTGGTAAAAAGACTTAACATGGGTCTTTGGACAGGAAGTGCCTTTGTATTTCACGAAATCATGCACTTTAAACTTGGGGGGAATTTAAACCCCGGGCACTAAGCCCAAATCAGACATGTTAAAGCCTACCACACCTTGACTTTCAAACCTGCGCATTCTCTCTTCAAGCATATGCAATTTCTTGTCGAGTTATGTTGGTTCATCAACATTGGACATCCATTCTTCCCAGTTATCTTCTTCCACAGGCCTAGCAGGAATACAAACATGCCTTGGCGGTATAACGGTTTGTTCAATGCTATGAAGAACATGAGTAGGTGGAGGAGGATTCCCAAAACTTGAACCCCAGGGATACATTGATTATTTGCAGGACTGTCGAGATTTGTAGGCTGACTGTTCTGAATATTTAGAATGACATTCAAATCTAGATTCCCATTTTGAGCACCTGCTAGATTTCCAATCACATTCTGAGTACCCAAAGTATCAATAGGATTGTTGAAATAACCCCTGGTAGATTTGTATTCAAAGTTTCACCACCATTATTAAGTGCTTCAGCAGGCCTCATAATCATGGCCCTCATTTTCTCTTGTTGACGAGCCATATTTTGAATGATCTCCATCAATTAGTCAACCCGAGTATCCATTATGGTACCCATGGCAATAATGTCTTCTTGAACTTGTTCCATTCGCTTTCTAAAAGTACTCCTAGTGTTGTAGCAGTGCATATTTGTAATAGCAATTTCTGAAAAGAAAGCATAAGATGAGAAACATGTGGAAATCACTTGTCATGATATGATATGCATGAATGAATGGTCATGCATTAATGATCATGCATGAAATGTTTTATCATTTCTAGGGTATCCAAAAATTTTGTCAACCCCTAGGAACATTTAAACAAACACGATAAGGAAGATAATCAACAAACGACAAGAGATATAATCAACGACAAATAGCTTCATTAAAAGTGATCCATATGATCAAAAGTGAATTCGTACAAGAATAATACAAAATACATAATGAAATATAAATGATCCCATCCAATTAGACTGGTGATGATCAATTGATGTTAAAGAATAAAGAAAAGTGACAATCAATATGGTGGATCTCTGATCTCCGTGTAGTATAATGGTCCTCCTTTTCGGAACTACTCTTCACTCCACTTTTTGGTTTCTGCAAATAACTTCCTTGTCTTTTCACGATCTCGTCCATGTGTGAAGCTATCGATCACCACATCCTTCCAAAATAGTTGTCCCTCCAAACACACACATTGCTCTAAGAATCGATCACACTCATTGCATTCCGACAAAGGTATGGGTGCGGGCACATCTTCCATTTCTTTTATTTTTCCTTGGAGTCTAGCACTCTCCTTCATTACCTCAGTCATTTGAGCTTCTTTTACTTCTAGCTCCAACATAGCACCTCTGAATTGGTTTCCCAATTATTTGGCCTTTGCCATGTTTCTATTGTTGGCCATTTGGAATTTCATGGTCTCTTAATGATTCTTCTCTACATCAGCAAGGGCCATCTGATACTCTTCTGCAGATATAAAAAAGTCTTTTGTCCCAGTTCTTCTTTTGTTCTTCCTACTTTCATAACTACCTTCACCTTCATATTATTTTAGTTGGAGAGCTAACTCTCTCTTCTTTTCTGTCAAGAAGTATATTTCCATTTCTTTGTCTTCAAGATTTTGACGAAGATCAATATTTTTCGACTGTACTTGATAGAATCGTTCTTTAGGTACATTGTGTTGTAGCTCAGTGGTTGAGGGTACAAGGATATATCTTTTTCAAAAGGCAACATAAGAATTTCAACTCTTTCTTTCACCCAGTCCACATAAGGATCAAAATCTAACACCTTCTTTAACTTGAAGAACTCTTTCCCTTTCCTTCCAATATGAGCCTAGGCAACCTCTGCACTTTTCAATAATGCAAGGTTTTCTCCCTTTTTACAGTACACGGGTTCAACTTCTTTATTGTGGGTGGACGTCTCATGTCATAGCCTAACTGGAGAAGGGCGAGTATTGGATTGTAATTGATGATCCCTTTTTTTCCTATGAGTGGAACATTAGTGAAACCCGCACAAATAGAGATTACCTCAGTAGTATCAACCTTGAGTTTGTACCACTGAATATCAAAAGAGGTGAGCGTCATCACTTTGGATGCCCAAGAACGAGAGTCTTCCTTGAATGGTCCCTTCGTGGGTAATTATGCCATGAACCATTTGTAAAGCATCAGCACACAACATACCACTACTCCCTTCTTCCCATACTTAGAGTGAATGGTATGGTAAGTGTCAGCTAAAAAGGTAGGTATTGGATTTTTATTCATGAAGACACACAAAGCGGCCAAGTCCATTATCTCCTTAATCTCAGGGAAGAGAACAACCTCGTAAATGGTGGCAGCAAACAATTCATAATAAGCATCCCAATGTCCCGTGTTTGCCATTTCTTTAACCTTTCCTGCCATGAAATCTATCGGAAGACCGCAAGTGACTTTATTATGTCTCCATTTTCCTTTTACATCACTAAGGCCCAAATAAAGAACCCTAGAAATAGCCTCATAGTTAGGTTCAACTGGAACCTGGATGAAGGGAATAAGATTACTAACACTGATATGGAGAAGATGAGAATACTCCTCAAGAGTGGGTGCCAACTAATAATCTTGAAATGTGAAACAACACAACTCTGGATCATAAAACTGTAGCAAAGTCTGAATAGCCTTGTCATCAACCCGAGCATCCAACAAAGATAGGAGATTCCCATATCTTTCACCAAAAACACCCATTTGTTGACAATTCATGAGATCTCTGAGTTCTTCAAGAAAGGGCCAAACACTTGGACGAAACTGGTAGCTGAAGTTATCCCTCTTGGTCTTCATAACGATGTTAGTGTTATTTTCCATTCTTAGAGGAAAAGAAAATTCTAGAGAATCCTGGAAATGACAATGCATATGCAGGTTAATCTTTTTGTATATATATATATATATATATATATATATATATATATATATATATATATATATATATATATATATATATATATATATATATATATATATATATGTGTTATGATGCAACATGATAGGACTAGGGTTTCCAATATACTGGACATTATTGTTCTGCTGTATAGATTCGTAGGTTCAAAGGTTTGAGACAGTCACTAATGATAATCATCATTCAAAGTACCAATAGAAAGAGAGTCACCAACATAATCAAAGTCACCAACTGATCCAAACTCACCTTCAGAACCTGAGTTACCAATATAATAAAAGTCACCAACTATACCTGTAAGAAATCAACCCTCCCACTCACGGGCGAAGACTAGGTCAGGGTAAGGCAAGGGTAACTCAGAAATCATGGGTCTTCCTGAATGTAAAAATCATCACAACACAGACGTGCATGATGAAAGTACCTTCACTTGAACCTCATCCGAGTGTGGTATATGACATGACTGCACTAATCGGACCAAGGTTTATAGTCGTCATTCCCCCCACTCTATTCCTAGTGTCCTAGTACATTCTGGCCTGGGTATTGGGCCTTTTTCCTCAAGAAGTATCATCCCAACCCCACATCATAACAGCAGTATCCCGAGTATAGAAAACAATAAAATTCAATGCATGAAAACATATAGCCAATGCATATAAACAAATAAAACTAGAAAGCAATAAACACATAAACACCCAAGAAAAACAGGCAAACATAAGATAGGACTGACTTGATAAGGATGGACCAACAATAGGTCAATCTATCCCTAGTGAAGTCTCCAGCTGAAACAATCAGCTGAAAATCATCAAAGGTAAAATTCAATGAAGTCGCCATCGAACGTCTTTTATCCCACAAGAAGGGAAAGGTAAACATCGAGAAAACCTGAAGGGGTGAAATCACGGTCTTGCGACCATAGAGATCAGGTAAGGAACTCGGTTACGCGAGGGGAACGTATTAGCACCCCAAACGTATGTAGTACTCTATAGGATCCACTTACGTTTGTTCGGATCTAAGGGTGTGAATTCTATGTCTAAAGCTTAAGAGCTAAAAAGTTATAAGAGGGGAAATGCATGCAAAAGGAAAGAGAAAATAATGTAGGGAAAATAAAATTTGTGCTCATTCGGGCCCTACCCCAATTCCTACTATTGTACCCCAAAATTTACCCTCTCATTTCTCAAGTAATCTCTCACAAGATCTCCTTTGGTTCAAGACTGCACAAGGGTTGATCAGCTCAAGATATCTCCTCAAGCACTGATGACTGAAAATTAGGGTTTGAGATTGCACAAGGACAAATGTACTTTTAATGCCCCAAATGACTTTCATGGATCATTTTGGACTCTCAAGTTTTCCCATGTCAAGTTTTAAGTCTTGGATCACATTTTTGCTCAATTAATTGATCAGTTCACCTAAAATCAACTTTATTGGGGGAAAAGTCAACTGTGGTTAATTTAAAGTCAAACTTCATAATTTTTTATCCATATCAACATTTTGAACTCATATATGTCATTTGATCAAATTTGGATCACAATTCCTCAAGAAATTTGATCAGATCATCAAAAGGGCAAAATGGTCAAAATTAGGGTTTTAACTAAGAAGGTGCAATTCTGATTTTTGACCTAGCAAATGACTTATTGGTTTGAGAAATGATCTCAAGGATTCAAATTCTTAATTTTTACCTAATGGCATGGCTCAAAACATCTCTCAAGATCAATTGATTGACAGATGAATTTTAGTCAATGATGAAAAGTCAATTGTACACTGAAAAGTCAAACTTTGACTTTTTGGTCAAAATCAAGTATCAAAGATCACAATTATTCAAGACATGTCAAAATATGAAAATTCTTCATCAAGAAATCAAAAATTCAAGATTTCAAAACTTTGAGCCAAATTTTCACCATGATGCAAGATGATTCAAAGGAAACTTCCAACATGAAAGTTATAGATCTCAATGAGATATAAAACATTGTAGAACACAACTTCTTCTATAAATGCATGGACTTCAAGTTATGATTTTGTGAAGACATGTTCATGAAACTTGGAAACTTGGTGAAATTTTACCCTAGTTTAGGCAGGATTTTGACCTAAATTCATGGCAATTTTTCAAATAGTTCCAAGATGAATTTTCAAAAATGTCCAACATATAGGTTGTATAGGATTTTACAAGCTTTAAAAAATGTCCAAGAACTCATTGAGATCATACATGAGCAAGGAGAATCGAGGGCAAGAAGTTAGGGTTTTCAAACTTGAATTGCAAGCCATTTCTTGATGAACACATGAACCAAATCCATGCTAGGCTGCATAATATTTGCTTTACATGCCTCAAACTTGTTTGTAACTCCATAATTAATGTTTTGCACAACTGATAGAGCCATTGTCCAAGCATTTGAGCCATTATCCAAGTTGAATTTCCATTAATGGCACAAAGTAACATCGTCATTCTAGTAAAGTGGCTTTAATCACAAAGTCAACTTGTCTTGAGCTTTGCATTTCTTCTTTCTTCACAAGCATCCTCTACACAATCAGATAAGCATGTTTAAAGTTCCTAACCACTTTAGATAGCCTTGTACCTTGCCTTGGAACAATGCTTGTCAAGTTTGCTTCAATAACAAGCCAAAAAGCCATAACATGTGAACTTGTAATTCTGATCACCCCAAGCTCTCAAAACCTTTTCCTATACATTGAGACACTATTATGCAACTTAGGACACAATTTTTGCAATCATGAAACTCTCTCAAATTCCCCTTAGCCAGAAATTGCACACAAACTCCATTTTTGTGCAAGTTCTGACCTTGAACTTGTATCTTCTATTTCCCTCGTGTGTTCTTTGGCCTTTTAGTTCCTAAAGCTCCTATACATCAAATATAACCTATCCATGACCCTGTTACATGGATGTAACACCATTTGCATCAAACTCCATAACCAAAAACAGAGCATTGCACATTGACTTCTCCAAGCCATTTCAGCCATCCATTGCTCAAGATAATCATTGCATTAGCTTCCTGGGAACTTGAGGAAGCTAACCTGATCATCACAATAACTTGAATCAAGCTCTAACTCAAAACACGATCTCCATCTGCAAGGTGATTTTTCTGAACTTCTATCTTTTCATTTAGGCATTGTTAGGCTTGCATTTGTGAAGATAAAATGTAGACATCATTGCCCTGAAACTGTACATGTCCATAGATTTTATTTATATTGATTGAGCTTAGAGAATTTTAGGTTTGAATACGGTACTTTCAAAAAATTCTCATTTATCTTTGATTTATAGCTTATGATATTTATATGGTTGGATTCGTATGGAAAAATGGAGCAACTTTCATATTTGCATATTTCATTTTTGTTGAGAAATGGTGAAGTTACAAATGTTCAGGCAGGATGTTGAAGATGAAGTCATATTCAGGACATGATTTGTGTTATGTATTTATTGTTTTGTTTATGTTAACGGATGTACAACCACCCCATTGGCAAAGGTATCGTGCGTATGTATGGGAGGTCATGGGTTCAACACCCAGTGCTACCTTTTGTTTTGTTTTTTCAACATTTATTTCCCTTTTTTTGTCAAACAGGCGCATGGGCCTTCAAGGTGCTAGGCTTTTGATTTTTTTGCTTTCTCTAACCCTTCTGTTTACTTTTGCAGGCTAGCCCAATTACTTTTATTATTTCATTTTTTTATATTTTCATTTTCATATTATATTTTATTTTTCTTTATTATTTTTTATTATTACTATTATTATCATTATTAATAAAAAATCCAAAAATATTTTTATTTATTATTTTCACATTTTATATTTTATTTACTTTCTTTATAAAACAAAAAAAGAACAAAAACATTTTCTTAAACAAATTAATTTCTTTTCTTAAATAATTAATATTTAGACTTAGGTTTAATTATTATTTTATTTTATTTTAAACTAAAATTAACTTAGAATTTAGGTTTCTTTTAATTAATTAATTTTCATATTTATTTTATTTAACTTAAAACCTTTTTTTCATAAAAAAAACCCTAAAAATGCTTTTAACTTAATTTCTTTCTCAATTAGTTTAAGTCCAATTTTATATTTTTTAATTAATCATTTTTTCTTTAATTAGGTCAAAACTAAACCCTTTCATTAAAAAAACCAAACAAAACCATTTCTTTTTCCATTGCATTTGTACATTATACTTTTTCAATTCTTGTACATTATTCAATATAGTTGTAATAGTTAATTAGGTTTAATTTTCTTGCAATCCCCATTTGTAAATTTGTATACCCCCTCTCCTAATGATGTAATAGCGTAGTAATTTTTACTTTCCGCAATTTGTCGCTTTAATACAAATGCTAGTAATTAGGATTGGTATGGCAAGACTAAAATCAATAAGTAGCAAACCCTAATTCAAGACAAAAAAATGCATGTAAATCTAATACACTTGCACACTTGCACCCTTAGGGTAATTCCATTTTGTTGCCTTACAAAAATGGCCATGTTATGCATGTGAGATGTCTTAGCAAAAAGCAATAAAAAATACAAGATCATAGTCCCTCGATGATGCTATAAATGTTGCCTTTAAAAATGATCTAGTACCTCAAAGAGAAATTTTAAGACATCTTACAACATTGCTATCATGACTATACGATGACCCACACACATCCCTTTTATATCCAAAGATAAGGCTTCTTACCAAATCAATGGTAAGATAGAAATATCAAAAGAAAGGAAGAAATGAACAAAGACTTTTGAGTAGGTAGATTGTTCCTAGTTGCTTGCTCACTTTCAAATTAAACATCCTTTCTTATTTTCAAAACAAACACCCAACACTTTAAAAAACATTTTCAAAACATTTTCCAAACTTGAAACATTTTCAAAAGCTCAACACTTTGTATACGTTCTTACGAACGAGAACTATTACAAAGTTTTCCTAAACGAAGGCACCTTTTCAAAATACTTTCAAAAACCACACAAATTACATTTTAAAACAAAAGCAAGTGATCTAGCAAGCAACTAAGATCCCATAGATAACTATAGATGAAAAGGGTGCTAACACCTTCCTTTTTATAATCTACCCCCCGAACTTAATAAATAATCTCAAAGGTTTTTCCTGTTCTTTTCAGCCTTTCCTTTTGGATAAAAGAAAAGTCGGTGGTGACTCTTGCTAGCCGCAACATTTGCGATAAAACACAAAACACCTAAGCCAGTTCCCCCGCCGTATCACAGAACTGGCGACTCTGTTGGGGAAAAACTTAAAAGTGGGGTTACCTTAGGGCTAAATCACATTTATTTGCTTTCATTGTTTGATTTGTTTGCTTTACATTTTGGTTCTTTGTTTGGGCTTGTTCTAATCCTCTACCCAGATATGGGATACCTTATAGGTAAGTAGTAATACATTGTAGAAACTGTGCGGGGTATACCGACATGGTCTAAGCAATAGCTACATTAGTGTGACACGTTTATAGGTACTGGTAGCCCTTGAGTAGTCAAGGAGAATACGGGGCCGCTGTGTGGTGTCATGAAGCACTAACTAACTTTTAGAACCTTTACTTGACCAACTTGGCCATTAGGACATAATGAGATAACCGGCTTTGGTGCAGTTCGAAGTTGGTTAATACTCGATAATACACTCATTGAGGTTTGACTTCTCGGGATATTTCGGTCGCTGTGAAAGAGGCTTGCGCTGAAACAATGCCCGAGAAGACAGATCAATAATATTGAGATCCCTTAGAACCCGGTTACTATTTCTAGGACTGGTTTGAGCCAACTAAACTTCAAGAGGGTACTTACCTATAAGACTCGATGCAAGCCTAAACCTAAGGACTTGTTTTCCTTGTTTGTATATACTTACTTGTACATGACATCATAAACATCATAACATCATACTCTTTCTCACTAACCATTTCAAGGATTATTGGGATTTATCTTTGTTCTATTTTGTAGGACATGGCTTCTATCCGTAGGAATACTATCTAAGTCAATCTCATAAGGATTCCTCCTAAACTCAAAGAGTTAGCATCAAGGGTTCCTGAAAATTCACCATTCACTGAAAGACGCGGTCGCCTCCTAAACTTGGTTACCTCTAACACTGATGAAGATATGATGAAGGTGCTTTTCCAATTCTTTGATCCTCTACACCATTGCTTTACTTTTCCCGATTATCAGCTTGTACCAACTTTGGAAGAATTCTATCAACTATTGAGGATTCCCATTCTCAATCAACTACCCTTCAACGGTACTAACAAAGATCCAAAACCTGAAAAGATTTCCCAAGCACTACACTTGCAACAATTTGATATCACGACTAATTGGGAAACAAGGAGTGGTGTCAAAGGTTTATTAGCCAAGTTCTTGTTCGAGAAAGCTCAAGATTGTTGGAAATCTTTGGACTTACAAGCTTTTAAAGAAATGTTGGCCCTTCTCATCTATGGGATGGTTTTGTTTCCAAACCCTGACCAACTCATAGATGTAAAAGATGTCAAAATCTTTGTGTCTCGCAATCCAGTGCCTACTTTGTTGGGAGATATCTTACATTATTTTCACTCTCGCACTATGAGAACGAGAGGAATCCTCATGTGTTACACTCCTCTCTTGGCAAGATGGTTTATTTCACATCTTCCCCAGTCTGTGTTGAAGAATGAGCAAGGTTTGAGGTGGTCCCATAGGCCGATGACGCTCATACATTCAGATGTTTATTGGTGTTCTCGATCCTTGGAGAATGTTACTATCGTCGATCACTGTGGGGAGTTCCCTAATGTACCTTTTCTTGGCATTAGGGGAGGTATCACTTAAAAACCTTGCTTAGCCTTACGACCGTTTGGTTATGCCCAAAGGGATGGCCCACATCAGGTGCTCATCCAAGGAGTGGTATTCGACTACGAGAACGACGATCAAAGCTACCGTCAGAGGTTTATACGAGCTTGGAGGATGGTAAGCAAAGTGGATAGTAAGACGCTAGGACACAAGAATTCCATTCCCCTCGAGCCTTACCTTAGGTGGGTACGAGCTCGTGCTCAGAAACTTGTTATGTCTTATCCCTCCATCTTACCAATTATCATGGAACATGTGGTTGAAGGAGATGTTCCCTACACTGTCCTCCATCCCGACATGCCTACTTCTCTCGAATACTTGCAAAAAGGTTGGATTCAGCTAAAGGAGGAACGAGATACCTTCGAAGCTCAATCTATGCTAGTGAGAAAAGAGTCTTGGAGCTTACAAAGCATCTACAAGAAGAGCAAAGTCTAAACGCCTACCTTGCGCCGAAGAGGATGCGTTCAGTCTTTTTATCTTAGAAAGTCATTTTGTAAGCCCAAGCGGCATGATGTACTCATTTTGAACTAATTAATGAAAATTGATGTTTGTTCATTCTTTTATCTCTACAAATTTAAATTTCATAAATCCTTGAAATCATTTGCATCTACATCTTACATGCATCATAACATGACAGGTTTTCATAACATGTTTCCTTATCTTTCTGTTGTTTATTTCAGCAAGATGGATCTAGAGAAAACTATGAGGGATCTCCAGGCACAAAAATCTCAATTCCAAGAAACTCTACTGGCCCTAGCCAAGGGGCATCAAGATATGATGGCATTGCTGGCAGTTAAGAAGAAACCCAAGAAGAAAGCCTTGGTCAACATGGGCAGAAGGTTCAAGGAGTCGGTTCGTCAGATCCCGGTAGTGGAAGACTCGTCTGAAGAAGACGAGAATCAAATTGGTGAGGTTAAGAGTACCCAGGCTGACTGTATTAATGATCAAGCATCTGATGATGATTATTTTGACGAGCAGTATCCACCCGCTGATGTCAAGTACAAGCAGTTAGAAGACAGATTAAAGGCCGTTGAGATCCAAGTCGTCCCCAGTTTAGATTTTGATGATTTGGGTTTGATCTCTGGGGTAGTTATTCCCCACAAATTCAAAATATCAGTCTTTGCAAAGTACGATGGAATTTCCTGTCCAAAACATCACCTAAAATCTTATGTGCGCAAGATACAGCTGCACACCGCTGATATGAAACTTTGGGTTCACTTTTTCCAAGAGAGCTTGACCGGAACGCAACTAGAGTGGTTCTACCAGTTGGATGGCTCCCATATCAATACTTGGGAGGATTTAGCTACCGCTTTCTACCATCAGTACGAGTATAATGCCGACTTGGCACCAACAAGAGTTTAGCTGCAAGATATGACAATGGGGAAGAATGAAGGATTCAAGGAATACACACAAAAGTGGAGATACCTTGCAAGTAGGGTTCAACCGCCTTTGACTGATAGGAAGCACATTGACATGTTTATGGTCACTTTATCTGGTCCATTCTTTAACTTGTTGGTTGGTTGTTCTTCTTCTGGATTCACCGAGTTAATCTTAACCGGTGAAAGAGTTGAAAGCGGCATCAAAAGCGGGAAGATTCCCATGGCATCTGCCTCCACTTCAAATCCTGTCAAGAATCCTTTTTCCGCAAAGAAGGAAATCAATGTCGTGTACGGAGCAACGGCCCGTACCAAGAAGAATGATTATCCATCTGTTAATGTTGTCTGAATCTCCAATCCAACTCCTAATCAAAGACCATGTGCTAATCATCAATGTTTTGAAACTCCGAGAAGACAATTTACGAGGATATGAATGTCATTATCCTAATCCTTAGAACACTTGCTAAAGGCTAATTTAGTGACCTTGTGTGATCCTCCTGCCAATCCAGATACCTCTTCACCAAAGTGTAATCTGAATGCTAAATGTGCTTACCACTCAAGTAGCCTCGGGCATGAGATTGACCATTGCTGGGCCTTAAAGAATAAAATTCAGGATGTTATCGATAACAAGACTATTGAATTTGATCCTCCTTCAACTCCGAATGTAATCACCGCACCTATGCCAAATCATGGAAAGGGTGTGAATGTTGTTGAAGATACAATTTTTGTTGCCTCTGTTGAAGACTTGACTACTCCGCTGAATATCATCAAAAAAACCTGTTGAAAGCCGAGATTTTTCCTGGCTGTGTAAAAGATTGTGTTTGTTGTGCCAAATAAATCAATGAATGTGAAGGTCTAAAGGAATGCATTCAACGCCTGATAGATAGCCACAAAATTCTATTTGAGAAGACCCCGCTTGCCAAAAGTTTGACTATAAAATGTGAAGATCTCTCCATTATCACCATCTCAAACAAGCCTCTTAGGATCTCCTCCAAAGGTCCTATTAGGATTTCAAATGAACCAACTATTTCTCCCTTAATAATTACCAATTCCCTACTCTTCAAACAAGGCAGTACCATGGAACTATGGTGCTGAGGTATTTTACCACGGGATAAAACAAGACGCTTGGATCGAAGAAGACAAATCTGATGATGTCGGTAACATAACTGGCTCAAGTAAGGTAACCTAAACTGGGAGAATCTTTTCACCCAATATTTCACCACCAGTTGTTACAAAGGCACACGTCCACATTACTGCTACTAAGCCAAGTACTGATACAAGAGGGAAAGAAAAAGTTGTTGAGCCTGTCATGACAAAAATACCCGCAAAGGACGTTGCTGATGGAGAACCTTCCGCTCGTGAAATGGATGAGATCCTAAAGATTATAAAAAGGAGTAACTTCAAGATCGTGGAGCAGTTGGGGAAACCCCTTCTAAGATTTATATGTTGCCGTTTCTACTATGTTCCGATATCCATGCTCGGACATTAATCAAATTCTTGAAAAAATCTCATGTCCCTCATGAGACCACAACATAACAGTTTAAGAATTGTATGGCGGGCCTGATGGCTGATAATGACTTGGGGTTCTCAGATGCTGATTTAACACCGCTTAGGAAGAACCACAATAAAGCTCTATATGTTTATGTCGAGTGCAAAGGGACTACCTTAGCACATGTTCTGGTCGACACCGGTTCTTCTTTAAACGTGCTACCCAAGGGGGTGTTAGATCGTTTAGACTGTGAAGGTTTAGTCTTGAAACCCAGTGATATCATTGTGAGAGCCTTCGATGGATCAAAGAGGACAGTTCATGGAGAAATAGATCTTCCAATCAAGGTGGGCTCACAAATTTTCAATTCCACCTTCTACATCATGGATATTCGTCCTGCCTATTCTTATTTGTTGGGTCGCCCTTGGATCCATAAAGTTGGGGCAGTAACCTCAACTCTCCATCAAAAACTCAAATGTCTAGTCAAGGGAAGAATTGTCACCGTCTATAGAGAGGAAGAGTTTATGGTAAGCCACCTCAACTCTTTCAAGTACGTAGAGATGGATGGAGAATTCATTGAGACCCCGTGCCAAGCCTTTGTAGTTGTACCACCAATGATTGCTGCTACCAAATGTTCCTCTGATGTGTCTAAAGCAGTTAACACTAGTGCAGAAATGACTTTTTACATCGGGTGAAACTGACTTTTTACATCGGTTCTGGGTCCGATGTAAAGTCAGGCGATATAGTAAATCAGGTACTTTTTACATCGGTTCTGGGTCCGATGTAAAAATTCCATTTTTTACATCGGTTATAATATAAGAATGATGTAAGAAACAGTTATATCATTATTTTAAAAAAAGTGACGCAACTTTTTACATCGGTTGAGAGTAATAACCGATGTAAAAAGTCCCTTTTTGAAATTTTTTACATCAGTTGGAAGTAATAGCCGATGTAAAATGTATGAAATTTTTTTAGAATAAATTATTTATTTTCTGGATGTTTCCCTGTACAAAAATAATGTGTACCCATTTTTTCATATTTTTCCAATATCACACAGACTATATTTATGTCGCTATATAGATTTCATAGCTTTCCAACATCACATAGACCACATCTAGGTCGATGTTTTCATATTTTTCACAACAAACTTACAAATTGAACAATTGTATTGCAAACTTTTATTGTATCACAACAAACAAACTTACAACAAACTTACAATTACATATTCTTCACAAAATATACAAAAATATTCAACTATTTATAAGTCTTTTTCCAAACTTGAATCACCAATATAAAATCCACAAGTAGATGAGTTATAGCTTCGGTAGACAACACCAAAATCACATTGCCTGACAATAAATAATAACAATTAACATCAGCAAAAAAAATCAAGAAACTCAATACATGTGCAAAAACCACATGTATTGTGCAAAAACTCAATAATAACAATTATGTACAAAAACCACAACTTAGACAATTCTATAAAACTCACCAAGATAAACTTAATTTTTATATAACTCAAAGAAATATTTTGCCCAACGGATTCGCAAATCATACAAATTATCTTGTGTTAATTTTGTTGGGTCATCAAATACCTATAATACATAAATATAACAATATAGAGTTATTTTTTAAAATTCATATTAAGTCGAAAAACAAAAAGTAAACACAGAAAGATATTTATTGTTTCCTTATAACCAGAAAGATATTTATTATAACCATTACAAGAATTATTGTAACCATTACAAGAACTATCGTTTCCTTGTAAACACAGAAAGTTCACAAGAGTAGACATCACTTAGGATAGATATTGGTTCATCACCAAGAATTTTGTAAATAAAACAAATAGATATTGCTTCATCATTTAAAACAATACCATTTTTTCAAGCATGTGTGTTATTCTGATTCAATGTCAGAAAGTCCCTCATTTAATTATTGAATCGGATTTGTTAAAGTCCCTCATTTACTAGTATGAACATTGTCCAAATTAATAGTTTGAGGTGGATTTGTTATAGGCATCGGTAGATTATTTTGAGGCTGCAAATACATAATGGACACCAATCAATTACACCAAACTAATGTAATTAAAGGACATTAAAAACAATAATAATACCAAAACTTACTTGATTTTCGGCCATGGAAATGGAAAAGGATGCATCAGAACCATCTACTCCTTTGTCAGTAGTCATATTTGACTGTAACAATAGATAAAAGATCATTAATTAGTTTCAAAATCAAAAGGACTATCCCAAATTTCAAACTTATTTACATAGCTTTATTGTTATGGACTTATGACAAATTTATAGATAATAATAATGCCAATTGAAATCAACGTCTCTATTGTTTACATAGCTTCACGTTTAGCTTTAATGTTATCAACAATTCAACATCTTTATTCTCTAAAAGCATGAACATTAACAAATATGTCTCAATTGAAATTATTTCCTCATCACTATACCAAAAAGGAACAAAAGCTAACATACTACACAAGGTCTAAATGGAAACATACTTCTATTTAGGATCTAAATTTAGACAAGAGGAAGACAACCATAAAGCCTCATAGATTTGTTTTCATGTAAGGTATATACATTTCCATGATAAAAAAAGGTTTTTGCTTTGGCATAAACAATTGATATTATGAAATTTTATGGGGAAAATAATCTTATAGAAACAATCAAAACATTTCATAAAGTGCTGAGGAGATTAGATGACTATATAGAGCCAACAGCCTTTGAGCACCACGGTAAAATGTAAATGGAATTCAGATTGTAAAAACAAAACAACACCCTACATGAACCTTAATCTACACTCTCTACATTATAAACTTTAAGTAGTTCTAATATTAGCGAGGAATAATAAATATGAACAGATTGAGTACTACTGCATAATAGTTCTAAGTCCTCAGAAAATAGATATTCAAAACTGATAAATATAAGTCCATTAAAGTACAAGTGACAAGAGCATGGCAACAAAATTAAGAATTTGATACCTGTAATAAGCTTGGAACAAGTCCAGCATAGAAGGCTAAAACGCCTCCTTGTTCCACTATTTTGACAAAAGTTGCTAAAGAACTTAATTTAGTAGACTGGACTTACAATTGAAGCTGCCTTCTCACAACTTCGAACGACTACGTAGCAGCTTCTGCACATGCACCAGCAATATCCCCATACAACAATGTCCTTACTGGCCCCAACTCAAGCTGATCAAAGGCACTCAGTTCCTGACCCTGTTTATGCAAATTTTGGGTTCTTTGCATTCCTTCGGGTGAATGCAGATAAGATGATTTTAGCATATCATATACACCATAAAAAACAGCACTAGAAGGAGCTATGCTTATAAGTGACGGTACTAAACCCTTGTATAGAGAAAAGATGCCTTCAGTTCGTATCATGTGTTGGAAAGCACCAATTACACCACCCAAAGTTTCACCTCCAGGTGCCACTATCTTGGTCAATCCATTATCATCACCACCAATTACCTCCCTAATCTCCTCCACAAGCTTTCTCTGCACATCCGGATACTTGACCAAATTCGCGATAATCCACTGTAAAGCCGTGGAAGTCGTGTCCGTGCCACCATTCAAAAACTCAGAACAAAGACTAACCATTTCATCTTCATTCAACTTGTGATTCTCCTCCTTTAACTCCAACTCCAAGAGAGTATCTGCATAAGAAACAACACTCTTACTTCCCTTATTTTGCTTCCTGGCTCTTATCAGCGGAAGTAAAACATCTTCCTGACCCTTATGCAACTTCAACAACTCCTCCCATCTTTTCCTGAGCAAAATCTTAGTAACTTGAGGCCAGAAATTCAATATATTGAATCTTCTCATACTCAACAGAAGCGTCCTTTGTACGCGTTCAATTTCATTAACTTTCTCATCGCTAACTCTTTCACCAAAACACATAAAAACAAGTAAACAGAACATTGCATAATGAAAGTGGGGAATAGCCATAAAGGATTCAGACTCCGAAGCCATTTTGAGACGGTTGATGAGAGTGTCAAGGACCCAGTTCTGGATTTCTGAGAAAGATTTGACTTTCGCCGGATGGAGCATCTCGGAGGCCAGGTTACGGCGGAGGGTTCTCCATGTGGCACCATAAGAAGTGGAACTGATATTATGCTGGTTGCTGGACATGAGCTTTCCGGTGGGAAGTGCTTTAGGGCGGTCGGAGAAGATTGACGAGTTATGAACGAGAGAGTGGTGAGCGAGAGAACAGTCGGCGATGAAAATGGAAGGTCGAGAACCGATTCTGAGAGCGATGATGGGACCGTGTTTGGCGTGAAGGGTTTTGAGAAAAGGTTCGAGTTGGGAGAAGGATTTTCGGAGCCATAGGAGGCTTGTGAGGATGGGGATGTGGAGTGGGCCGGGAGGGAGAGTTGCGGTTTTGGTGGTGGTCGTAAGGGTACTGAACAGAAATGGCGTATGCGGAAAGTGGAAATAGTGAAACGGCGGCAAGGAGAGTTTGTACAGTGTAAATATTGAAATATTGTGAATTTGGGAAATAAGGGTTTGGGACATTTTACATCAGTGGAAATGAAAACCCGATGTAAGGGTTTGCATAGTAGATAAGCTATTACATCGGTGGATCCTAATAACCGATGTAAGGATTTTGAACCTATTACATCGGTGGATACTAATACCCGATGCAAGCTTCTTTTTCTGACTTTTTTACATCGGTTTAAACTTTCTCCGATGTAATTGTTTTAATTTATTTTTTATATTAATATCTGTTGTGAAGATATTACATCGGTTTTTAGTTAACCGATGTAATATGTTGCTTGTTTTTTATTAATATTTCTACTACCTTGTTTCTTATTTACAAAAATGCCACCGTATATTTTTTTGAAAACTTTTTACATCGGTGGATGCGTTTGCCCGATGTAATAGGTAGCCAAATATATTTTTTTTCTTATTTTTTATATCATTGCAAATAAATACCTGATGTAAAAAGTTTGTTAATTGTATTTTTTACATCATATATTTTGATACCCGATGTAAAAACCTTTTCTCAAATGTCTTTTTTTTAGTAGTGTAAGGCCGTGCTGAAGATGGTTTCAGTCAAAGATGCTTGTGCTGCAATTGAAGAAGGAAGCTTTGATACTTGGGGGAAACTCTTCGATATCCCATTCAAAGCGGACAAGTTTGGTTTGAGTTTCACCGTCAAAGCTCAGAAAGAAGTAAGGCGTGATCGGGCAGGAAAGCCACCTCTCCGTATTGGGAGCCATGAAGTTCACGTTATGGGTGATTCTGATGAAGAAGCTGCATTTGAAGATTGGGTGTATCCAACTACAACGGAGCTAAAGAATTGGCATGCAAAGGACTTTGTGCCCATCTCCTTCATTAAGGAGTAATCTACTTGTTTATTGCTTTTTATTGAATTCAAGAACACTTTGTTTGTAATATTTAACAATGAATTTTATGCCATGTGCCTGGAACGGGGCACTATGGTCCATTTGTCAAGGGTTCTATTTATGTTCATCTAATCATATGATCATTCAATACAAATCATTGGACTCTTTTGCATTCAAATCTTTGTGTTCATTGTCTTTTTTTTCTTTCAAATACATTTTTCAAAATAGCCATGTATCTTAGATGCACACACCCACACTCTTGCAGGTCCTCATCCACTCTGGATCTTATTGCCAATGACTATACTATTGCCGACTATGACTTTAAATGTCCAATCAACCAAGCCGAAGACGAAGGCAAGGAAGATTTTGAAATACCGGGAGAACTAGCCAGACTTCTATTACAAGAGGAAAAAGCTATTCAACCGCACGAAGAGTCAGCTAAAGTCATCAATCTGGGTACTGAGACAGACAAGAAGGAAATCAAGATCAGCACTAACTTAGAAGACAATGTTAAGAGCAGGTTGGTTCAAATGTTGCATGACTATGTGGAAGTGTTTGCTTGGTCGTATGAAGATATGCCAGGGTTGGATACCTATATCGTAGTTCATCGTCTGCCGACAAAAGAAGATTGTCCTCCTATTAAATAAAAGGTCTATCGCATGAGGCCTGACATGTCTGAGAAGATAAATGCTGAAGTGATGAAACAATTTGATGCTGGGTTCCTAGCTGTGACATCTTATCCTCAATGGGTTGCCAGTGTGGTTCCAGTTCCAAAGAAAGACGGAAAAGTTCGCATGTTCATAGACTATAGGGATATGAATAGGGCAAGCCCCAAGGATGACTTCCCTCTACCATACATTGACGTCTTAGTCGATAATACTGCTCAACATAAAGTCTTCTCTTTCATGGATGGCTTCTCCGGCTATAATCAGATAAGGATGGCTCTTGAAGACATGGAGAATACCACTTTCTTCACGCAATGGGGCACCTTTTGTTACAAGGTCATGCTGTTCGGATTGAAGAATACAGGGGCAACATATCAAAGAGCTATGGTAGCTTTGTTTCATGACACGATTCATCATGGAATAGAGGTATATGTGTATGATATGATTGCTAGATCACAAACTAAAGAGGAACGTCTCGATCACCTGTACAGACTATTCGAAAGGTTGAAAAAGTACAAGTTGAGGTTGAACCCTAACAAGTGCACATTTGGAGTACGATCTGGAAAGCTTCTAGGCTTTGTTGTCAGTAATAAAGGCATTGAAGTTGATTCTGCCAAGGTAAAGGACATCCAAGAAATGCCAGTCCCCCACTCTGAAAAGGAAGTTAGAGGATTCTTGGGTCGTCTCAATTACATCGCCTGCTTCATATCTCACTTGACTGCCACTTGTGAGCCAATCTTCAAACTCTTGAAGAAAGATCAAGTAGTCAGATAGAATGGTGAATGCCAAGTTGCCTTCGGCAAAATCAAAGAATATCTACAATAACCTCTTATTCTCATGCCTCCAGTTGAAGGAAGACCCTTTATCATGTACTTGACAGTACTAGAGAACTCCATGGGGTGTGTTTTGGGCCAACATGACAAGTCTGGCCGAAAAGAGCATGCTATTTATTACCTGAGCAAAAAGTTTACCGACTGTGAAACCATATATTCACTGCTTGAGAAAACTTGTTGTGCTCTGGCATGGACTGCTCGCCGGCTAAGACAGTATATGTTGACTCATACCACTCTGTTGATTTCTAAGATGGACCCAATCAAGTACATCTTTGAGAAACCTTCTCTTTCTGAATGGATAGCTAGGTGGCAAACGATCTTGACTGAGTATGACATTTAATACATAACACAAAAGGCCATCAAAGGGAGCGTACTAGCATATCATTTGGACCATCAAGTTGTTGATTATTATCAGTCAATGAACTTTGACTTCCAAGATGAGAATATCATGCTGGTGACCGACTGTGCGAAACCTGGACCGTATGACGAACATGAACAAGGATCCCGATGGACTAGGGTCTTCGATAGGGCTTCCAACGCCTTGGGTAGCAGAATTGGTGTTGTGATCATCTCTCCTGAAGGTTTCCACACTCCTTTCACTGCTAGATTATGCTTCGATTGCACTAACAACATGGCCGAGTACGAAGCGTGTATTTTGGGTCTGAGGGCTTCCATTGACTTGAGGATTAAGCATTTGAATATATTTGGGGATTCCGCTCTAGTGATTAGCCAAGTAAAATGAGATTGAGACACTAAACATCCTAATCTCATCCCTTACAAAGAACTTTTGTTATCCCTGATTCCTTACTTCGAAGAGATCACGTTTGAGCACTTCCCTAGGGAAGAAAATCAGCTGGCTAACGCCTTGGCAACCATGTCTTCAATGTTCAATGTCAGATGGGACAACAAAGCCCCTACGATTACAATTTAAATATTCGACGAGCCTACGCACTGCTGTGAGCTTGAAACTGATATAAAAAATCCATGGTACAATTAGGTGAAGAGATATCTTGAAGCGCAAGAGTATCCCGAGGGGGCATCCATCAACGATAGAAAGTTCTTACGAAGATTTTCAGCCAAATTCTTCCTAAGTAACAGAATATTATACAAGCGCAACCATGACTCTACTCTACTCCGATGTGTGGATAAGAAGGAGGAAGAGGAAATTATGGAAGACATGCACGATGGTCTCTTTGGTTCTCACTCAAGCGGACATATGATGGCCAAGAAAATCCTAAGAGCTGGCTACTATTGGTCAACAATGGAGACTGATTGCCATCAACACTCTAGGACTTGCCATAAATGCCAAATTTATGCTGACAAGGTCCATGTTCCTCATATCCCTATGAACATCATGACCGCTCCGTGGCCATTTGCAATGTGGGGTATTGACATGATTAGAGAGATCAAGCCCACTACTTCCAATGGATATCGCTTCATTATGGTCGCTATTGATTATTTCACCAAATGGGTCGAAGCCGCCTCGTTTGCCTCAGTCACCAAGAATGTGGTAGCCATATTCATCAAACATAACCTCATATGCCGCTATGGTATCCCCGAAAGGATCATCACCGTCAATGGGACTAACCTCAACAATGTTATGATTACCGAACTTTGCACTCAGTTCAAGATCAAGCATCACAATTCTTCTCCATATAGACCTAAAATGAATGGCGCAGTCAAAGTGGCCAACAAAAACATCAAGAAGATTATGCAGAAAATGGTAGTAACCTATAAGGACTGGCATGAGATATTAACATTTGCTCTACATGGCTACCGTACTTCAGCTAGGACATCAACTGGGGAAACTCCCTTTTATTTGGTATATGGCATGGAAGCTGTTTTTCCAGTGGAAGTTCAGATTCCCTCACTAAGGATTATGAATGAAGCAGGACTAGGAGAAGACGAGTGGGTTCAAACAAGATTGGATCAGTTGAACTTGATCAATGAAAAGCGACTGGCTGCCGTTTGTCATGGTCAGACGTACCAAAAACGTATGATCAAGGCTTTCAACAAAAAGATCAAGCCTCGAGTATATCAAGCTGGTGACTTAGTGATAAAGCGTATTATTCTGCCACAAGGAGACCCCAGAAGAAATGGACCCCCACCTACGAAGGGCCATTTGTTGTCAAGAGAGTGTTCTCCGGCGGTGCCATGATGCTGACTACCATGGATGGTGAAGACTTCCCACATCCTATAAACGCGGACATAGTTAAAAAATAATACGCATAAGAGAACCGCTAGGTTGACACACCTAGGAAAAATAAGGGAATCCCGACAAACCAAAAGGTTTGGGAAAAATTAGGGATATATGCAGAAGATTGTACACCCGGAAAGTTGAAAACCCGAAAGGGAGACTTGGGAAAAAATGGGTATCCTGGTGGGATGAAAACCCGAAAGGGCGGTCCAGGAAAAAATTAAGGATTGAAAGCGTATGACTATGTCCTGTGGAATCACCACAGTCAACTTTATCACCAAGGTCTGAGTTCAAACAGTCCAAGATCAATCTAATCAACTTCTGTCAAAGGCAAGGGGCATTCAAAGACATTGGGGCAATAGTAGAGTTAGAATGCAATGAGATCATTTCACATGGCTATTTGTTTTTGTTTTCAATCTTTGTTTTCCTTTCGACGATTTCCTCTTACTAGGATCTCCGTCTCTTTGTACAAAAACGCCTATTCATGGGTAAAATATCAATACAAATATACTTTGAATGCAAACTTTCTGTTTTTGTTTTAAATGCAAAATTGTACAATGACTAAAATTGAACAAACATATACATACGAACATGATTAGAAACTATTTGGCACATATGTCCTGCTAAGCAGCAGCAAGCATATCTTTAATGTATATGAAATATCCCCACAAAGTTATTTCATTAGCATTATCCCCACAAGGACGACTACAATAAACCAATCCTCAACAGAGTTTCCCATAAAAGTCTCTTTGCATAGGCTAATCTCTAACCAGAGTCTCAATCTCTTGACAGCTTCTTCCCCCAACTAAGTTGATCCTACAAATAGAAGCCTTGTGGATCTCTTCCTCAAAGAATTCATCTCATCAGCAGTTCATCAAGTATTCATCAACAGGGTTTATTTCCCCAACAAACAACATACAACAATTAGCAAATTCCCAGGCATAGTCTCTCTTCCCCAGCTGAGGTTGTTATCCCCATCAGAGTATATCCTCCCAAGCTGAGTTTGTCTTCCCTGATTAGGTCCACCCTCCCCAACTTGAGTCTTCCTTCCAGACTATTACAAATCATAGGGCCACAGCCTCTAATCCCCAGTAAAGTCGTCAACAAAACCTTTACTATCTCCAAAAACTACTATAAAGTCTGGACCCGACCAGATAATAGTCAACTTCTCAAGTCATTATAGAGCCTGGATCCGACCAGATAATAGTGTAACCTTTAAACTAACTATGGTGACTGGACCCAACCAGATAATAGTTAAATTCACAAGATACTATGAAACTTGGACCTGACCAGATAATAGTTTAACTCTTCAAAGATATAGAAGAACATGGACTCAACTGGACCAATGTTTAACTTCTTTTCCCTAGTAGAGTTTGCCTCTACCCCAACCAATTATTGTGAATCCTGGATCCAACCAGTTAGCAATTCCTCTCAGAAGTTTGTTGTGAAACCTGGAATCCGACCAGATAACAACTAAGCTCCAAGCAAGTTACTATGAAGCATGGATCTGACCAGATATCAGTTCAATTTCGTCTATTCAAGTAAGTTATCGTGAAGCCTGGAATCCGACCAGATAACAACTAGCTACAATGCCAACAAGACACTATGAAGCCTGGACCCGACCAAATAGTAGTTATCACTTCAAGTTACTATGAAGCCTGGACCCGACCATATATCAGTTCAATGATAACACCGAATCGCACTATGTTTCTGACTCGAATATCACATGTTTTCCTTAGTTTTATTATTGTTTTTCTAGTATTATGCCTTTGTTTCCTTTGTTTTCAGGTCACATGTCGTTTCAGAGCATTCAGAAAAGAAACGAGCGAAAACGCCAGAAAAATAGGGTTTTTCCAAGAAAATACACACATGGCGTCCAGCTCCGCGCCGGCTATAGGGAACACGCTGACATGGTGCACTTTCACCCAGGGGCCAACTGTCACGTTCCCACGATCTCTCCATTTTCACTCACCGCACCTGCGGGGAGGGTGGCCGCGCCCGCGGCATTCACAAACCATTTCCCGCTCAGAAGGAGTTGAGGGGCATGCTCGTCTTTGCAGAATTTCAGAATCTTCTATAAATAGCAAGTTCATTTCATTTTCGTTTTCATCCAAACTTAGATGCAAACGTAGATCCAGACAAGTTACTGCTTAGGCATATATTACTACTTTGTAAAGTGATAATCTTCTCACATCGGGAAGTTATCACACTTGAGTGTGCGAGATTGTATTCAAGTTTGGAGAACTTTGGTTGAAGTTTATCATACTATCTTTTACATTTCCATGACTTGTATCAGATTCAAGCCTCCGATTGGAGAAAGGTTCTAATTTAATTGCTTACATTTATTTTATGCTCTTACCATAGTCTACACATTTTATAAACTCTAAATGCTCTTACCATAGTCTACACATTTTATAGACTCTAAATGCTCTTACCATAGTCTACACGTTTTATAGACTTTAAATGCTTTTACCATAGTCTACACGTTTTATAGACTCTAAATGCTCTTACCATAGTCTACATGTTTTATAGACTCTAAATGCTCTTACCATAGTCTACACGTTTTATAGACTCTAAATGCTCTTACCATAGTATACACGTTTTATAGACTTTAAATGCTCTTACCATAGTCTACACGTTTTATAGACTTTAAACGCTCTTATCATAGTCTACATGTTTTATAGACTTTAAATGCTTACCATGTCTAGCTAAATTTATTAGGGTTAGAATGTAAGGATTGAATCATAACTATGTTCTATATGCCATGCTAATAGAAATACCTTTGGGATGTTTTAGCTTTTTAATACTGGTTTAAATGTGTTTAAAAGTTTATGGGTAAGATCGAAAGCCGTCCATACTCGAGATTAAGCCAGATTAGTTCTTGACCAAATGAAAAGAGCGAAAGCAGTTCGTTTGGTTAAGTAGGATTACTTGATATAATTTTAGAAAACGATTTTGAAACTATTTGCGGACGCGTTTGTGGGATTAAAATCTGATTCTTGTTCAAAAGCCAAGGATCTCTTTAAGTTAAGTTTTCCAAATTAAAACACTTTTTCACTAAGTCAAAATAACTTGTTTCTTAAAAATAGGTTTACTTCTTTAACGCGTTAGGCACCCTTTATAAGTGACAATAAAGGAATTTAATTTAAAGAGTAAACTCGGTTCTTAGTATGCGAAAGCTACAAGTTCCTGTTAAACAGTTCTTTGCTATAAATGGAAAATATTTCCCAAAAGTAAATATTATACATGCATGCTAGGACATTGTCTGATCTCGTGATTTAAATTCGATCCCGTTTGTTTTATCTCTTTAATTTTATTCGCTTTTATTTCCCTGTAATGAACTCAATCCCTTATTGATCTGCCTTAGATAAACACCTTAACAATAGAGTCGATAGATTGACAATTGGTCTCTGTGGTTCGATAATCTTATATATTACTTCGATAGGCTGTGCACTTGCAGTTATAATTTAGACTATACAGTAAAAGCCCATCAAGTTTTTGGCGCCGTTGTCGGGGACCAACTTTGCCAAATTTCGTACCCTTTTTGTTATCCCGTTTAGACTAAGGCTACTTATTTAGCCGGTTGATGCGTAGAAATCGTAGCACCGGTAACCTAATAGATCCTTTAGTAGAACCTGAACGTTTCGCTCGAGCCCGTATCTTTATACAAAAGTTAAAGAAAGCTATGGCCGAGGACCGTAATCAAAGACCGTTTAAGGAATTTGCCCAACCATCTAATGAGGAACCTAGTTCTAGTATAGTAAATCCATCTATAACAACTAACAACTTCGAACTAAAACCCTTGCTATTATAATTAGTTCAACAAAACCAATTCGTTGGTCTTGCTACCGAGAACCCGAATCAACACTTGAAGGCATTTATCCAATTAGTCGACACCCTCAAAGCAAATGGTGCCACATCTAAAGCAATACGCCTAAGATTGTTTCCATTCTCTCTAAGAGGGAAAGCTCATGATTGGTTAGATTCCCTCCCTACCAATTCGATAACAACTTGGGAGGACCTTAGAAGAGTGTTCCTTGCCAGGTATTTTCCCCCTAGCAAAACCGCTATTCTTAGAAACCTGATCACTAGATTCACCCAAAACCAGGGAGAATCTCTATTTGAAGCTTGGGAAAGATATAAAGACCTTTTAAGAGCTTGTCCACACCATGGCCTAGAGCAATGGTTGATCATTAACACCTTCTATAATGGACTCCATTATAATACCAAAATGTCTATCGACACCGCTGCAGGTGGTGCGCTGATGAACAAACCTTACCCTGAAGCTTGTGCCCTGATCGAAGATATGGCCCAAAACCATTACCAATGGGGGGCAGAACGAGCGATAGTGGAGAAGAAGGAGACCCAAGGAGGGGTGCATGAGATAAGTAGCATGGACATGATGCAAGCTAAAATGGACGCCCTAGCCTTAAGAGTAGATAACATATCCCAAAACCCTGCCACAGTAGCTGCACTCCACTTGGAATGCGAACTCTGTGGAACCCAAGGACATCCAACTTCAGATTGTTACCTGTTGAATGGGTCTAGCTCAGAACAAGTCAATTACACCCAAGGAAACCCGTTCTCGAACACCTATAACCCTGGATGGAGGAATCACCCGAATTTTTCCTATAAGAACAACAATCCAATCCAACATCCTGGAACACCCACACCGCAAGGTTTTCAACCTCAAAAATCAAACCAACCTATGCAAGTTGTGCCACCAAGACCAAATCTTAGGGAAGCCCTAGATACTTTTGTCACAACCCATACTCAACAAAACAAAGAATTTATGAACCAGAGCGCCCATACAAACGAACTAGTAACATAACTAGCAACTAAGTTTGACCAAATGATGACCTATCATAAGATGCTCGAGACTAAGATCTCGCAAGTGGCTCAAACGCAAGCCACACAAACCACACCTGGAGGACAATTCCCTGGACAAACTCAACCTAATCCTAAAGGACAAGCGAATGCTATCACTCTAAGAAGTGGAACCGTTTACGATGGACCGAAACTTCCAACGATGTGTGTACCCGAAAAACCAATAAAAGATAACATACCTGAGGACCAAGTAGAGAAACCAGAGGAACCAAGAACCCAACAGAACCAGGTGGAAGAATCGAAAGATAAAACTTATACACCACCTCCACCCTATAAACCTCCAATACCATACCCACAAAGAATTAAACAAACCAAGATAGAAAGCCAATACCAAAAATTTATCAAAGTAATAGAGAAACTCCATGTAGATATTCCCTTTACCAAAGCGATTACCCAAATACCATCATATGCTAAATTCTTAAAAGACATCCTGTCAAACAAACGGATACTCGACGATCCTAAACCCCTAGAATGTCATTCCATCTCTGAAAATAAACTTGCAAAAAAGGACAAAGATCCTGGAAGTTTTTCTATTCCTTGCATCCTAGGAAATCATATGATCGACAAAGCTTTCTTAGACCTAGGAGCAAGCGTAAGCTTAATGCCTTTGGAAGTCTGCAAGAGGTTAAACTTAGGAGAACTACAACCAACCAAAATGTATTTACAACTAGCTGATAGATTTGTCAAGTACCGCACATGGATATTAGAGGATATACCAGTTAGAATAGGTCAGTTGTATATCCCAACCGATTTCGTGGTAATGGATATTAAAGAAGATGACGAAATCCCGATTCTCTTAGGAAGACCATTCTTGTCAACCGCCGGAGCTATAATCAACGTTAAGAAAGGAAAACTTACCTTCGAAGTAGGAGATGAAAAGATAGAATTTATCCTCTCTAAATTCCTTATGGCACATGTGATAGGAGATGCATGTTATGCAATCGACATCATTGATGAATGCGTAAACGAACTTGAGCAAGATGAATCCTTAATTAAACTACCACCAATACCCATTCTAGAGGATGATGGATATAAATAACCTTACATTTATGACAACCTCTTTGAATGTTTAGCTCTTACACCCGATCCTATGCCGTGTCTTAAAAAGCCATCTCTAGAACTCAAAGAACTACCCAAGAATCTAAGATATGAGTTTTTGGACGAAGAGATGAATCGCCCAGTTATAATTAACGCCACTCTAGGAAAAAACGAAACAAATCAACTCTTAGATACCTTGCGAAGATACCCTTCAGCATTAGGATATAAAATCTCTGACTTGAAAGGGATAAGCCCGTCCAAATGCATGCATCGGATCATGCTAGAAGAAAATCTGAAACCCTCTAGAGAGCATCAAAGAAGAATAAATCCTATAATGAGTGATGTAGTTAAGAAAGAAGTTCTTAAGTTACTGGAAGTTGGTATAATATAACAGATATCAGATAGTGAGTGGGTAAGTCCTGTACATGTGGTGCCGAAGAAAGGAGGCATCACGGTTGTTGAAAATGATAAGGGAGACAAAGTAGCAAAACGAACAGAAGGAGGATGGTGTATGTGCATCGATTACAGAAAGCTAAATAAGGCGACTAGGAAAGATCATTTCCCACTTCCATTTATAGATCAGATGCTCGAATGTCTAGCTAGGCATTCGTATTTCTGTTATCTAGATGGATATTCCAGATTTTTCCAAATCCCTATTCACCCAGAGGACCAAGAAAAAACTACATTCACCTGTCCTTATGGAACGTTTGCCTATAGGCGGATGCCCTTTGGACTCTATAACGCACCTGCCACCTTCCAACGTTGTATGATGTCCATTTTCGCGGACTATCTCGACGGAATTATGGAAATATTCATGGATGATTTTTCTGTATGTGGATTCGATTTCAAAAATTGTCTCTCGAACCTTGAGAAAATTTTAGAAAGATGTGTGGAAGTGAACCTTGTGTTGAATTGGGAGAAGTGTCACTTTATGGTCAACGAAGGAATCGTTTTAGGGCATATCATCTCCGAGAGAGGGATAGAAGTTGACAAAGCCAAAATAGAAGTTATAGAGAACCTCAACCCACCTAAAACCGTTAGGGAAGTACGAAGTTTTCTAGGACATGCTGGATTCTACCGACGCTTTATAAAAGACTTCTCCAAAATAACAAAACCCTTAACTAACCTTCTTATGAATTTGACTTTAATGAGAAGTGTCTTAAAGCCTTCAACATTCTAAAACAAGCACTGATTTCAGCTCCTGTCATTCAACCCCCTGACTGGGAGCAACCATTTGAAATCATGTGCGATGCTAGTGACTATGCAATTGGGGTTGTCTTAGGGCAAAGAAAAGACAAGAAATTACATGTCATTTACTATGCTAGTAGAACCCTAGATACCGCCCAACTTAACTACACAACTATAGAGAAGGAATTGCTAGCTGTAGTATTCGCAATCGATAAGCTCCGATCTTATTTAGTAGGAGCTAAGATTGTAGTTTATACTGATCACGCAGCAATCCGATATCTGTTAAACAAAAAAGACGCTAAGTCGAGATTGCTCAGGTGGATTCTCTTACTCCAAGAATTTGACTTAGACATTAAGGATAAGAGAGGCACTGAGAATTTAGTAGCCGATCATCTATCTAGGCTAGAACATTTGAAACCAAATCTAATACCAATAGACGACCACTTCACTTACGACAAACTGATAGCTAGGATAAACACAATGAGCGAGGATGACTCTGAAACCTATAAAGAATTTAAACCGGAAAAAGTCTCAATGATAAGAAACGTACCTTGGTACGCAGACATTGTGAACTATCTAGCTGCTGACATCATACCCCCAGACTTAAGTTTTCAACAAAAGAAAAAGTTCTTCAATGACATCAAAAGCTTTTATTGGGACGAACCACTCTTGTTCAAAAGAGGAATAGACAACATCTTTAGACAATGTGTTCTAGAGGAGGAAGTGGAAAGCATCATCAAACATTGTCATGTCGCGCCTTATGGTGGACACGCAAGCACATCAAAGACATGTGCCAAAATCTTTCAAGCAAGCCTTTACTGGCAAACTTTATGGTGAGATGTCCACACTTACATCACCAAGTGTGACCGGTGTCAACGCACTGGGAACATTTCAAGGCGTGACGAAATGCCATTAAGAAATATTCAAGAGGTAGAACTCTTTGACGTATGGGGTATAGATTTCATGGGGCCTTTTCCATCATCAATGGGAAATAAATATATTCTTATGGAAGTTGACTATGTGTCCAAGTGGATAGAAGCAATAGCGGCACCCACAAACGACACGAGAGTAGTGATCAAATTGTTCAAGAACATCATATTCCCTAGATTTGGAACACCCCGTCTAGTCATAAGTGATGGAGGATCGCACTTTATATCCAAGATATTCAATAAACTTTTAAACAAATACGGAGTCAAACATAGAGTAGCAACACCATATCACCCTCAAACCAGTGGCCAAGTGGAGGTATCGAATAGGGAAATCAAGCAAATCCTAGAAAAAACCGTGTCAATATCCAGAAAGGATTGGTCCGGAAAGCTGAGAGATGCACTTTGGGCCTATAGAACAGCTTACAAAACCCCTATTGGAACTACCCCATATCAATTGGTCAATGGAAAATCCTGCCACTTACCTTTCGAGTTAGAACACAAAGCCGATTGGGCTATAAAATCCTTGAATTTAGACTACCTAAAAGCTGGAGAGAAACGAATTATGGACATTCATAAGTTAGAAGAACTCCGCCTAAATGCTTATGAGAATGCCATCATCTATAAAGAAAGAACAAAGATACGGCACGACAAGAAAATTACTAAGAAAGAATTCAATGTAGGCGATCCTGTTCTTCTGTTTAATTCCAGATTACGACTTTTTCCTGGCAAGCTACGTTCAAGATGGACAGGTCCATTCGAGGTATCAAAAGTGTAGTATCAGGAGCTGTAGAAATCAAGAATAACTCAAGCGCTCCTTTCGTGGTAAATGGACAACGACTGAAGTTGTATATAGGAGGTGACCTGCCTATTGACTACTCTAATCAGACTCTAATAGACCCACCAATCCCAACTTGAAAAGTGAGATCTTATCGTCAAGCTAACGACGTTAAACAAAGCGCTGCATGGGAGGCAACCCACGATCTTTTTTCTTTATTTTTTAATTTTAATTTTTCTTTTAAGTAATTAAAATTGTAATTTTGGACTGACTCATCTATCTTTTTCAGGACCAAGTGCTCTTATATCACCTTTTTCAGATGGATTTTGTTGATGGACTCGATGTCATCTTCAGAGACGACGCTCAGAGGGAGCGATTTGCTACATTGTCTGCTCGACCGATGCTTCCGACTAGATACCCTGATTCTGCTTGCATGGATGCACTAGGAATTGAGGCCAATGTCCGTTATTTGTGCCATCAGGTTAGTTGGGATGCATATGCTGACGAGATCCACGTGACCTACAGGAACCTCACCTTGGAGTTCCTCAGCTCACTGGAGTATGAGCCCTATGTTGGGACCAGAGAGGACCGTGGGCGGATTAGTTTTCGCATGTTCAGAGCAGAGTATGCTTTTACTTTGAGATAGTTTGGAGATCTGCTTGGATTCGAGACTGCACTTACTGCCATCCCTGAGCTTCCTCTAGGGTATTTCATGAGTAGTGATATAGACAGATTCTGGAGAGCTATTACCGACGGGGGCAGCCTCGACCCATCTGAGCAACTGTCTAAGAGGATTCATAACCCAGCTCTCAAGTACTTTGAGATGATTCTTTGTCATACCTTCTTCGGGAGGAGCTATTGCGATCATTTAGTCACTGCAAAGGAGATACTATTTTTATAATGCGCTAGTCAGTCGCGTCCCATTGCGAGTGGAGCTTTCTTGATAGAAAGTCTAGATCTGGCTGTGTTATCCTCTGAGGGATACTTGCACGCTGGTGGGAATGTGACGCTGATTGCATCTGCTCTGGGCTTGGATAGCCAGTTACCCCGCCTGACACCATACTATGGTAGTACACGCATCGACATTGACTTATGCTTAGACCATGGCCTTATGCGCCGAGATTCTTTTCATCCATATCAGTACAGGCTCCTTATTGACGATCATACTGTCTACTATTTCACCCTGCCTGATCCACAGATGACCTGCGTCTCCAACCGGGCAAACTGGAACTACACTTTAGAGGGTTGGGGCGAGGCAGTTATAGACATCACTGACCAGCCAGAGCCAAAGTATTCACCAGAGCCAGAACCAGAGTATTCACCAGAGTCAGAGCCAGAGTATTCACCATAGTCAGACGACCCGATCATTGAGGATCCGGTTACAGAGAATCCTACCCCAGAGTACACGCCTGCACCTGAGGTTGAGCATACCGTTGTTTATACTAATAACTTGACCTTACAGGAGCCCGACATGAAAGCGCAGATGGAAGCCATGAGAGCTGAGATGGATACACTTCTCCAGGAGGTGGTTGATCTCATCCTACAGGTAGCACTAGATGGTTCCACATATACTGGCGAGATCGACGATTTGACACACGAGATTACTGAGCTCAGACGCCAGGTGGCTGAGTTGCAAGGACGTGACTTTGCTAATATCTGATCATGAGACGTCTACCATTGTTATTATTATTATACTATTTTTATTTTATTTCTCAGACTTACTTTTTCTGTTTTTCAGTTCAGTTGCACTTCGTACTCACTTACATTTATATATATATTGTGTGTTTATTTTATTTTCTCTTAACTTGTTTTATTTTATTTTGCAAAAAGTAGAAAATAAAATGTATGTGTATGATATACACATATATTTTACAAAAAAAATATATTTTCACCTTAAAACGCTAGGTACACCCCAAGTGACAAGAGAAAGCCACCATTTTTGAAGCCCAATTGCCCAAAGAACAAAATCCGGCCCAGCTAGAAATTCAACAGGCCGCGCCCGCGGAGGGAGGGACCGCGCCCGCGGACCTCCAACGGTAAAAAAACGGCTACTTTTCGGAAAAATCACCATTTACTCCATTTTTTCCTATTTAAACCCCATTTTCTTCCTCATTTTACCCACATTTTCATACCTTACCTTCCATAATTTCTTCACTTCAACTAATTCTCTATTATATTTCTTTTCCCACTACAATCCTTCCAAATCTATAAAAATCACTATTTTCTTCCTCCACCATACTATTTTCCTTTCTCCAAATCGTTCAAAACAATCAAAATGGACTTCAATGGGTATGTTCTTCGAAACGGAAAACCGGGATCCACACAAAGGAAGCTGCTCGAAAAGCTATAGTCTACGACAATTTACTCAACCAGGTATATTAACGAAGACTGTCTCTACACTTTAGGTATTTATCATAGTGTTTTTCATTTATTAGATAAAATAGGCATGCATAATATTTTCTCTTCAAAAGAACCTACCTACCCAAGGTTGACATATGAGTTTTTAAGTTCACTTATTTATAATGTCACACCTAACACTGCTAGTACCGTAGGTGGGGTACAATTTAGAATGTTTAACCGTGAATATAGTTACTCCACCGACGGTTTAGCTGAGTTGTTAGGGATGCCTTTTGGGGAAGGTGTTATTTGTGAAGCACCCTTGGATACGGAATGGACAACCGCTGGCTATGATTTCTGGCAAAAACTTACAAACCAAGAAGCAAATTCTTTTGATGGCTTGCTAGCCTCGAGTTTCCATAATCCGGCCATCTGTGTCTTCCGATACCTTTTAGCATCCACCATCTTTGCTAGGGAAAACCCGAACAAGGTGAATGCTAAAGAGTTAATTATTATGCAAGCATGCCTCACCGACACCAAAATTAACCCGGTGCCCTTTATGATTGCTCACATGAGCTATGTCCGAAAAAAGGGGGCACCGATTTCTTTTGGTGGCCTGGTTACTACTATCGCTCGTGCCCTTGGCTTGGCCACCGAGCTTGCTAATTTAGAGCCACTTCCTCCTCGTACTGCAGGCCTGAAATTTTTGAAAGATATGCGCCTCTGCAAAGCGAGAAGGGAAGGTGGCTATTACCTTATGATTGGTAATGCTGTTGTACCAAGTGTTGTCCTCCCCTTTACCCGTCGCATTGACGTTAGATTGGAGCGTAACTGGACCTATGATTTAAGCGCTCCCGCTTTCACTGGTCTGTTACCTCCGAATGTTCCTTTAGAGGAGGGGGAAAACACTGATGACGAGTATGACTTTCAAACAGAGTCACCTCCTCGATTTACACCATCACACACTGCACCATCTTCTTCTAACCCTCCTGCAGGTACCATCCCGAGCTTCCATGTCATTGAGGACATGTGGAGAGAGCATATGGCTAGAGAGGAGAGGCGTGATGCCCTCCTTTCTACGATCCAACAATAGGTTGCCGACAACATGGCTTTCATGCAGGCATCTCAAATTCAAAATGCCCGCTCTTTGACTACCATCATGGAAAGTCAATTGGCTTTCCAGAACCAGCAACACCGTCAGCAGACTAGCTTCACTACTCACTTCCAATTAATGGAGGCCACACAAGGCACATTGATTGTTCGGACTAGGGAGCTACAAGCTTCAAATGCTGCTCTCACTGAATGCATGGCACAGTTTAGCCTCGATAGAGATCGCCGCCGCCGTAGTCGTAGCCGCCGTTCCGGACGTTCACCTCAGGATGGCGAGGGTACTAGTGGACCTCACTAGTTTTACCAGGTACCTCCTACCTAGACTTGTTTTGGAACATTGGGGACAATGTCCAATTCAAGTGTGGGAGGAGCATTTTATCGCTTTTATCTCCTTTCTGTTATTTCATTTTCCGTTATTTCCTTTTTCAGTACTTTATTTTTTTCAGTATCTTTTAGTTATTTCCCCTTTAGTAGTTTAGCCGTTAAATAAAATACATGTGATTGACGAGTCATTTTACGTAGTGTATCCTTAAGTTCTCCACCACTTCCTAGCCTTGAGAAAATTTTTTGCTAAAAATGAATACAACATGTTTTTAGTTAGTTTTTTGAGCCATAAGTAAATTTTTTAGGTTTAGGATAGAGTGTGATTAGTCTTAGGTACCCTTTTTGAAAAAATCAACATCGTCTTTTACACCATAGACCTTGTAAATATTAGAGTTAATTTCGTCTTCTCCCCATGCTATGATTTTAATTTTACAAAACGGGTCCTAAGTAGTTTATTCTCGTAGTCGGCTCCGGCCTAAGCATGCGCTACGTGTAGGATCGATGAAAATAAGTGAATGATCTTTTTTCCTTGAAAATATATATATATATATATATATATATATATATATATATATATATATATATATATATATATATATATATATATATATATATATATATATATATATATATATATATATATATATATATATATATATATATATATATATATATATATATATATATATATATATATATATATATATATATATATATATATATATATATATATATATATATATATATATATATATATATATATATATATATATATATATATATATATATATATATATATATATATATATATATATATATATATATATAAGTGAAAATGTATGGTTACAACCATGAATTGGGTGATCCTCACACGATCATTTAATTCCACTGGTCGCGAACATCCACAAAAAAATAAAAAGTGAAAAAATAATAATAAAAGGCATTACCCATTATGGCTGGTTCAGAGGTATCTGGTGCTGAACTCGGTAGGGCAGATTACGATTTGATCCCCCACAGCTATAATTGGGTAATAACGGGATTACACCAATTCTTGTACCAGAATCCCATTGCAAAGATCAGACTCACTAACCGGTCACTACACTATGAGTATGTACGGATAACAGGCTTAATGTGATTACACCTGAATGAAAAGGACCTTACCTAGAAGATAAGTCTTAGCATAGTGGGAGTAATAGGAGTTGACTTGTGTAGGAATAAGGTTTATGTCTGCATTCTGCTGTAAAGTGTCACTTCGATTTTTTTTAGTTCAAATAGTTGGTACCTGTCGAACACACTCTCACTTGAACCTTACTGCTTTAGCTCGATAACTAGAAAAAACACTTGTATCCCTTTGACTACTTCTGAGAGTTTTGCTTGAGGGCAAGCAAAGGTTTAAGTGTGGGAGAATTTGATAACACTGAATCGCACTATGTTTCTGACTCGAATATCACATGTTTTCCTTAGTTTTATTATTGTTTTTCTAGTATTATGCCTTTGTTTCCTTTGTTTTTAGGTCACATGTCCTTTCAGAGCCTTCAGACAAGAAACGAGCGAAAACGCCAGAAAAATAGGGTTTTTCCAAGAAAATACACACATGGTGTCCAGCTCCGTGCCGACTACAGAGAACGCGCTGACATGGCGCACTTTCACCCAGGGGCCAACTTCCACGTTCCCACGATCTCTCCATTTTCACTCACCGCGCCCGCGGGGAGGGTGGCCGCGCCAGCGGCCTTCACAAATATCAAGTTCATTTCATTTTCGTTTTCATCCAAACTTAGATGCAAACTTAGATCCAGACAAGTTACTGCTTAGGCATATATTACTACTTTGTAAAGTGATAATCTTCTCACATCGGGAAGTTATCACACTTGAGTGTGCAAGATTGTATTCAAGTTTGGAGCACTTTGGTTGAAGTTTATCATACTATCTTTTACATTTCCAAGACTTGTATCAGATTCAAGCCTCCGATTGGAGCAAGGTTCTAATTTAATTGCTTTCATTTATTTTATGCTCTTACCATAGTCTACACGTTTTATAGTCTCTAAATGCTCTTACCATAGTGTACACGTTTTATAGACTCTAAATGCTCTTATCATAGTTGTTGTACCCCAAAATTTTCCCTCTCTCTTTTGACGAGAAATTACAGCTTCGGGCGTTTCCTGATTTTTCAGATTGGCTCAAGAATCGGTCAAATAGGCTTTTCTTATCAGTCAGACAAAATTAGGGTTTTCATTGATTTCGAATCAGTCAAGAAGATTATTAGGGTCTTTTGATTTGTTTGTGTTTGGCTCAGGGTTTGATCAAGCAGACATTTCTTTGACAGTAGATCCCAAATTAGGGTTTGCATACGCATTCTCAGAAGGAATTGAATCCACAACATTTCATTTGACTGTCACATGGTTTTGACGCTTGTTCAAGATTCCTGTTTGTTTCTCAAAGTCTAAACATCTGGGATAGAAGTTGAGGCTTCTGATTTGAAAGTTTGAAGTGTTGGTTCAATCAGTGAAGTGAAAGGCGTATGGACGTTTGTTTGTTTAACTGTGCGATGCATTTGGTTATTTGGAACGCCGAACGTTTGTTGATTATTTATAATTTCTAAGTTAAAATTATTGGGATGCATTTCCAATTATTATAATTCAAGAAATTTAAGTAATTAAATAAACAAGTGCAGAAGAAATCAAGAATTATCTGACAAAAGATTTTTTATTCATTTTCAATTGTTGTTACAAATGTTTATTTGATACAGTAAATTTATTTACAGTATTTACAATAACGTTTATTACAATGATTAAAAATAAAATAAACTAAATCTACATCCTAAGTCTTCATCTTCTACTGCTGCTTCCCTTGCCCCAATTGATATTTACCTGCAAAGCCAGAAAAGGAGAAGTCAATACAGTTAATTTGGAAAAAAGCATTTTTCAGACAGATAAGCAAAAGTTCATCATTAAAGGTTGTTGGTCGGAATCAGATTATTTTGGGTTTTCATCATATTTTTCTCATCCTCTTTGCAAAACACAAGAAAATTCCTCTTCTTGGTTCACAAAGAGGAAAGTAAAATTGTTTGCAAGCATGGAATTAATTAAATACAAAGCTGCATAAATTGCAAACTGAAAATGCCAAACCAAATTGCATTGTCAAACTAGGAAAACCAAACTGTTAAAGAGAGGCAAACCAAACTATCAAAGATATCAAAGCTATCAAAAACTGTCAAGAAAGATATCAAAACAGAAAAACTGTCAACAAGTAAACAAAAAGCAAATGCAGAAAATCTGGAGGATATGCAGAGGAAAACCAAAGATGCAAGCATATTGTCAGGCACTCTTTCATCATTTCCCAGCCACAGCCTTTTTAGAACAAAAGTACCATTAAGCAATTAAATATACTTTTCTGGAGAGAGAGAAAGAGAAAAAGTGAAGCAGGCTTACAATTTTTGGGCAGGCTTAGAAGATAGATAAATATAACAAGATATCCAACAGTTCAAGGGGGCGGAACACAAAGAAAAAAGGCCACAAACTGTAAACAGATAACAAGCCTGTATCAGTAAACTGCATCCACCTGCATAAAACTCAAACAACACAAGCCTGGAGGCCTGTTACCCATAAACCTGTTAAAACATAAAACTTTCAGAAGCAAGCCTTCAAGCTTGCCTGCTAAAAAACCTTCAACAAAACCTGTTTCAAACCTGAGCTTGCTTCAAACTGCTCAAGCCTTCCCCCAAACTACCTCAAACAAGCTTCAAACTGCCTCAAACAAGCTTCAAATTGCCTCAAGCCAGCATTCAAGCCAAAGCCCAGCAAGCCTGTCAAAGCCAAAACTCCAACAAGCCTGTATAAAACCACAGCCTGTATCAAGCAAGCCTAAGGCAACAAACATTCAAGCCTGTACCAGTTACAAAAATCAGAAACAAATCTCCAAATCTGCCTCAAGCCTGCCTGCATAACACAACCTGCATACAGCCAGAAGCCTGCCTGTACAACAAGCCTGCCTCAAGCCAAGCATAACACATCCTGCATCAAAAACCTTCAAACAAAATTGTACCATACAAACCTGCTAAAGCCTTCAGTCCAAACACCCTCAGAACAAGTTCATCATAGGGTTAACATCCTGAAATTAGAAACAAGCAACTCAGAAGCATACAGTCATCAGAATAATAGCATCATCAGTAATTCAAGCTCACAAGAACAAAGCAAGCATTCAGAGAGAAAAAGTCAGAAGCAAAAGTGCCTCAGAATCAAAGTATAATCATCAAAAGCATAAGATACAAGTACCAGACAAGCCAGCAAGCTTTCAATCACAGCCTCGCTCCTTTGCTCGGCCACCTGAGAAGCGCCTCCATTCCAATCCTCCTCCTCCTCTCCGAAGCAAAACCCTAAGGTATCAATTCCTCTTCCTTTTTTTTCTCTACATCTCATAATCCAAACATAAACGACATAAAGGTCAAAAGATGTAAAAGATAAAACATGCAAGATGGAAATCTAAAAGCCCTAAAACACACGAAGACGAAAAAACTGAGGGTATCGGTACCTTTATCATCGCATCGTACAATCGCGGAGAGGAGGATGGAGGTGGCATCCGGCGGCTGAGGCGAGTGGAAGGCATCAGAAGCTCTGTTGAGAGCGAGGAAGAGAACGATGAAGAAGAAAAGGAGCGGCGCTGTTTCAAAACATTGCAACCCTAATTCTGAGACAAACAAATTCAAACCCTAAGAAACCTTGTCAAACCCGTTGGGCCTGGACGCCCCCAATAAACCCTTAAGCCCAAACAAAGCTGGCGCCTGCACCCCCCTTTTTTCTAATCTTAACTTTATCATTTTTGGGCCAAACACATCCTTTTAAGCCCATTTAATTTTATTTTTATTTTTTCTCATATTTACAAATTAATGCAAACATTTTTATCACTTTATTTTATTATTATCACCTTATCCCTTCTTGTTAAATAAAAATAATATATTAATTTTTCATATTAAAATTTTATTAACAATACTTTTTATCACACTTGAAATACATAAATATTAAGTTTAAATAATTTTCTTGTGTTAAAACCTTTTTTTGTTTAATTAAACCTTTTATGTAAAACATTAACAAAAACACAAAAATAATAATAATACTTAATAATACATTAGGTTAACATTTTGATCACTTGTAAATAATCATGTGCATCATATATTGCTTTTGATTCCTTTTTATTCTTATATTTTTACATTGAGAATGTGACGATTCGATTAGGTTGTAAATAATATTTGGACACTACTATTCTGACAAGACTCATCCCCATTTGTAAACATTTGTACCCCCATCCCCATAATCATGTTGTAATAATTTAGGACTTTAAATTCTCGCACATTTAAAAGTTTCCAAATTATGCCATAATAGACTTAGGGCTTGTATGCAAAATCAATCAACAAGTAGCTTGACCTAATTCAAGATAAACATGCATGAAAAATAAACACAATGCACACTTACACCCCTAGGGTTACATCCACTTGTTGCCTTAAAAAATGGGCCATGGTTGCATGTTGAGTGTCTTTGGCAAAACAAAAACAAACAAAATGATCATAGTCCCTCGATGACGCTATCTAGTTGCCTAAACAAAATGATCATAGTCCCTCAAGAAAATTGCCAAAAATACTTGACACAATTTCTATCATGGTCTATACGATGACCCGCGCCTGTCCCGTTAACATCCTAACACAAGGTTGTTCACCAAATACAATGGTGAAACAACACTGTTAAAAGGGTTAAAAACATAAGAAAGATCTTTGAGTAAATTAGGGTAGATAGCTCTTAGTTACTTGATCAAACTTGCAAAAACATCCTTGCCATTTTTTCAAACACATTTCACAAACACAACTTCAAAACAACTTTCAAAAACATTGAAACACCTTTTCAAAAAGACATACACCTTTGTATATACTCAAACAAGAGTCATTACAAAGGTTGCCTAGACAAGGCATCTTCATTTTCAAAAACCCCACCCACAAAGCACCATTTCAAAACAATTGAAAAGCAAAGGCAAGTGATCTAAAACAAGTAACTAAGAGCCCATGGATAACCATGGATGAAAAGGGTGCTAGCACCTTCCCTTTTCATAATCTACCCCCCGAACCCACAAAAACATCTCAAAGGTCTTTCCTGTGCTTTTTGACCTTTCCTTAGGATAAATAAAAAGTCGGTGGCAACTCTTGCTAAACCAAAACATTTGCGAACACAAACGCAAAACCTCAAGTCAGTTCTCCCACCGTATCACAGAACTGGCGACTCTGTTGGGGATTTTTCTAAAAGTGGGGTTACCTTAGGGTTTTAGATCACCTTTACATGCTTACTTTGTTTGCTTTGATTGCTTTACTTTTTGGGTTCCTTGTTTGGGTTTGTTGTAAATCCTACACCCGGATTTGGGGGCACCTTTTTAGGTAAATAGCAATAAACTGTGAGGGAACTGTGCGGGGTATACCGACATGGTTGAAGCAGTAGCTATGTTAGTGTGACATATTTGTGAGTACCGGTAGCCCTTGAGTAGTCAAGGAGAATACGGGGCCGCTGAGTGATGTCATGAAGCACTAACGAACTCTAGAACCTTACTTGACCATCTTGGCCTTTTTAGGGGTAGTGAGATGACCGACTTTGGTGCAGTCCGAAGTTGGTAGATACTCGATACTACACTCATTGAGGATTGTTTTCTTGGAATATTTTGGTCGCCAGTTAAGTGGCTAAACCAAAACGATGAACACGGAAAATAATCCAGTGATATTGAGCTCCTTAGAACCCGGTTTCTATTTTAGGACGGGATGAGCCAACTAACTTCAAGAGGGTACTTACCGACAAACCCCATGCAAGCCTAAACCTAAGGACTTGTTTGCTTTGTGTGAATATGACTGTCTGTATATACACTTGTTTACTTTTGCATACATGTACATAACATCATAACATCATAACATCATACCATAGCATTTTCAATAACCATTTCAAGGATCTAGAGGGTCCTTTGATACAGGGTCATGTTGAACCAAACGTCTACCAAAGGGCAAGAGGTTTTCTCCTCTAAACAAACGCCATTAAAGATCAAGTGCAACAACTTGAATCAGGGGCTATGACCCACTCGACATGGTGAGCTTGATTCTCGTGGAGAAACATCCACCGATACGAAGTTCTCCAATCAAAGATGTTGATCAAAGTTCAATCTCTAACATTTTCTTGTGTTTACCCAGAGAGATTCTTGAAAACATGCATCCACATATCATGCATTGCATCATAACAGGTTTTCCTTTTTCAGGTCTCCTTATCTTCCTACTGTTTATTTCAGTAGAGATGACTCTAGAGCAAACTATCAAGGACATCCAGGCTCAAAACTCTCAACTTCAAGAGATGTTCTTGAACCTATCCAAAGGACGAGAAGAGGTCAAGGAGCTCCTCACCAGGGGCATGATCGTGGGAAATCCTGGGGACGACAGAGATGACCAGCTGGAGTGGCTACAAACTGAGATAGCCATAATGAAGGTCCTCCACTTGAAATGACAAAGCTCGAACTGAGAGACTTTTGTTCCATTTGAATTTTCAAGTTGTAATCTCTTTTGTTATTCAAACAATTTTCTGTTGATGTCAAACTCTGTTTCATTAATGCATTGCATATGTTTGTCTTGAATTCATCCATTCGTTTTCACTATTCTTATCCTTTCTTTATGATATTTAACTCTTGATAAAAATCTACAAGCCTTTAGAGGGAGGATGACGAAACAATACCATAATCTCATACAGTATGCTTTTGAACAGACCTTGCTGACGATGTACATGCGTTTCTTTCAAATCCTAAACATTGGAGTTATAAGGAAGATAATCCCTAGTCAACCCCTTCGAGCCAAAGAAGTAGGAGTTTTTTGTTTTAAACACAAATTAAAACCTTTGATCTAAACCTGGGGCAGGGTAGTTTCTCAGTTAATAAAAAAAGATGCGCATTAAAGTTGCAAACTCTCAGTTCGTAATACAACGAATGACATCAAAAGCATTCCTTTGGAACCAAAAGACAATGATGGTTCTTTATCTCATAAGCAGTCAATCTCTCAAAAGAGAAAAGCCCACTGAGCCAAAACCTATTAAGGAGGCTTAAGAAAGCTGGGGCATCCCGCTGACTGTAATCTCGAAAACAGGAACAGTCAGGCAAAAGTTAGGGATAACAAATCAAGAAGAACGAGGTCATTACAAATCCTCGACAACATGAAAAATGTTGTAAAAAAATGATGATTGCCTTCCGACAAACTTAACTTGTCTAAGCCATCACCAAAAAAGTCGTTCCAAATTCGAATAGAGTTCGACGCACAATTAACTAAGTTTAGGATCGAAGAACATCACGAAAAGCGGGTGGGTACAAATATACTTTGAGCCTTTATCCTTTGTTTCTTAAACCGTGAACCAAGCCACGTTACAATCCTTCAAAAGTCCTAACTGAAGCATGGGTTAGTTTAAAAGCATACTGTTACAAAAGGTATCCTGACTCCTGTAAGGCTTTGCCCTAAATCTTGTGTTGAATTTGTCTTATAAAAAGTTTTCTGCTAAAAAAAGCATTTTTTTCAAAACTTCAAGACAAGCATAAACTTTGCATTACTTGAATATCACTGTTTGCATTTGGCTATTTGTTTGACAGCGGAGAAATTCACACAGTGAATGTTCCGATGAATGAAAGCTCTCTCAATGAACAAAATCACTTCAAGAGGAATGACACTTCCGTTACAAAAATCTCATATCAACAAAAGGGGATTTTATTTGGTATTGTCCATTTCACCTGGGGCAGTCCAGTCAAGATTTCAATAAATCTTTCAAAGTTCAGTTAACCTGGGGCAGTCCAGTCAAGATTTCAACAAATCTCTCAATTACAGATTAACCTGGGGCAAGTCTCCGTCACCATCACTTGGGGCATTTAAACATCAATCTCATCAAAGGGTTACGTGCAGTCCAAGTGTCCTGGCAATATCACAAGCATCTGATGCTAGGGGCAGTGATGAAACCTCTCCGAAATCTTTCTGAAAAGAAATTCAAGTGTCCTCGAGAAGTTCATCACCTCTCTAAGCAGACCTACAGTCATGGGTTTATATCCCCAACATTTGTCAAGGATTTATTCTCCAAAACAAAATTACATTTCAACAACATTCTTAACATACGCAGATTGATCGACAGATAAAAGTCATCACCTTTTGGAGTAGTAATCGTCAAAGATTCCTTCATCATCCCGCTGAGGTTGTAGTCATCCAAGATTCCTTCATCATCCTGCTGAGGTTGTAGTCATCCAAAATTCCTTCATCACCTGCTGGAATTCAAGAGCGTTCAAAAATTTCCTTCATCACCTGCTGGAAGTTGCGGTCATCATCAAAAATTCCTTCATCACCTGCTGGAATTCAAGAGCATTCAAAAATTTCCTTCATCACCTGCTGGAAGTTGCGGTCATCATCAAAAATTCCTTCATCACCTGCTGGAATTCAAGAGCGTTCAAAAATTTCCTTCATCACCTGCTGGAAGTTGCGGTCATCATCAAAAATTCCTTCATCGCCTGTTGGAAGTTACAGCCACCAACAGAATAACAGACAATTGAAGCTCCTGAATATCTGTTTCTCTCAAGAATGAAGACTCTCATCCTTGAAACCCCAGAAGATTGGTATACTCCCAATTTCTGACCCTTAACAGAATGAAGACTCTCATCCTTGAAACCTCAAAGGGTTGGTATACACCCATTCTTATGACCCAAGACCTGAATGAAGATTCTCATTTTGACTTCCCCAGTAGATTGGCATACACCCAACCTCCTGATATCCCCAACGGAATGAAGATTCTCATTCTCAAAGTGGCATATAACCTGAGTTCCTGACATCCCCAACAGAATGAAGATTCTCATTCTCAAAGTGGCATACAACCTGAATTCCTAATATCCCCAACGGAATGAAGATTCTCATTCTCAAAGTGGCATATAACCTGAATTCCTGATATTCTCAACAGAATGAAGATTCTCATTCTCAAAGTGGCAGACAACCTGAATTCCTGATATCCCCAACAGAATGAAGATTCTCATTCTCAAAGTGGCATATAACCTGAATTCCTGATATTCCCAACAGAATGAAGATTCTCATTCTCAAAGTGGCAGATAACCTGAGTTCCTGATATCCCCAACAGAATGAAGATTCTCATTCTCAAAGTGGCAGACAACCTGAATTCCTGATATCCCCAACATAATGAAGATTCACATTCTCAAAGTGGCATATAACCTGAGTTCCTGATATCCCCAACAGAATGAAGATTCTCATTCTCAAATTGGCAGATAACCTGAGTTCCTGATATCCCCAACAGAATGAAGATTCTCATTCTCAAAGTGGCATACAACCTGAATTCCTGATATCCCCAACAGAATGAAGATTCTCATTCTCAAAGTGGCAGACAACCTGAATTCCTGATATCCCCAACAGAATGAAGATTCTCATTCTCAAAGTGGCAGATAACCTGAGTTCATGATATCCCCAACAGAATGAAGATTCTCATTCTCAAAGTGGCATATAACCTGAGTTCCTGATATTCCCGATAGAATGAAGATTCTCATTCTCAAAGTGGCAAACAACTTAAACTCCTGAACTTCTTCCAAACAGGAGTAAGCTTTTCCCAGAGTCCTGAGCTTACTCTCCAGTAGGATAGCTACTCCCCAGCCGAATGGCTATTCCTCACGGATGTTTTACTCCCCAACAAAATCAAGATTCTCATCTTTGACTCTCCACACAAATTCCCCAAGCAGAATGAAGACTCTCATTCTCAGTTCCTCACAGAGTATTCAGATAATTCCCCAGTGAAGATCTCCTCAAAACAGGAATCCCGAGTAGATTGGCATACAACCCAAGCTCCTGAGTCCCCAACAGTGGTCCCAGGACTTCTCATTTTCAACGATCAAAAGATTCTTGCAATCCCCTGCAGCAGTCAAGGATTCACTTTCCCCGGCAGCAGTCAAGATTCTATTATCTCCGGCTATCCAAGATTCATCTATCCTCAGCAAGACAGCTCATCGGCTTACATGCGCATTCATTACATTCATATATCATAAACATTGATATAACATATATTGCATCATACATTTCAGGCAACATAACTTTGTGTTTCAGCTAATATTTTACCCTTTTCAGGATAAGATTGATAAGCTTCGACCACTGAAAACAGTTCACGGGTTCTTCAGATACGGATGTCAGCCTATCGCTTGTTCAGATCCAAGACCTCTGAAAACAGTTCACGGAATCTCCAAACATGAATGCTGATCTATTGCTTATTCAACTCCAAGACTTCTGAAAACAGTTTACGGGTTCTCCAGATACGGATGTTAACTTATCGCTTGTTCAGACTCAACTTTTGAAAACAGTTTACGGACGCTTCCCAACCTGGATGCTGATCTATTGTTTATTTAACTTCAAGACCTCTGAAAACAGTTTACGGATGCGTCCAAACACGGATATCAATCTATTGCTTATTCAGACCCCCAGCTCAGAGATGTTCCAAAACATGGACACCTTTCTGATACTCATTTCTTTCACCTACAACATACATTCCAGATGGCATCTTTAAGCCCATTTCCAGATGGCATCTCTAAGACCATCCCCCGACAAGATTCTGTCACACCTCCAGATGGCATCTCTAAGCCCATCCCCCGACAAGATTCTGTCACACCTCCAGATGGCATCTCTAAGCCCATCCCCCGACAAGATTCTGTCACACCTCTAGATGGCATCTTTAAGCCCATCTCCAAATGGCATCTCTAAGCTCATTCCCGCATCCATGTCTTGACGAGTGCAAATTTACGGGCACTCTAGTGTCCAATCTCCTTTTACCTTCGAGTCACGAACGGAAAAACTGCCAATCTAACTCTTCAGGTTCAAGAAAATTGAACAGGGGCAACTGTTGTACCCCAAAATTTGCCCTCTCTCTTTTCACGAGAAATTACAGCTTCGGGCTTTTCTTGATTTTTCAGATTGGCTCAAGAATCGATCAAACAGGCTTTTCTTATTAGTCAGACAAAATTAGGGTTTTCATTAATTTCGAACAGTCAAGCAGATTATTAGGGTCTTTTGATTTGTTTGAGTTTGGCTCGGGGTTTGATCAAGCAGACATTTCTTTGACAATAGATCCCAAATTAGGGTTTGCACACGCATTCTCAGAAGGAATTGAATCCACAACATTTCATTTGACTGTCACATGGTTTTGACGCTTGTTCAAGATTCCTGTTTGTTTCTCAAAGTCTAAACATCTGGGATAGAAGTTGAGGCTTCTGATTTGAAAGTTTGAAGTGTTGGTTCAATCAGTGAAGTGAAAGGCGTATGGACGTTTGTTTGTTTAACTGTGCGATGCATTTGGTTATTTGGAACGCCGAACGTTTGTTGATTATTTATAATTTCTAAGTTAAAATTATTGGGATGCATTTCCAATTATTATAATTCAAGAAATTTAAGTAATTAAATAAACAAGTGCAGAAGAAATCAAGAATTATCTGACAAAAGATTTTTTATTCATTTTCAATTGTTGTTACAAATGTTTATTTGATACAGTAAATTTATTTACAGTATTTACAATAACATTTATTACAATGATTAAAAATAAAATAAACTAAATCTACATCCTAAGTCTTCATCTTCTACTGCTGCTTCCCTTGCCCCAATTGATATTTACCTGCAAAGCCAGAAAAGGAGAAGTCAATACAGTTAATTTGGAAAAAAGCATTTTTCAGACAGATAAGCAAAAGTTCATCATTAAAGGTTGTTGGCCGGAATCAGATTATTTTGGGTTTTCATCATATTTTGCTCATCCTCTTTGCAAAACACAAGAAAATTCCTCTTCTTGGTTCACAAAGAGGAAAGTAAAATTGTTTGCAAGCATGGAATTAATTAAATACAAAGCTGCATAAATTGCAAACTGAAAATGCCAAACCAAATTGCATTGTCAAACTAGGCAAACCAAACTGTCAAAGAGAGGAAAACCAAACTGTCAAAGATATCAAAGCTATCAAAAACTGTCAAGAAAGATATCAAAACAGAAAAACTGTCAACAAGTACACAAAAAGCAAATGCAGAAAATCTGAAGGATATGCAGAGGAAAACCAAAGATGCAAGCATATTGTCAAGCACTCTTTCATCATTTCCCAGCCACAACCTTTTCAAAACAAAAGTACCATTAAGCAATTAAATATACTTTTCTGGAGAGAGAGAGAAAGAGAAAAAGTGAAGCAGGCTTACAATTTTTGGGCAGGCTTAGAAGATAGATAAATATAACAAGATATCCAACAGTTCAAGGGGCGGAACACAAAGAAAAAAGGCCACAAACTGTAAACACATAACAAGCCTGTATCAGTAAACTGCATCCACCTGCATAAAACTCAAACAACACAAGCCTGGAGGCCTGTTACCCATAAACCTGTTAAAACACAAAACTTGCAGAAGCAAGCCTTCAAGCTTGCCTGCTAAAAAACCTTCAACAAAACCTGTTTCAAACCTGAGCTTGCTTCAAACTGCTCAAGCCTGCCCCAAAACTACCTCAAACAAGCTTCAAACTGCCTCAAACAAGCTTCAAATTTCCTCAAGCCAGCATTCAAGCCAAAGCCCAGCAAGCCTCTCAAAGCCAAAACTCCAACAAGCCTGTATAAAACCCCAGCCTGTATCAAGCAAGCCTAAGGTAACAAACATTCAAGCATGTACCAGTTACAAAAATCAGAAACAAATCTCCAAATCTGCCTCAAGCCTGCCTGCATAACACAGCCTGCATACAACCAGAAGCCTGTCTGTACAACAAGCCTGCCTCAAGCCAAGCATAACACATCCTGCATCAAAAACCTTCAAACAAAACTGTATCATACAAACCTGCTAAAGCCTTCAGTCCAAACACCCTCAGAACAAGTTCATCATAGGGTTAACATCCTCAAATTTAGAAACAAGCAACTCATAAGCATACAGTCATCAGAATAATAGCATCATCAGTAATTCAAGCACACAAGAACAAAGCAAGCATTCAGAGAGAAAAAGTCATAAGCAAAAGTGCCTCAGAATCAAAGTATAATCATTAAAAGCATAAGATCCAAGTACCAGACAAGCCAACAAGCTTTCAATCACAGCCTCGCTCCTTCGCTCGGCCACCTGAGAAGCGCCTCCATTCCAATCCTCCTCCTCCTCTCTGAAGCAAAACCCTAAGGTATCAATTCCTCTTCCTTTTTTTTCTCTACATCTCATAATCCAAACATAAACGACATAAAGGTCAAAAGATGTAAAAGATAAAACATGCAAGATGGAAATCTAAAAGCCCTAAAACACACGAAGACGAAAAAACTGAGGGTATCGGTACCTTTATCATTGCATCGTATAATCGCGGAGAGGAGGATGGAGGTGGCGTCCGGCGGCTGAGGCGAGTGGAAGGCATCAGAAGCTCTGTTGAGAGCGAGGAAGAGAAAGATGAAGAAGAAAGGGAGCGGCGCTGTTTCAAAACATTGCAACCCTAATTCTGAGACAAACAAATTCAAACCCTAAGAAACCTTGTCAAACCCGTTGGGCCTAGACGCCCCCAATAAACCCTTAAGCCCAAACAAAGCTGGCGCCTGCACCCCCTTTTTTTCTAATCTTAACTTTATCATTTTTGGGCCAAACACATCCTTTTAAGCCCATTTAATTTTATTTTTATTTTTTCTCATATTTACAAATTAATGCTAACATTTTTATCACTTTATTTTATTATTATCACCTTATCCCTTCTTGTTTTATAAAAATAATATATTTCATATTAAAATTTTATTAACAATACTTTTTATCACACTTGAAATACATAAATATTAAGTTTAAATAATTTTCTTGTGTTAAAACCTTTTTTTGTTTAATTAAACCTTTTATGTAAAACATTAACAAAAACACAAAAATAATAATAATACTTAATAATACATTAGGTTAACATTTTGAGCACTTGTAAATAATCATGTGCATCATACATTGCTTTTGATTCCTTTTTATTCTTATATTTTTACATTGAGAATGTGACGATTCGATTTGGTTGTAAATAATATTTGGACACTACTATTCTGACAAGACTCATCCCCATTTGTAACCATTTGTACCCCCATCCCCATAATCATGTTGTAATAATTTAGGACTTTAAATTCTCGCACATTTAAAAGTTTCCAAATTATGCCATGATAGACTTAGGGCTTGTATGCAAAATTAATCAACAAGTAGCTTGACCTAATTCAAGATAAACATGCATGAAAAATAAACACAATGCACACTTACACCCCTAGGGTTACATCCACTTGTTGCCTTAAAAAATGGGCCATGGTTGCATGTTGAGTGTCTTTGGAAAAACAAAAACAAACAAACTGATCATAGTCCCTCGATGACGCTATCTAGTTGCCTAAACAAAATGATCATAGTCCCTCAAGAAAATTGCCAAAAATACTTGACACAATTGCTATCATGGTCTATACGATGACCCGCGGCTGTCCACTTAACATCCTAACACAAGGTTGTTCACCAAATACAATGGTGAAACAACACTATTAAAAGGGTTAAAAACATAAGAAAGATCTTTGAGTAAATTAGGGTAGATAGCTCTTAGTTACTTGATCAAACTTGCAAAAACATCCTTGCCATTTTTTCAAACACACTTCACAAACACAACTTCAAAACAACTTTCAAAAACACTGAAACACATTTTCAAAAGACATACACCTTTGTATATACTCAAACAAGAGTCATTACAAAGGTTGCCTAGACAAGGCATCTTTTTCAAAACATTTTCAAAAACCACACCCACAAAGCACCATTTCAAAATAATTGAAAAGCAAAGGCAAGTGATCTAAAACAAGTAACTAAGAGCCCATGGATAACCATGGATGAAAAGTGTTCTAGCACCTTCCCTTTTCATAATCTACCCCCCGAACCCACGAAAAAATCTCAAAGGTCTTTCCTGTGCTTTTTGACCTTTCCTTAGGATAAATAAAAAGTCGGTGGCGACTCTTGCTAAACCGAAACATTTGCGAACACAAACGCAAAACCTCAAGTCAGTTCTCCCACCGTATCACAATAGTCTACATGTTTTATAGACTTTAAATGCTCTTACAATAGTCTACACGTTTTATAGACTCTAAATGCTCTTACCATAGTCTACACGTTTTATAGACTCTAAATGCTCTTACCATAGTCTATACGTTTTATAGACTCTAAATGCTCTTACCATAGTCTACACGTTTTATAGACTTTAAATGCTCTTACCATAGTCTACACATTTTATAGACTTTAAACGCTCTTATCATAGTCTACATGTTTTATAGACTTTAAATGCTTACCATGTCTAGATAAATTTATTAGGGTTAGAATGTAAGGATTGAATCATAACTATGTTCTGTATGCCATGCTAATAGAAATACCTTTGGGATGTTTTAGCTTTTTAATACTGGTTTAAATGTGTTTAAAAGTTTATGGGTAAGATCGAAAGCTGTCCATACTCGAGATTAAGCCAGATTATTTCTTGACCAAACAAAAAGAGCGAAAGCAGTTCGTTTGGTTAAGTAGGATTACTTGATATAATTTTAGAAAACGATTTTGAAACTATTTGCGGACGCGTTTGTGGGATTAAAATCTGATTCTTGGTCAAAAGCCAAGGATCTCTTTAAGTTAAGTTTTCCAAATTAAAACACTTTTTCACTAAGTCAAAATAACTTGTTTCTTAAAAATAGGTTTACTTCTTTAACGCGTTAGGCACCCTTTATAAGTGACAATAAAGGAATTTAATTTAAAGAGTAAACTCAATTCTTAGTATGCGAAAGCTACAAGTTCCTGTTAAACAGTTATTTGCTATAAATGGAAAATATTGCCCAAAAGTAAATACTATACATGCATGCTAGGACATTGTCTGATCTCGTGATTTACATTCGATCCCGTTTGTTTTATCTCTTTAATTTTATTCACTTTTATTTCCCTGTACTAAACTCAATCCCTTATTGATCTGCCTTAGATAAACACCTTAACAATAGAGTCGATAGATTGACAATTGGTCTCTGTGGTTCGATAATCTTATATATTACTTCGATAAGCTGTGCACTTGCAGTTATAATTTAGACTATACAGTAAAAGCCCGTCATTCAACTAAATCCTTTCTAGTAAGTTATTGCAAAGCCTAGAATCCGACCAGATAACAGTTAACTTCCTTATCCCCAGCAAGTTGTTGTGTAGCTGGAATCTAGCCAGATGACAACCTAACTTCACTCTCCCCAAGAAATTTTTTGCAAAGCCTGGATCCGACCATATAACAGTTAATTTATCCTTCCCCAGTAAGTAACCGTGAAGCCTGGATCTGACCAGATAGAAGTTGACTTCCTTATCCTCAGCAAGTTGTGAAGCCTGGATCTGACTAGATAATAGCCGACATTCAAGAGATATTCCCCAGCGGAAGCATTCTTTCAACAATTTTGAAGATATGTATACTCTTCATCCCCAACAGCGATCCGGGACTCAGCTTCCCAAAATTCCTCAGCAGCAGTCAGAGATTTATTTTCCCGGACAAATATGCATCCTATCATTCATACATCTTAGTATGTACATACAAATTATATCTAGCATAATACCACATCTTGTGAACATCATGCATACATCTGCATTTTACTAACCCTTTTTCCACAGGTAAAACATCGAGTTTTAGTATAAATCAACCAAGATCTGTGATGATACTTCTTCCAGTATTTACCAACGTTCCTCCAAATGGCATATATAATCCCATTCACAATACATCTTCGAGTGCAAATTTCTGGGCACTCTAGTGTTCAATCATCTTCCACCTTCAAGTCACGAATGGCGGATTCGCCAATCTAACTCTTCAGGTTTAAGAAGATTGAATAGGGGCAGCTGTTGTACCCCGAAATTTTCCCTCTCATTTCTCAGTAATCTCTCACAAGATCTCCTTTGGTTCAAGACTGCACAAGGGTTGATCAGCTCAAGATATCTCCTTAAGCACTAATGACTGAAAATTAGGGTTTGAGATTGCACAAGGACAAATGGAATTTTAATTCCCCAAATGACTTTCATGGATCATTTTGGACTCTCAAGTTTGGCCATGTCAAGTTTTAAGTCTTAGATCACATTTTTGCTCAGTCAATTGATGAGTTGACCTAAAATCAGTTGTATTGGAGGAAAAGTCAATTATGGTCAATTTATAGTCAAACTTCATAATTTTTTATCCATATCAACATTATGAACTCATATATGTTATTTGATAAAATTTGGATCATAATTCCTCAACAAATTTGATCAGATCATCAAAAGGGCAAAATGGTCAAAATTAGGGTTTCGTCTAAGAAGGTGCAATTTCTGATTTTTGACCTAGCAAATGACTTATTAGTTTAAGACATGATCTAAAGGATTCAAATGCTTCATTTTAACCTAATGGCATGGATCAAAACATCTCTCAAGATCAATTGATTGACAGATGAATTTTAGTCAACTGATGAAAAGTCAATTGTACACTGAAAAGTCAAACTTTGACTTTTTGGTCAAAACCAAGTACCAAAGATCACAATTCATCGAGACATGTAAAAATATGAAACTTGTTCATCAAGAAATCAAAAATTCAAGATTTCACTCTTTTTTCATAACTTTGAGCCAAATTTTCGCCATGATGCAAGATGATTCAAAGGAAACTTCCAACATGAAAGTTATAGATCTCAATGAGATCTAAAACATTGTAGAACACAACTTCTTCTATAAATTCATGGATTTCAAGTTATGATTTTGTGAAGACATGTTCATGAAACTTGGAAACTTAGTGAAATTTTGCCCTAGTTTAGGCAGGATTTTAACCTAACTTCATGGAAATTTTTCACATAGTTCTAAGATGAATTTTCAAAAATGTCCAACATAGAGGTTGTAGAGGATGTTACAATCTTTCCAAAATGTCCAAGTACTCGTTGAGATCATACTTGAGCAAGTAGAATCGAGGGCAAGAAGGTAGGGTTTTCAAACTTGAATTGCAAGTCGTTTCTTGATGAACACATGAACCAAATCCATGCTAGGTTGCATAATCTTTGCTTTGCAGACCTCAAACTTGTTTGTCACTCCATAATTAATGTTTTTCACAACTGATAAAGCCATTTTCCAAGAATTTGAGCCATTATCCAAGTTGCATTTCCATTAATGGCACAACGTAACATTGCCATTCTAGTAAAGTGGCTTTAATCACAAAGTCAACTTGTCTTGAGCTTTGCATTTGTTCTTACTGCACAAGAATCCTCTACACAATCAGATAAGCATGTTTAAAGTGCCTAACCACTTTAGATAGCCTTGTACCTTGCCTTGGAACAATCCTTGTCAAGCTTGCTTCAAAAACAAGCCAAAAAGCCATAACATGTGAACTTGTACTTCTGATCACCCCAAGCTCTCAAAACCTTTTTCTATACATTGAGACACTATTATGCAACTTAGGACACGATTTTTTCAAGCCTGAAACTCTCTCAAAGTCCCTCTAGCCAGAAATTGCACACAAACTCCATTTTTGTGCAGGTTCTGACCTTGAACTTGTATCTTCTATTTTCCTCGTGCGTTCTTTGGCCTTTTAGTTCCTAAAGCTCCTATACATCAAATATAACATGTCCCTGTCCCTGTTACACGACTGCAACACCATTTTCATCAAACTCCATAACCAAAAATAGAGCATTGCATATTGACTTCTCAAGCCATTCCAGCCATCCATTGCTCAAGCTAATCATTACATTAGCTTCTTGGGAACTTGAGGAAGCTAACCAGATCATCACAACAGCTTGAATCAAGCTCTAACTCAAAACACGATCTCCAGTTGCAAGGTGAGTTTTCTGAACTTCTATCTTTTCATTTACACATTGTTAGGATTGCATTTGTAAAGATAAAATGTATACATAATTGCCCTGAAACTGTACATGTCCATAGATTTCATTTATATTGATTAAGCTTAGAGAATTTTAGGTTTGAACCTCTGAAAATAATTAGGTCAGAATTTGGTACTTTCAAAAAATTCTCATTCATCTTTGATTTATAGCTTATGATATTTATATGGTTGGATTCGTATGGAAAAATGGAGCAACTTTCATGTTTGCATATTTCATTTTTGTTGAGAAATTGTGAAGTTACAGATGTTCAGGCTGGAGGTTGAAGATGAAGTCATATTCAGGACAGAATTTGTGTTATGTATTTATTGTTTTGTTTATGTTACTGGATGTACAACCACCCTAGTGGCAAAGGTAGCGCGCGTATGTATGGGAGGTCATGGGTTCAACACCCAGCGCTACCTTTTGTTTTTTCAGCATTTCTTTCCCTTTTTTTGTCAAACAGGCGCATGGGCCTTCAAGGTGTTGGGCTTTTTATATTTTTGCTTTCTCTAACCCCCTTGTTTACTTTTGCAGGCTAGCACAATTACTTTTATTATTTCATTTTTTTTATTCTCTTTTTCTTATTATATTTTATTTTTCTTTATTATTTTTTATTATTACTATTATTTTATTATTATTATTGTTTTTATTAATAAAAAAATCAAACAATATTTTTATTTATTATTTTCACATTTTATATTTTATTTACTTTCTTTATATAAAACAAAAAAAGAACAAAAACATTTTCTTAAACAAATTAATTTCTTTTCTTAAATAATTAATATTTAGACTTAGTTTTAATCATTATTTTATATTCTTTTAAACTAAAATTAACTTAGAATTTAGGTTTCTTTTAATTAATTAATTTTTATATTTATTTTATTTAACTTATAACCTTTTTTTCATAAAAAACCCTAAAAAATGCTTTTAACTTAATTTCTTTCTCAATTAGTTTAAGTCCAATTTTATATTTTTTAATTAATCATTTTTTCTTTAATTAGGTCAAAACTAAACCCTTTCATTAAAAAACCAAACAAAATCATTTCTTTTTCCATTGCATTTGTACATTATACTTTTCAATTCTTGTACATTATTCAATATAGTTGTAATAGTTAATTAGGTTTAATTTTCTTGCAATCCCCATTTATAAATTTGTATACCCCCTCCCCTAATGATGTAATAGCGTAGTTATTTTTACTTTCCGCAACTTATCGCTTTAATACAAATTCTAGTAATTAGGATTTTTATGGCAAGACTAAAATCAATAAGTAGCAAATCCTAATTCAAGACAAAACAATGCATGTAAATCCAATACACTTCCACACTTGCACCCTTAGGGTAATTCCACTTTGCTGCCTTACAAAAATGGTCATGTTATGCATGTGAGTTGTCTTAGAAAAAAGCAATCAAAAATACAAGATCATAGTCCCTCGACGACGCTATAAATGTTGCCTTTCAAAATGATCTAGTCCCTCAAAGAGAAATGCTAAGACATCTTACAACATTGCTATCATGATTATACGATGACCCACGCCCATCCCTTTTACATCCAAATATAAGGCTTCTTACCAAATCAATGGTAAGATAGCAAAATCAAAAGAAAGGAAGAAATGAATAAAGACTTTTGAGTAGGTAGATTATTACTAGTTGCTTGCTCACTTTCAAATCAAACATCCTTGCTTATTTTCAAAACAAACACCAAACACTTTCAAAAACATTTTCAAAACATTTTCCAAACATGAAACATTTTCAAAAGCTCAACACTTTGAATACGTTCTTACGAACGAGAATTATTACAAAGTTTTCCTAAACGAAGGCGCATTTTCGAAATACTTTCAAAAACCATACAAAGCACATTTTCAAACAAAAGCAAGTGATCTAGTAAGAAACTAAGAGTTCGCAGATAACTATGGATGAAAAGGTTGCTAACACCTTCCCTTTTCATAATCTACCCCCCGAACTCAAGAAATAATCTCAATATTCTTTCATGTTCTTTTCAGCCTTTCCTTTTAGATAAAAGAAAAGTCGGTGGCGACTCTTGCTAACCGCAACATTTGAGGTAAAACACAAAACACCCAAGTCAGTTCTTCCACAGTATCACACCTACGTATCCCTTTTAAGGAATCAAAGCAGTCGTAGTTCGGCTTCAAAAGTTTTTTTGGTTTGTATTTTTTAATGAACATTATTAATTACGCCTTTTGCCGCAACTCGATCTTTGGGGACTTGCGCACCAGCACAAAGGTGAATTAACATGTTCTTTTGAAAAGAGTTTGAAAGAAAATCCCAAAGGCAAAAGAGTTTGCATTTGTTAGTGTTTTTTTTGCAGATAACAACTAGTTGATCTCAAGAGAGAGACATTAGCCACTTATCCACTTATTCATGAAATATGTCTTTGAGACTTGAACCATACCAAAGCTTAGAATGGAAAAACAATAAGATCGAGAAGAAACCCGCTTATCATTTCCCATGCTCACCAAAGGTATGACTCTCATCAGTAATCTTTAAGTGTTTTGAAGTTTTCTAGAAAGAGAAGTTTTTTTAAAATGAAAATACAAAAGAGAGAAAGAAAAGTCTAAGGGGAGACTAACCTAAATATATCCCTAATGTTATCTTACAATGATTGATCCTATAGTTTGAGTTTTGAAGGGGAATCTATACCCTATATTGGCATACATGGATATAAGCCTAAGGTCTATCCAATTCACACTTGTAGTATAGAGAATTGAAAACTTAATGGGAGCATAAAAGAAGTGGGTCTACTTAGATAAGAGGAAAGAGATGGCCAAGCATCAAGATCAGTCAACACTATCAAACAAAGCAAGGGATGAAAATCTTAAGCACGCCAAGAGAGGTGGATAAGAAGTAACCATGATTGGATAGGAAAGAAAAGTGCTTGAGGTATGAGATAATGAGGAAATATATAATCAAACCCTAAACTTCTAAGCACAGGCAAATGGTCAAGATGAAACCCTAATATGTTCCCTAATCAAGATTAATTTGAAACAAATGAAGAAAAGTTTGTAAAAATTGAGCTAATTAAAACCTAACTTTCTAAAGGCTTGTAGAAATAAAAAAACATGATTAATAGTCCTTGGATTTAATTGAGGGGTTAGAAATGATTAGGAACTACTAAGACTAGTTAATAAAGGGATCAAACTAGAGAGTTTTAGTATAATATTTATGGAAAAATGCAAAATCAAAATCTAAAATTAACAAAAAATGATTTTTATGGTTTTAAAGCATCCAAGGAAATTAAACATGTTTTCTTTGATTTTTTCAAGTAGAGGAAATTAGGTTTTAAAATGTTTCTTAAGGCCTAAGCAAAAAGAAAGGTCAAAACTAGTATTAGCTTCTAAAATTTAGAAAAATAGGAAAATTAAAATTTAAAATCAATCAAAAATTATAGTAAATTGGTTTAATACCTAAGGGTTAGTAAATATATTTTTATGGAATTTTATTGTTAGATGAAGATACCAAAAGAAAATTATTTTCACACAATACCAAAAAAAAAAAAAGTAAAGAAAACAAGATATTGTCAAAGATTGATTTTATTTTCTTATCACTAAATTTTATAAAATCAAACAAAAATTATTTTCATAAAGTACATTCAAAATTAGAAAATAAAATTTTAAAACCTAAAAAATTAAAATCCTAATTAAACTAATTGAATTATTTAATCATGGAAAAATGATGAAAATATGAAATAAAATTCATAATATGAAAATATACTAAAAATGAAGTTTAGAATATTTTTGTGAAGATTTTTTAATCAATAAAAATATTAAAACAAAATTAAAGAAAACAAATAAAATTGTATGAAAATTCAAATAAAATGGGATCTACTACACTTGTTTCAAACAGAATGCGTTGTAAAAGAATATTAGATCATGTTCAATTGAGAAATGCCACGTAATCGTCCCTGTAATGATGAAATATTTTGTTGTACCCCAAAATTTTCCCTTTATATTCTCAAGACATTTCTCACAAAAGATCTCATATGCTCAAGAAGTTTCAAGAGTTTGATCAGACAAGTTCACATCCTAAGCACTGAGCCCAAAGTTTCAAGAGTTTGATCAGACAAGTTCACATCCTAAGCACTGAGCCCACAAATTAGGGTTTTGGTTTTCTCAAGGATAAATGGGCTTTTGATGCTTCAAATGACTTTCATGGTTCATTATAGGTCTTCAAGATTGCTCATACCAAGTTTCAAGCCTTGCATCACAATTCTGCTCAACCAATTGCTCAGATGACTGAAAATCCATTGTATTGGGTAAAAAATCAACCGTGGTCAATATATAGTCAAACTTCATGATTTTTTTCCAAAATAAACATTTTTAAGTAATACATATCAATTTATCAAGTGTTGATCACAATTCCTCACGAAAAGCATTCAAATCATCAAGGGGGCAAAATTGTCAAAATTAGGGTTTTCACTAAGATAGACTGATCATTGACTTTTGACCTAATACATGACCCAATGGCTTGAAGAATGGTTTCAAGGATTCAAACACAATATTTTGACCTAAATTTATAGCTCAAATCATTTCTCAAGATCAATGGATTAATAGTTGAATTTTGGATCAACTGATGAAAAGTCAACAGATACACAAAAAGTCAAACTTTGACTTTTTGACCAACATTGAATTTCAAAGATCAAGATTCGTCAAGATACTCAAAAATATCAAACTTGATCATCAAGAATCAAGAAAGTCCACAAATAGTCAAAGTTTTCAATACTTAAAAATTTTCGAAGTGTTTTTACATTTGATAATTTCATTACTTCATGACATTTTTCACCAACATGCAAGATGATTCAAAGAAAACTTTCAACATAAAAGTTGTAGATATTGATGAATTTTACAACTTTGTATTAGAGGGTTAATGTCCAAAAGATGCTTAGATTTGAAGATATAGGCTCATGAAGTCATGACAAGTTTGGTCAGAATTTTGTCTCAACTTCTTAGCCAATTTTCATCAAGTTTCAATTTGATTTAGCCAAAGTGGTCAACATGAAAGTTGTAGACAATGTTTCAAGCTTCCCAAAACATCCAAGAGCATGAATTTATCATACTTGAGCTAGGAGATTCAAAGGCATGAAGTTGGGCATCCATTCTTGAATTACAAGTCATTTTGGTGAAGAACACATAATCCAATTTGCACGCTATGCTACATAATCTTGCTTTTCAGGCCTTCTAACTTGCAAATCTCACCATAATTAAATGTTTACACAAACTTTTGAGCTATGGTCCATTTGATTTAAGCATTGTCCAAAGCATAATTCCATTAATGGAACAAAGTTAACACTTCCATTTTTGAAAAGCATGCTTTTGCAAAATGTCAATGCATTGAGCTTTGTAATGGTTATATTTGATTACAAGAAAGCTCAAAAGAATGGAGAAAACCCTCTGCATCTAACAACTTCAGAACATGCTGGTACTTGAAACATTGAAACTATGAAAATCCATCCAACTTGGTTTTTCACTTTCAACCAAACCATAACATACTATCTCACTGTTGTACCCCAAAATTTTCCCTCCTACTTATCAAGAATTTTCTCACAAGATCTCATTTGGATCAAGACTGCATTTGGGTTGATCAGCTCAAGGCATCTCCTCAAGCACTGATGACTGAAAATTAGGGTTTGAGATTGCACAAGGATTTTTGAACTTCCAATGCCCCATATGACTTTCATGGATCATTATGTACTCCCAAGATTACTCATGTCAAGTTTCAAGCTTTGGATCACACTTTTGATCAATCAATTGAACAGTTGACCTAAAAATCAACTGTATTGGGGAAAAAGCAACCATGGCCAATTTACAGTCAAACTTCATATTTTTTGATCCACACTAACATTTTAAACTCATATGTATCATTTGATCAAGTTTGGACCCCAATTCCTCAAGAAATTTGATCAAATCATCAAAAGGGCAAATGGTCAAAATTAGGGTTTTGATTGGGAAAGGGCAATTTCTGATTTTTGACCTAGAAAATGATCAATTGGGTTAAGGCATGATCCCAAGAGTCTAATTTAATCACTTTTACCTAATGACATGGTTCAAAACACTACAAGTCCATTGGATTGACAGATGAATTTTTCAGTCAACTGATCAAAAGTCAACTGTATACTGAAAAGTCAAACTTTGACTTTTTGGTCAAAATCAAATGCCAAAGGTCATAATTCATCAAAACATGCCAAAATATGAAACTTGTTCATAAATAAATCAAGAATTCAAGGTTTTGTTTTGAAAAGTTGAAATTTCTTAACTTCGAAATTTTTCTAAGTATAGAAAATTTCTTATTTTTTCACAACTTTGAGCCAAATTTTCACCATGATGCAAGATGATTCAAAGGAAACTTCCAACATTAAAGTTGTAGATATCCATGAAATATACAACTTTGATTCACACAATTTCTCCTGAAAATGCTTAGATCTCAAGATATAATTTTGTGAATACATGCTCATGAACTAAAAATAACTTAGTGAAATTTTGCCCTAGTTAGGCAGATTTTTGACCTAACTTCATGGGAATTTTTCACATGGTTCCAAGAGGAATTTTCAATAGCAATTCAAGGATGATTTGTATAGGACATTGCAAGCTTTCCAAAATATTCAAGAACTCCTTGAGATCATTCTTGAGTAGGGAGAATCGAAGAGATGAAGTTGGTGATTTGTCACTTGGATTTCAAGCCATTTTGTGAAGAACATTGGATCCAATCCTCAAGCATGTTGAACAAATCCTACTTTGCAGGCTTCTAACTTAACTTTCACTCCATAATTAAATGTTTTCACAGCTGTTGGAAGCTTTAAGCCAAGCATTGAATGCATTGTACAAGAATAATTCCATTTTTGGGAGAAAGGCAACATTGCCATTTTGGAAAAGCAAGCTTTATGCAAAGTCAGCTTGCATTGAGCCTTGCACTTGTTTTTTCTGCACAAACACACTCCACTCAATCAGAACAAGTATGTTTAAAGGTCTCAGCCCCCCTACAAGCTTGGTACTACACCTTGAAACCATTCTTGCTAGCCTTGCTTCAAAAACAAGTAACCAAGCAAACATGTGAGTTTTTGAAATCTGAGTTGTTACAAGACTTAAGACCACTTTCTTATAAGTAGACACATTATTTTCAAGTTGACACACGAAGGCTAAGGCTCCAAAACACTCCAAAACACCTTGCAACTCAGAATCTGCCATAGCTTGATAGTTTTGAACCTCAGATAGCCATCTCCAAATCCACTCGTGCGTATTGAGTTTTAACCACCCAAACACTTAATATACATCATATCAAAGTGATCTAGGCCCGTGTTTCAATATTGTAGCTCCTCCTTCACCATCCACCATTTTAAAATATCAAGCTTGTAGGTTGACTTGAGTAGAAAAATTCAAGGACTTTCAAGACAAAGTAAGGGTTGGAATACACTCAGGGGGGTCCAAGCAAGCTAAACAGATCCTTAGGCCTTCTCAAAACTTGCTCAAACTCCATTCACGATTCCAACTGCAAGAGGTAAAAACTCAAACTTCTATCTCTTCATACAAGCATCATTTGGTCCTAATTTGTGAAAGCAAAATGTGGATATCCTTGCTCTAAAACTAACCATGTTCATAGTTTTCATTTATATTAACTGTGTATAGAGAATTTTGGATTTGAAATTTCTGCAAAAATTAGGTTTCAAATTAGGGCTAGTAAAATTAGATTTTATCTTTGACTTTTAGTTTACATAATTTATATGTTTGAATTTGTGAGAAGAAACACCACAACTTTCATGTTTGAACTTTCCATTTTTATGGCGAAATGAGGAAGATACAGGTGGTCCGGCCATGGCTCAAGGTTGAAGATGAAGTTTCCTTCAGGAAGAAGTTTCTAATATATATTTGTCGTTTTGTTTATATAAATGGATGTACAGCCATCCAAGTGGTAAGGCATCACGCGTTATTGCCAGAGGTCATGGGTTTGAGCCTCAGCGCGCTGCCTTTTGCATTTTCTCACATTTCCCCCTTTTTATGTCACTTGCAGTGTTGGGCTTCTGTTTCATAAGCCTATGGATTTTTTCTAACATTTACACCCTGTTTACTTGTGACACCCCTGGCCCATTATCATTTTATTTATTTATTTTATTCTCATTTTATTTTCTTAAATATATTTTTCTTAATATTAAAAATCATAAAAATATAAAAATGATAGATTTATATTTTGGCTTATTTTGTTTTATTTTTCTCACAAAAAAATATTTTTATTTAGTTATATATTATCTGTTTTTATTAAATAACCTTGTAAATTAATTTAGAACTAGGTTAATATTTATTTTTTCTTCATACCCATTAAATAAATTATTTTAATATAAAAAAGACCAAAAATATCTCATAATGCCATACGTTATTTTCAAGACAAAAAAAAATATAAAAAATACATTTTCTTTAAAACTCATGTTCTTTCAATCAAAATAGAATTAGGGTTTTTATTCAAAAAGAATCTTTTATTAATTAATTTATTTTCTTAATTAATTTAATTTAATTTAATTTTGATTTATTTATTTTTTTTCTCATTAGGTTTATGTTAAAACTTTTTTTCATATAAAAAACCAAACAAAAATCTTCTTTGCATTTACATATTCTTGCATATTTAATTCATCTTGTATACTATTTATTCCAATTATTTGTACATATTCAATTTGGTTGTAATAAATTAATTAGGTTTATATTCTTGCAATCCCCATTTATAAATTGTATACCCCCTCCCACAAATGTTGTAATAGCGTAGTAACTTTAAATTTCACAATTTATCGTTTTTACATGATATGCTAGTAATTAGGGTTTGTATGAGAAGATAAAAATCAATCAAATAGAAAACCATAATTCAAGACAAAATCAAGCATTAAAATGACACACTTGCACACAAACACCCCTAGGGTTATCCCACTTGGTTGCCTTGTATAAAATGGCCATATTACGCATGTAAGGTGTCTTAGCAAAAACAAACAAATACAAGATCATAGTCCCTCAATGACGTTATTCAAAGTTGCCTTACAAAATGATCTTAGTCCCTCAAAAAATTCTAAGATACCTTGCAACATTGCTAATCATGGCTATACGATGACCCACGCCCGTCCTGTTTACATCCAAAAATAGGGTTGCTTACCAAATCAATGGTAAGACAACAATATCAAAGGAAAAGAAAATGAACAAGAAAGACATTTGAGTAGGTAGATTGCTCCTAATTACTTGCTCCATTTAAAAAAAAAACATCCTTTCTATTTTCAAAAACAAACACTTACACATTTCAAAACATCTTACAAACATTGAAAACATTTTTAAAAAGATAAACATCTTTGTATACATTCTTACGAAAGAGAATCATTACAAAGATTGCCTAAACAATGGCCTCTTTTACAAAATACTTTCAAAAACCACACAAAGCATAATTTCAAACAAAAGTAAGTGATCTAGCAAGTAACTAAGAGCCCATGGAAAACCATGAATGAAAAGGGTGCTAATACCTTCCCTTTTCATAATCTATCCCCCGAACTCAAGAAACAATCTCAAAGGTCTTTCCTGTGCTTTTTCACCTTTCCTTTTTGGATAAAAGAAAAGTCAGTGGCGACTCTTGCTAACCGCAACATTTGTAATCAAACGCAAAACCCTCAAGTAAGTTCTCCCACCGTATCACAGAACTGGCGACTCTGCTGGAGAAAATTCTAAAATAGGGGTTACCTTAGGGATATATCACATTTATTTGCTTACATTGTTTGACTTGTATGCTTTACATTATGATTCTTTGTTTGGGTTTGAATCTTCTACCCGGATTTGGGATACATTATAGGTAAGTAGCAATACGTTGTGGAAACTATGCGGGGTATACCGACATGGTCTAAGCAATAGCTACGTTAGTGCGACATATTTGTGGGTACCGGTAGCCTTTGAGTTAATCATAGAGAATACGGGGCCACTGAGTGATGTCATGAAGAACTAATGAACTTTTAGAACCTTTAATTGACCAACTTGGCCTTTAGGATGTAGTGAGATGACCGGCTTTGGTGCAGTCCGAAGTTGGTAGATACTCGATACTACACTCATAAAGGTTTGGTTTCTTGGGATATTTCGGTCTCCATTAAAGAGGCTTGAGCTGAAACAATGACCAAGGAAATAATCCAGTGATATTGAGTTCCTTAGAACCCGGTTACTACTACTAGGAAAGGTTTAAGCCAACTAAACTTCAAGAGGGTACTTACCTATAAAACTCCATGCAAGCCTAAACTAAGGACTTGTTTGCTTTGTTTGTATATGCATACTTGTACATAACATCATGAACATCATATATATCCACTAACCATTTCAAGGATTTTTGGGATTCATCTTTGTTCTTGTTTTGTAGGATATGAATTCACTTCGCAGGAAAACTATTCAAGTCAACCTTGTGAGAATTCCTCCACAACTTAAGGAGCTAGTTTAAAGGATTCCTGAAAACTCTCAATTCACCGAGAGACATGGTCGTCTACTCAACTTGGTCACCTCCAACATAGATGAGGATATGATGAAGGTTCTCTTTCAGTTCTTTGATCCTTTATACCATTGCTTCACATTTTCCGACTATCAACTTGTGCCTACTTTGGAAGAATTCTCCTAACTCTCGAGGATTCCCATTCTCAATCAACTACCTTTCAACGGTATGAAAAGAGACCCAAAGCCAGAAGAGATTGCTCAAGCTCTACACTTGCACTCATCTGATGTCACAACTCATTGGGAAACAAGGAGTGGTGTCAAAGGTTTCCTAGCAAAGTTCCTGTTTGACAAAGCCCAAAGCTGTTGGAATTCCTTGGACTTGCAAGCCTTTGAGGAAATTGTGGCTCTCCTCATCTATGGGATGGTTTTGTTTCTAAATCCTGACCAACTCATAGACATGAACACCGTCAAAATCTTCATATCATGCAACCCGGTGCCTACATTACTAGGGGATATCCTACATTGTTTTCACACTCGCACAATGAGGAAAAGAGGTGTCCTCATGTGTTGCACTCCTCTCTTGGCAAGATGGTTTATTTCTCATCTTCCCCAATCTGTATTAAAGAATGAGAAAGGTTCAAGGTGGTCGCAAATGTTGATGACGCTCAAACATTTCGACATTCATTGGTGCTCCCGATCCAAAGAGAATGTTATCATTGTTGACCGATGTGGAGAATTCCATAATGTCCCTTTACTTGGCATTAGGTGAGGCATCACCTACAACCCATGTTTAGCCTTAAGACAGTTTGGTTACGCCCAAAGGGATGGCCCGCACGAGATGTTGATTCAAGGTTTGGTATTTGACTACGACAACAACGATCAAGGTCTTCGCCAGAGATTTATCCGAGCTTGGAGGATGTTAAATAAGGTGGATAGCGAGACTTTGGGGCACAAAAATTCCATCCCTCTTGATCCTTAACTCAAGTGGGTATGAACTCGCGCTCAGAGTCTTATGATGTCTTACCCCTCCATTCTCCCAGTAATCATTGAGCCTGTCACGGAGGGAGATGTTCCATACACTATCCTACATCCTGACATTCCCATATCCCTTGAAGACCTACAAAGGGATTGGATACAACTCAAAGGAGAGCGAGATACATTCAAAGCCCAATTCTACGCAAGAGAGAAGAAGGTTTTGGAGCTCACTAGGCTACTTTATGAGGAGCAGACTCTGAATGCCTACATTGCACCAAAGAGGATGCGTACTACTTTTATATCTTAGAGATTTTGTATTATTTTTTCCCAAGGGGCATTGATGTACTCAAACTTTATGTTATTAATATAATGTGTGTTTCCTTTTTGTCTAAAACGAATTTGAATCTTTGAAATCCTTGAAAACATTGCATATGCACATACCATTCATCATAACATAAGCAGGTTTTTTGCAACAAGTCTCCTCATCTCTCTACTATTTATTTCAGTAAGATGGATCTTGAGCAAACAGTGAAGGATCTCCAAGCTCAGAATACACTGTTTCAACAATTGCTTTTGACCCTAGCTAAGGGATAAGAAAAATTAAAGACTTTGCTGGCTGAAGAGAGGAAAAAGAAAACAAAGAAGGTAACCGGATTCTTAAACATGGGAAGAAGATTTCATGGGCAGACAAGAAGGACTTTGGACTTTGCAACAACATCCGGTGAAAGAGACAACCAAGATGGTAAAGGCAAGGAAACCATTGTCCCAACAGAATCAGAGGAAGAAGAGGAAGAAGAGGACTACTCTGAAGAGCAATACCCTCCAGCTGATGACAAGTACAAACATCACGAAGAGCGTTTGAGCGCGGTGGAAATCCAAAAGGTGCCTGGTTTGGACTTTGAGGAATTGGGTTTGGTGTCGGGGATAGTGATTCCTCCGAAATTCAAAGCACCCGTATTCGCTAAATATGACGGAGTTTCATGCCCTAAGATGCATCTTCGATCATATGTGAGGAAAATTCAACCTGATACCGCTGATAAAGACTTATGGGTGCACTTCTTCCAAGACAGTCTGTCTGGGACTCATTTTGACTGGTTTTACCAATTAGAAAGAGCCAACATTCACAATTAGGAAGATCTTGTTGTAGCTTTCTACAAACAATATCAGTACAATGCAGATTTAGCGCCTACCCGTACTCAACTCCAGAGTATGGCCATGGTTTTCAATGAAGGTTTCAAGGACTATGCACAAAAATGGAGAGATTTGGCTGGAAGAGTTCAACCCCCTCTGTCTGAGAGAGAATTGGGGGACATGTTCTTGGGCACCTTGTCTGGTCCCTTCTTCAATCATTTAATTGGAAGTTCGTCTGCAGGCTTTACTGAACTAATATTGACCGGAGAGAGGATAGAAGCCGGTATAAAGAATGGAAAGATCCAGAAAGATACATCTTCTTCTACAGCTGTAAGGAAGCCCTTTATCAGAAAGAAAGAGGTGGCTGCCGTATACCCGCAAAAACCAAGATAGGGCCGAACGCCGACCAATGGTTGGGGCTGTTATGATCCCAAAACCTGCATCTGATCAACAAAGAAATAATCAACCAAGGGTAGAAAGGCCAGTCAGGATGTTCACCAGAATTAACATGACCCGGTCTCAAGTATTACCGCATCTGTTAAAATCCAATTTGGTAACCTTGAAAGAAGTTCCGAAAAACCCCAATACAACATCTCCTCATTATCATCACAATGCCCGTTGCACATATCACTCTGAAAGTCCTGGTCACGATACTAATAACTGTTGGGCCCTAAAGAACAAAATACAATACCTCATTGAAGCAAAAGAAATTGAGTTCGATGCGCCTGAAAAGCCAAATGTCATTCCTGCCCCTATGCCCAGACATGGCCACAATACTAATGCCATTGAGGAACATTTGTTTGTTACCTCAGTTGATGAACTCATGACCCCACTCCCGACTATTAAAATGAATTTGTTAAATGTCGGTGTGTTCCCGGGCTGTAACGAAGTTTGCCATCTCTGTTTGTCCTTACCGACTGGTTGTCCTTTGTTAAAAGTAGGCGTTCAATGCCTGATAGATAACAAAGAAATTTTTTTTGAAAATACTTTTGTTTCACTTGTTCCTTTTGAAGATGTTTCAATCATTACCATTTCCGCCAATTCTTCCAGGGTCTCCACCAAAAGACCCATTAGAATTACATCAGTTCCGAAAGCAGCACCTCTAATAATCACAATGCCTGGACCAGTCCCATATACATCAGACAAAACAATACCATGGAATTATGGAGGGAATGTCTATTATCATGGTATCAAGCAGGACTGGCCAGCCGCCGAAGATTCAAGCTCCGAGAAAGTCAACTCCGACATCAGTAACATTGCAGGAACTAGAAAAATTACCCGAAGCGGTAGGATCTTTTCTCCAGAAATTGCTCCCCCAAAATCAGTTTATGGACCCGTAATCATTCCTGTTGTTGCTCCCCCAAAAGTTGTTCCCGGTCCTACATTTATCTCCAACAATGCTCCAATTGACAAAGCTGTTGCAACCCCTGTAATCATTCTGACTGACGCTCCTGCTTCCGAATTAACCGAGACTCGAGGAAAAGGTGTTATGATTGAGCTTGTCCGGACGAAGGCTCAGTCATTGACTATCCCTAAGACCTCCAAGAAAGAAATGGAGGAGATCTTGAAAATTATAAAGAGAAGCGACTACGATGTAGTTGAACAACTGGGGCAAACTCCCTCTAAAATCTACATGCTGGCATTACTAATCTGTTCCGAGGCACATGCAAAAGCCTTGGTAAAGTTCTTAAAAACCGCCCATGTACCTCAAGAGACATCTGCTGATCAATTTCAAGACTACGTAGCCAGCCTAATTGCGGATAATGGTTTAGGTTTTTCAGATGCTGATCTGACGCCAAGGGGAAGAAAGCATAATGAGGCATTGCATGTCTCAGTGGAATGTAGAGGCACAACTCTGGCGCATGTTTTGGTGGATATTGGCTCATCTCTGAATGTATTAACCAGAAAAGCTCTTGATAGGCTTGACTGTGAGGGGTTGACTTTGAAGCCAAGCAACATAGTGGTAAGGGCTTTTGACGGCTCAAAGAGGATGGTGCACGGGGAGGTAGACATTCCCATAAAGGTTGGAACCCAAACCTTCAATTCAACTTTTTATGTGATGGACATCCGCCCTTCATACTCCTGCTTTCTAGGCCGACCATGGATCCACAATGCTGGAGCTGTTACTTCTACGTTGCACCGGATGTTGAAATATCCAGTTCAAGGGAAGATTATCACCGTTCATGGAGAGGAAGAATACATGATCAGCCATCTCAATTTCTTCAGATATGTGGAATTAGATGGTGAATTCGTTGAAACTCCCTTTCAAAACTTTGAAGAGGTCCCTCAAGATGTGGCAGTGACCAAAGCTGTTCCCAAGATTACAAGGCCTCTACTCCGGATGTCGTCGCTGAAAGATGCCAAAGTAGTAATAGAGGAAGGAGGGTGCACTATCTGGGGAAAACTTCCAGATATCCCATATAAGTCTGACAAGTTTGGCCTAGGTTTCACTTCAAGTGCTCATAAGGATGTACGTCGCGCCCGTGCTGGAGGGCCACCCTTGAAGATCAGCAACCGTGAAGTCAACGCAGTGGAAGATGTTGAAGATGGCTGCAACCTAGAGGATTGGATCTTTCCAACTATCAATGGAGGGCTCAACAATTGGGAGGCTAGAGACTTCGTCCCAATCACTTTCATCCCTCAGTAATTTGTCTTTAATTTTTGTTAGATCTATAATATTCAAAACAATCCGCACTCTTAAAACCTTGTGTCTTACCCGAGGCACAATGGTCCATTTGTAAGGGTTATTATCTCATTTTTCATATGACATCAATGAATCATAGACGTTTTCGCATACAAACTTTTATGCTCATTGTTTTTTCTCTTACATTTTAATTTCTTTCAAAGATAGTTATACCCTTACACACACCCACACTCACAATGCAGGTATACATCCATTCGGGATCCCATGGGTAACGATACTGTTATGGCCTTTTGTGACTCTGAGAATCTAATCTACCAAGCCGAAGATGAAGATGAGGAAGATTATGAAGTACCAGGGGAACTCGCCAGACTATTACAACAAGAAGAGAGAACTATTCAGCCTCACGAGGAACCCATGGATACGATCAACCTAGGTACCGAAGAAGATAAAAAAGAGGTCAAGGTGGGTGCCAATCTGGAACCCAGTGTCAAGAAGCGTCTGATTCAGTTGTTACACGATTATGTCGAAGTCTTTGCCTAGTCGTATGAAGACATGCTAGGACTTGATGAAGATATTGTAGTACATTGTCTTCCTACCAGAGAGGATTGTCCGCCAGTAAAGCAAAAGGTTCGTCGAATGAGGCCGGATATGTCAGAAAAGATTAAAGCAGAGGTCTTGAAGCAATTCAACGTTGGATTCTTTGTCGTCACCTCTTACCCCTAATGGGTTGCCAATGTTTTTCCCGTACCTAAAAAAGACGGCAAAGTGCGAATGTGTGTGGCTACAGAGATTTGAATAGGGCGAGCCCTAAGGATGATTTTCCACTCCCCCACATTGATATCCTAGTTGACAATACGACACAACACAAGGTGTTTTCCTTCATGGGCGGATTCTCAGGTTACAACCAAATAAAAATGGCGCCTGAGGACATGGAGAAAACAACATTTGTCACACAATGGGGCACATTCTGCTACAAGGTGATGCCGTTCAGACTAAAGAATGCTGGGGCAACTTACCAACGTGCCATGGTAGCTCTATTTCACGACATGATACATCATGAAATAGAGGTCTATATGGACGATATGATAGCCAGATCTCAAATAGAGGAAGAGCACCTTGATCACTTACAAAAACTGTTTGAGAGACTGAAGAAGTATAAGCTGAGGTTGAATCCAAACAAATGCATATTTGGGGTACGGTATGGTAAACTCCTATGCTTCATCGTCATCAACGAGGGTATTGAAGTAGATCCTGCCAAAGTCAAATCAATACAAGAGATGCCTGCTCCTCGCACTGAAAAGGAATCCAGAGGATTCTTGGGACGTTTGAACTATATTTCCAGATTCATTTCTCACCTAACAGCTACTTGTGATCCAATCTTCAAACTATTGAAGAAAGATCAAGTAGTCAAATGGAATGATGAATGCCAAATTGCTTTTGACAAAATCAAAGAATACTTACAAGAGCCTCCTGTGTTGATACCACCAGTCGAGGGAAGACCATTGATCATGTATCTGACTGTTTTAGAAAACTCAATGGGGTGTGTATTGGGGTAGCATGACGAGTCTAGCCGAAAAGAGCACGCTATTTACTACCTGAGCAAAAAGTTTACCGACTGTGAAACCAGATATTCACTGCTCAAGAAAACTTGTTGCGCTCTAGCATGGGCTGCTCGCCGGCTAAGACAATATATGTTGAATCATACTACCTTGTTAATATCTAAAATGGATCCGATAAAATACATCTTCGAGAAGGCCACTCTTTCTGGGAGAATAGCGAGATGGCAGATGAGCCTGACAGAATATGACATACAGTATACTACCCAGAAAGCTATAAAGGGAATTGTATTAACCGATCACCTTTCTCACCAAGCTGTAGAAGACTACCAGTCCATGAAGTTTGAATTTCCGGGTGAAGACATCATGACATTAGACAACTGTGAAGAATTCAGGCCATATGACGGACCTGAACAAGGATCCCGATGGACCCTGTTCTTTGATGGAGCCTCCAATGCACTCGGAAATGGTATTGGTGCTATACTCATATCTCCGGAAGTGTGTCATACTCCATTTATCGCAAGACTTTGCTTCAATTGTACGAACAACATGGCGGAGTACGAAGCGTGCATCTTCGGTCTTAAAGCTGCCATAGACTTGGGGATTAAAACCTTGGATGTATTCGGAGACTCGGCTTTGGTTATCAGCCAGATCAAAGGGAAATGGGACACCAAACACGCTAACCTTATCCCTTATAAAGAACATGTTTTGACATTGTTACCTCATTTTGAGAAGATTACCTTTGAGCATTTCCTGCGAGAAGAAAATCAGCTAGCAAACGCTCTAGCTACAATGTCATCTATGTTTAAACTTAATTGGGATAACGAAGCTCCCCAGATCACCATTGAACGAATGGAGGAACCATCGCACTTTCACAAGATTAATACTGAAGAAGTAGTGGACCAGCCTTGGTTTCACGAAGTCAAGAGGTATCTCAAGACTCAAGAATATCCAGAAGGAGCTTCGGCCAATGATAAGAGTTCTTGAGGAGATTCTCTGTTAAGTTTTTCCTTAGTAATGGAATCCTGTACAAACGCAATCATGACTCTGTGTTACTTCGGTGCGTAGATAAGGTTAAAGTTGAAAGAATCATGGCTTAATTACATGAGGGCACTTTTGGCACCCACTCTAGTGGGCATATGATGGCAAAGAAAATCCTACGGGAAGGCTATTAATGGTCCACCATGGAAGCAGATTGCTATCAACACTCTCGAACCTGCCATAAATGCCAGATTTATGCTGACAAGCTGCACATACCTCTGGTTCCTCTAAATGTCTTAACGGCTCCTTGGCCCTTTGCTCTGTGGGGGATTGATATAATTGGGGAAATCAAGCCAACAACCTCCAATGGACACCACTTCATCCTAGTGGCCATTGACTATTTTACAAAGTGGGTTGAAGCAGCTTCCTTCTCCTCTGTTACCAAGAATGTTGTTTCCCGTTTCATCAAGAAAAATCTCATTTTCCGGTATGGTATCTCAGAAAGGATCATCACTGACAATGGTACAAATCTCAATAACACTATGATCACCGTGTTGTGCGAGCAATTCAAGATTCAACATCACAATTCTTCTCCCTATTAGCGAACGATGAATGGTGTTGTCGAAGCTGCAAATAAAAATATTAAAAAGATCATACAGAAAATGATAGTCACGTACAAAGACTGGCATGAGATGCTACCATTCGCTCTCCACGGGTATCGTACCACGACCCATACATCAACCGGGGCAACACCCTATTCTCTGGTTTACGACATGGAAGTTGTCTTGCCTATCGAGGTCCAAATCCCCTCTTTAAGGATTATGAAGGATGCAGGGAAGGACACCTCATCGTACTTGGAAAAAACTGGTGCTTTGAACTTATGAGGGATGACCACTCCCAATACCAATCCTAATTCTCCGAAATCCAAACCAGGTATTTTCTGAACTTCCATAGCACTCAGACGGTCTTCTAACTGCTTGTACCTATCCTCAGCAGGAGGATATTGCTCATCATCATAATCAGTATCATTGTCAGAGACTGCAGGACTAGGGTCCTTTTCCCCTTCTTGGTTCTCCCCTTCCTTGGATGAAGAGGTCATATCAGTTTGATGCTTCAACCTTTCTCCAAATCTCCTGCCCATATTCAGAATACCAGTCTTCTTCTTCTTCTTCTCTTTCAGAATGAGGGCTTTCAGATCCTCTTGCCCCTTTGCCAGACTGATGAACATTTGTTGGAACTGGGCGTTCTGTGCCTGAAGATCTTTGATGGCTTGATCGGAAGACATTTCTGCTGAAATAAACAGCGAAGAAGATGAGAAACCTGTAGTGGTACTTGTAATGATTTGTATGATAATGGGATGCGCATGTAATGATTTCAAAGACTTCGGGAAATTTAAATTTGCAAACCAAAATAAACAAAAACTTTATTAGCTTAAATTGTAAGGTTCAACATGCCTTTAAGGTGTTACAAAATAGTAAATAAAACAAATCTAAAACTAGAAAAGAAAAAATCAAAAATCCCATGGACGCTTTCTCTTTATGCTGATATAATCATTGAGCACTCTTTCTTCCTGGAGCTGCCTGGTGAGCTTTAAAACCTTCCTCTCTTGATCATGGAATTGTTCCCTGTAAGTATCTGGCTCATTCCTCAGCTGAATCCAAGACCTCTGTAGCTCCCCAAGATCAGTGGGCATGTAAGGATAGAGAACCGTGTAAGGAATGCCTTCTTCAGTAGTGGGCTCCACAGTCACTGGTAATACGGCCACATAAGGCATCATAAGCTTCTGGGCACGAGCTCGTACCCATTGGAGGTAAGGCTCCATAGGAATGGAAGTCTTTGGTCCCAACTCTTTGGGATCATATCTGTTTACCATGCCCCAAGCTCGTATGAACCTCCGGTGATACTCCTTAACATCATCCTCATAGTTGAATACAATGCCCTCAATGCGTAACTCATGGGGACCATCCCTTCGAGCATGACCAAATTGTCGCAAAGCTAGACAAGGATTGTAAGTTATACCCCCTCTGATACCAAGTAATGGGACATTAGGGTACTCCCCACAGCGGTCAATAATAGCAATGTCTTTCATAGCTCGGGAACACCAAATAATATCCGTATGAGAGAGTGACATTATCCTGTGCGACCAACTCAAACCTTCTTCGTTCTTAGGTACAGACTTAGGGAGGTGAGAAATAAACCACCTCGACAGCAACGGCATACAGCACATAAGAGTCCCTCTTCTCTTCATGGTACGAGTATGGAGAGCGTGAAAAATATCTCCAAGCAAGGTAGGCACAGGGTTGCGAGAAAGGAAAATCTTAATAGCATTCACATCTACGAAGGAGTCCGGATTAGGGAAGAGAACTAAACCATAGATAAGAAGATCCAAGACCTCCTCAAAAGCCTGAAAATCCAAATCATCCCAAAATAGCTAAGCTTTGTCTATCAGAAATTTGGCTAGAAAACCCTCGACTCCGCTTTGAGTTTCCCAATTGGATACCACGTCGGCCCGTTTCAAATGCAAAGCTGAGGCAATGACTTCTGGCTTAGGAACTTCTTATATACATGTGAAGGGTACCTGTTCAAGAATGGGTATGTCCAATAGCTGAGAGAATTCTTCCAAGGTGGGTACCAACTAATAATCTAGAAAGGTGAAGCAGTGGTGCTTGGGATTGAAGAAATGAAAAAGTACGCTCATCATCTGTTCATCAAGGTTTGAAGTAACCAGGCTGAGAAGTTGACCGTGTCTCTTAATGAAAGTAGAAGTTTCAGAAACTCTTAATACTAGCTCTTTGAGTTGGGAAGATATCTGCACAAAGCTAATTCAAATAGTATTTCTATGCACGGAAGCCATGATCTGCAAAACAGAACAAAGATAAATTCCCTTGGTCTTTGAAATGGTTAGTGTAATGAAGCATGAATGCCATGTTATGATGCATGATGTCATGATAAACCACAGGTATAGCAAACACAGGTATTGGAAACACAGTCAAATCACACAAAGCCCTTAGGTTTAAGGCTTGCATGAGGTCAAAGGTAATACCCTCTTGAAGTTAAGTTGGTTCTAAACCTGTCCTAGAAAAGTAACCGGGTTCTAGAGGATCTCAATATCACTAACCATCCTTCATCGATCATGGTTTCAGCTCATACAATCTTTTCTTGCAGCCGAAATATTCTGAAAGTATGATCTCAATGAGTGTAGCATCGAGTATTAACCAGTTCTCAACTCTACACCGAGGCCGGCTATCTCGCTACTTTCTAATGGCCAAGTTGGGCAATTAAAGGTTCTAAGGTCAGTTGATGCTTCACGACACCATGCAGCGGCCCCGTATTCTCCTTGTTTCACCACAAGGGATACCGGTACCAACCAAAGTGCCACACCAACGTAGCTACTGCTTCAACTGTATCGGTCTACGCCGTACAATTCCCTCACAGTATATTGCTACTTACCTAAAAGGTGTTCCCCAGATCCGGGTGTAGGATCTATAGTAAACCCAAACAAAACCCTCAAAAATAAAACAAACAAAGCAATCAAGAGAAGCAATTTTAATGACCTAGATCCTAAGGTATACCCCACTTTTAAAATTCCCAGCAGAGTCGCCAGTTTTGTGATACGGTGGCAGAACCGACTGTTTAATACTGGTTTGCGTTTTGCGTTTTTTTGTTCGCAAAATGTCGCAGTAAGCAAGAGTCGCCACCGACTTTTATTTCATCCAATCGGAAAGGAAAAAAGCACGGAAAAAAAATCCTTTTTCTAGATTTTGAGTACGGGGGGTAGATTATAGAAAGGGAAGGTGTTAGCGCCCTTTCTATCCATGGTTTTCCATGGTCTCTTAGGTACTTGTTCATTTTTAAATTGCTTGTGTTTGTGTGCTTATTTAGAAAAATGTTTTTACTTCGTGATAACCCTTGTATCAGTCCTCAAGGGTGTGGCGAAGTTGTTTTGAAAATTCATTTGAAAAGAGTAAGTGTGAAAAGTTTTGATTGGAGCAAGTACCTACTAGCATCTACCTACTCAAAAAAAGATCGTTTATATTCTTGTTTCCTTTAGACAACGCTATCCTACTATTGAGAAATAGGTAGCACCGTCGTTGGAATTTGTAAGGGTCAATTTGAAAGGGACGTACGGTCACTAAAGCAATATTAGGATACCTTAGTAGTAACCCTAGAGTCTTAAGATCTTTCGAGGCAACATTTCCGAGGCAACATTCGAATGGGACATTTTGATCTTTTTAGACTGGAGGGAAACCACTAAGACACCCTATGCTTAATGATCGTTTACCGAAGGCAACCGAAGTGAGAGTATACCTTAAGAGTGGACATGTGCGAGTGATTTATTTTTAGTTTATTATCTTTGCACATTAGCATTTTCTAACCATTTTAATTTTGTCATGCATTCTTGCCATACAATCCTATTAGCATACATCTAGACAGTTAAATATTTGCGGGAATTAAAAATGCAAGAAAATAAACCTAGCTATTACAAGGCTTCGGGGAGGGGGATTAATTACATAACCAAAAAACGGGGATTTAAACAGTAAATAAAAACCCTAAGTTAACTATTACAAACCCTGAACAGTTACAAAATAATGGCAAAATAATCAACAAGCGTGGTGAATTAAATGCGAGGTGATTAGGGTTTTGACCCTTTGACTAATCCTATTTGAGATTGATTAAAGAAAAATGTTTTTTGTCATGTTTTGTTATTTAAGAATAAATAATGGAGAATTAAGTTAAAAGAAAATCATAAATTCTAATTAATGTTAATTAAGAAAAACAATTAAGTTAACCTATTTTTGTGTTTTTATTTGAAAAAAGAAAAGAATTAAATCAAGAACTTAAACCTAATTTTCTAATTGATTTTAATTATAGAAAAAACAAATTAAAGTTACCCTAAACTAAATTAAATTAATTAAATTAAATTTGATAAAAAAAACCTAATTCTAATTTTTTGTGAATTCTTGATTTTATGATTTTATAAAAAAAATTAATTTTAAAATAAAACAAATAAAGAATTAATAATAAAGTAAAAATAAAATAAAAATAAAAAATGAGGAATGGGTCTGATAGTGTTAGCAATTCTGGGGGTGTAGATCTGAATTCTTTTGGCCTAAATACTCCCAACCTAGTTGACCACGCTTGATCTGATGTGGGTGTTGACTTGAGGAGTATGGTAGACCTTCATTGGAGAGGCGTGAGATCTGGCTAGCTGGGCATCAAACGGATGAATGTTGATGATGTATGGTGGTCACCAAGAAGAGCAATGCGCTGGAGCAACTTACTGAAAATAATATAAATGAAAACGCTGAGACCTGGGGATCGAACCCATGTCCTTATGCTCAAATCCAATGCTTGCTTGCCAGCTGCGCTACTATGTTCTTTTTTTCATATAATAAAAACAAAACAATATAAGCACAATACACAATAGATTCAGAAAATGCACGCTAAATTTAAACCAATGGAAATTTCCAATCACTATAAGCTATAGCGACGGATTTGGTTTGTAGCTAAAAACCTGAGTGATTCAAATATGTGTTATAGGCAATATAAATTGAAAACAAAGCTAGGGATCAATTAGGAATTAAGCCCCGAGTCTAATGGTATCCAGAATTCCTCTCAATTTTCCCTGAAAGAGAAAGCCCCAATTTTGAGCTTTTGAACCCTAGTAATGGCAAATAGTTATTCCTGCATCAAAGCTTAAATCCAGGCTATCAAAAAGCTTCCTAGAATGATCATAGACATGTATATGCAAACAAATTGGACTGAAAACGCATAAAACTAGAATAACAAGTTTGAGTTTAGAGGATGCAAACTGTGATGTGTAGCTTGCGTTTCTGATGGTTTGAGGACTTGGGAATGATTGGAATTGCTTCAGTGCGTGCCCAGGAAGAGATTGCTAGCCTTAGATTTCTTTGAATTGTCCCCTAACCTGAAAACCGAATCACACTTTTTGCCAACTTTTTTCAGTTTTTTCTATGCCTCTCACGACCTCTCACCCCTATTTTTTGATCTTGAATTCTTCATTATACAACCTAGAGTGAATTAGGTTAACAAACTTGGAATGAATCTTTGCATTTATCCAAGGTTTGATTTGATTTCCAAGATATGTGATATGTTGATATTTTGAGCCAAATCATGCCTTTCTTGTACCAATTGGCCTTAACTCGAATTGATCTTGTAAACTCAGCATATCTTGATTGCTAATCTGTCAAAAAAACAAATCAAATCACATCTTTGTTAATTTTCATTATTTATTTGATTTAATTCACTTTTTAATTAATTAAAAATAAAAATAAATTTAATAATGAATCATATAATGGGTGAGTGAACATTTGAGTTGTGGACCACATTATAATTGAGGTGCAAGCATAAAAAGTTGGGCCCATTTAGCAAAAAATGCAAATTTGAGCACATTTAACTTTTGGCAATTTTGCAAAAATGGTCAACTTGGCCAATGCATAACTCTCTGAATTTTGACCCTAGAGAGGTTTTCTTGGACCTTTTGGTCTCATATCAATTGAGTCTTCCATGTTCATGTATGAAGCTTTGACCCAAAAGGTGTTTTTGTTGACTTTTCAAAAGGACCTACAATGTCAAAATTCATATCTTTTTGTGAGTGCATATTATGAACTTGGGAGTTGAAGATGAATTGTATGGAATTGCATCCTCTTAAAAATGAGCTTTGGATGAGTCATTTTTGATAAATTATGAGAAAGTTGTGCTTGGTCAAAGTTGAGTTGAGTTTTCCTGCAAAACCCTAATTTAACAATTTTTGGGGTTTGATGAATTGTGAGCAATCCTTGAGGAATCATGATCAACCCTTGATCAAATGATGGATAATACTTCAAACTGAGGATTTTGACCAAAAAAATTGAAGTTTGACTGTATGTGAGCCACAATTGACTTTTGACCTAGTACAATTGATTTTCAGGCATTTGAGCAATTGACTGAGCAAACTTCTTCTGCAAGGCTTGAAACTTGACATGGCTGATCTTGAGAACATATTATGACAATGGTGAGCATTTGAGTCCTTTGTGGTTCACACATCTTGATGAAGGTGGAAACCCTAATTTGAGGTATACTGCCTTAGGAGAGAGTTTGTCTGGTCAACTCTTGAACTTCCTTGAGCAACTTGGGGACCCCCCTTGCCATGTGTTGAGAAATATGGGAGGAAAAATTTTGGGGTACAACAATGTGGTAGCCAGATTCATCAAACATAACCTCATCTTCCGCTATGGTATCCCCGAAAGGATCATCACCGACAATGGGACTAACCTAACAATGATATGATTACCGAACTTTGCACTCAGTTCAAGATCAAGCATCAAAATTCTTCTCCATATAGACCTAAAATGAAAGGCGCAGTCGAAGCGACCAACAAAAATATCAAGAAGATTGTGCAGAAGATGGTAGTAACCTGTAAGGACTGGCATGAGATGTTACCGTTTTCTCTTCACGGCTACCGCACTTCAGCTAGAACATCAACTGGGGAAACTCCCTTTTCTTTAGTCTATGGCATGGAAGCTGTTTTGCCGGTGGAAGTTCAGATTCCCTCACTAAGGATTATGAATGAAGCAGATCTAGGCGAAGACGAGTGGATTCAGACAAGATTGGACCAATTGAACTTGATCAATGAAAAGCAACTGGATGTTGTTTGTCATGGTCAGACGTACCAAAAACTTATGATCAAGGCTTTCAACAAAAAGATCAAGCCTCGAGTATATCAAGTTGGTGACTTAGTGATAAAACGCATCATTCTGCCACAAGGCGACCCCAGAGGCAAATGGACTGCCACCTATGAAGGGCCATTTGTTGTCGAGATAGTTTTCTATGGTGGTTCCATGATACTGACTACCATGGACAGTGAAGACTTCCCACATCCTATAAATGCAGACATAGTTAAAAAATACTACACATAAAGGACCCGCTAGGTTGACACACCTAGGAAAAAATAAGGGCATCCCGGAAAACCAAAAGGTTTGGGCAAAAATTAGGGATATATGCAAAGATTGTACACCTGGAAAGTTGAAAACCCGAAAGGGCGACTTGGGCAAAAATGGGTATCCTGGTGGGCTGAAAACCCGAAAGGGAAGTCCAGGCAAAAGTTAAGGATTGAAAGTGTATGACTATGTCCCATGGAATCACCACAGTCAACTTTATCATCAAGGTCCGAGTTCAAACGGTCCAAGATCAATCTAATCAACTTCTGTCAACGGCAAGGGGAATTCGAAGACATTGGGGCAATAGTAGAGTTGGAATGCAATGAGATCATTTTCACATGGCTATTTGTTTTTTGTTTTTAATCTTTTCCTTTCGACGATTTCCTCTTACTAGGATCTCCGTCTTTTTTGTACAAAAAAAATATCCTATTCATTGGAAAAATATCAATACAAATATACTTTGAAGTGCAAACTTTCTATTTTTGTTTTGAATACAAAATTGTCCAATAACTAAAATTGAACGAACATGTGCATATGAACATAATTAAAACTATTTGGCACATGTGACCTGCTAAGCCGCAGCAAACATCTCTTTAATGTATATTGGAATATCCACATAGAGTTATTTCATTAACATTACCCCCACAAGACGGTTACAATAAACCATTCCTCAACAAAGTTACCCATAAAGTCTCTTTGCACAGGTTAATCTCCAACTAGAGTCTCAATCTCTTGGCAGCATAACTCCCCATCCGAGTTTAAATTTCCCCGGCATAGTCTATCTTCCCCAGCTGAATCTATTATCCCCAGTTGAGTATATCCTCCCCAAGCTGACTATATCCTCCCCAAGATGAGTATATCCCCCCAAGCTAAGTCTGAGTTCCACACTCCCAAGCTTGAGTTTGCCTTTCAGACTATTACACATCATAGGGCCACAATGTAACACCCCGTTTTCAATTAATTGATTTATTTAAATTTGGGAATTTATTTTATTAGAATTAATAAAATAAAAAGAATTATTTATTTTGGAGTATTTGAGGAAAATAAAAGAAATAAGGAATTTTGGGATTTTTATGTTATTGGGCTTAGATGTTGTTAGTAAAGAGTGGGGGTGCAGAGAAATAAAGTTATGTTTGGGACTTAGGCCATTTTCTCATTTTTGGTTTTCACGTAAGAACAGAAGTTGGAATTTGGGAAAATAGAGCTCTGAAGAACGGAGAACGAAGAACATCGCTCAAGAACTCAAAGCTGCTAATTGATAAGGTAAGGGGGGTTTATACTCGATTTATATTTGTTTATGGGTTTATGTACGGTTGATTCGGGTAATCGTAGGAAATCCCAATTGTTAGATGTTTCTAGGGATCGATAACCGTAGGACTGAACCTTGTTAGAAAAGGGTTAGATTCCCAATTTTTATGAATCGATTAAGAGTTTTAGGTCCCAAATGAGGAATTGGGAATATATATCATGATCGTGAATTTACCTTGGAAGTTGTAGGGATAACCTCAGTGTCAGTAGAATTCCCCAAAGGGACGGTTAATCCCCGAGTAAGGTTATTATAATAGTTGTTGATAATTTGGATATTGTGGTGTTGTTGTGAATTGTGCAAACTCGATGCGTTAGGTACTGAAATGCGCGTTTTGGCGGACGTTTTCCCGCGTTTGGACTGCTGTTTCTGAGCTGCTGCAGGTTCAGGAAAATCCTGTACGCGCTCAGCAACACGGGCCGTGTTGCACAACACGGGTGCCCGTGTTGCTCTTCTGTGTTGAAAGAGGGTGTGCTTCTGGTTGCACGACACGGGTCGTGTTGCACAACACGGGTACCCGTGTCAGATCCCCTGTACTGATAAAAATAAAATGTGCATTTTTCTGGACGTGTTGCACAACACGGGCCGTGTTGCACAACACGGGCACCCGTGTTGCTCTGCTGTGATGATTTTCTGAATTTTTGGTTTCAGTGTTTTGATGTTGGATTTTTATTGCCATGCTTTTAGATATGTTATCGAGCATGAATTATGATATAATTGATGTGATTGGTTGATGTTTGAATAGTATGCTGAGTGATTACATGCTATTCGTAACTTGATATGATTGATGTTTAAATAGTATGCTGAGTGGTTACATGCTATGCATATCATGTTATGTTTGATATTGTTGAATGTGCATGATATGTTGATCGATGTTCATAGTATGCTGAGTGTTACATACTTACATATCATGTTGCATTTGTTAATTCCCATTGTGTGGAATTAACATGGTGGCCAATATACGTGTCCGCGATTTAATGGAACGTTGAGGTGGTAGCCGTGTCCGCGATATAATGGAACGGTGAGTTATCCGTGACCCGAGATTTAATGGGGCGGTGAAGTGGTACCACATGCATGGGTGTGTTGCATTAACTTGAATATAACATGAATGGATGATTTTTCCAATGTTATATTTGATTGTTTGTATGCACGTGTGATTGATAAATGGTTGATGATGTTTGATGAATATTTGCAAATATGAAAGGCAATATGTCATGGATATATGAATTGTAAAGGTTGTGTAAATTATGAAATATGCTAATTATTGGGTGATGCTTATGATTTCATGAATTGATTGTTATGAATGTATAACCAAATGTATAATTGAGAAGCTCACCCTTACTGTTGAATATTTCAGATTGAGGAGCTTCGCTCAGGTGCTTGGCGAAGGCTTATCGTGTCTAGTTTAGTTTCGTTTTAGTTTGTCCGGGTCATGCTCTGATAGTTGTAACTCCGGGAACGTTTGGTTGTCGAGCTGCTTTAGTCAGACTCGTTTATTTTCTTTTAATTGTTATAATATGACGTTGACTTTTCCAGGTGTTAATCCCTGATGATTTTGGAAAATATTATAACATTTGATTTTATTAAATAAATTATTCCGCTGTGTAGACATGTATGAGTTACCACTAAAATTATGCATGACAGGAATTTATTTCATTAAAAGAGAATTGTAGCATTCCTCGATTATTACATGTACTCTGAGTTTATAATTTTTAATATTTGCGAAAATTATATGCGGGTTTTAGAGGGTGTTACAATAGTGGTATCAGAGCATAGTCGGTTGTTGTGACCAGAGTCTTGAGTCAGTCATTCCTTTTCGTATGCGACTAGTGCAAGGTAACACTGTCGATACTGTATTCTGATGTGGAGTATGTTTTGATTCTCAGGAATATGGCTGGAAGAGGTAATGGACGAAATGATGCTGCACTAGCTGAGGCTTTGGGGATGTTAGCTGGTGTACTTGCTGGAAACCCAACTGGAGGCGTGATTGGTGCTGATAGGTAATTGGGAAATTTCCAAAGGAACAATCCTCCGTTGTTCAAAGGTACACATGACCCTGAAGGTGCTCAGAAGTGGCTGAAGGAAATCGAAAGGATTTTCCGTGTGATTGATTGTGCTGAAGATCTGAAAGTCAGATATGGTACGCATATGTTGGCAGAAGAGGCTGACGACTGGTGGGTTGCCACAAGGACTGAAATGGTTCAGGATGGAGAGGCACTGACTTGGGCTAACTTCAGAAGGGTTTTTCTGAGGAGGTACTTTCCTGAAGATGTTAGGGGAAGAAAGGAAATCGAATTTTTGGAGCTTAAGCAGGGCAATTTGACTGTTAGTGAGTATGCTACTAAGTTCACTGAGCTGGCAAAGTATTATGCGCACTACAACAATGATGAGGCTGGAGAATTCTCTAAATGTATCAAATTTGAGAATGGTCTCCGAGATGAGATTAAGCAGGGAATCAGGTACCAGCGTATTCGTAGATTTTCTGATCTGGTGGATTGTAGCAGAATCTTGGAAGAAGATATTACCAAGAATCGGTCGTCTCACTCTCGTGGGGCTGTTGATAAAAGAGGAAAGCAACATATGGACCGTGGCAAGCCATATGGTAGAGATAACCAGAGATCAGGCGGGTGGAAAAGGCCTAGTGGGAGAGATTCTAAGGCTCCTATCAGATGCTACAGGTGTGGTGAGTCTGGTCATCACATTCGAGATTGCAAGAGTGATGAGAAGAAGTGCTATAAATGTGGAAAGGCTGGTCATTTGTCTATTGATTGCAAAGGGAAGTCTGTTACTTGTTACAATTGTGGCGAAGAAGGTCACATTCGTCCGCAGTGTCCTAAGCCTAGGAAGGATCAGTCAGGTGGAAAAGTGTTTGCTTTGTCTGGATCTGAGACTACCCCAGAGGATCGATTGATTAAAGGTACGTGTTTTATTCATGGCACACCTTTAGTTGCAATTATTGATACTGGTGCAACTCATTCTTTCATTTCTTTGGATTGTGCTGAGAGGTTGAAACTGGACATGTCTGGTATGCGAGGTAGCATGGTTGTTGATACTCCTGCATCGGGTTCAGTGACAACTTCACTTGTATGTAGGAATTGTCCTATTGAGATTTTTGGTAGAGGTTTCGGTATGGATTTAGTGTGCCTACCGCTTGAACAAATTGATATTATCCTTGGGATGAACTGGTTGGAATTTAACCGGGTTCATCTGAACTGCTTTGCTAAGACGGTGATTTTCCCAGAGGCAGTTGGTGTCGAGAATTTGACTATGACTGCTAGGCAGGTACAAGAAGCAATGGAAGACGGTGCTAATGTGTTTATGTTACTTGCTTCGTTAGATGCAACAGGAAAGGTCAGGAGTGTGGAATTGCCAGTGGTGTGTGATTTCCCAGAAGTCTTTCCTGAGGATGTCGGTGAGTTACCTCCTGAGAGGGAGGTGGAATTTTCTATAGATTTGATTCCTGGTACGAGACCGGTGTCGATGGCGCCATATCGTATGTCTGCGTCTGAGTTGGCTGAATTGAAGAGTCAGTTGGAAGAGTTACTGGAGAAGAAGTTTATTCGTCCAAGTGTTTCACCTTGGGGTGCTCCGGTATTGTTGGTTAAGAAGAAAGAAGGTTCTATGAGACTGTGTGTTGATTACAGGCAATTGAACAAGGTAACCATTAAGAATCGGTATCCGTTACCGAGGATTGATGATTTAATGGATCAACTAATTGGAGCCAGTGTATTCAGTAAGATTGACTTGAGATCTGGATATCATCAGATTCGTGTGAAAGCGGAAGATATTCAAAAGACTGCTTTTCGAACGAGGTATGGGCATTATGAATATTCTGTTATGCCGTTCGGAGTTACTAATGCACCTGGTGTTTTCATGGAATATATGAACATGATTTTTCATCCGTATCTGGATAAGTTTGTTGTGGTTTTTATTGATGACATTCTGATTTATTCCAAGAACGACAAAGAGCATGCGGAACATCTCAGAATTGTGCTAGAGTTGTTGAAAGATAGGAAGTTGTATGCAAAGTTGTCCAAATGTGAGTTCTGGCTGAATGAAGTTAGTTTTCTTGGACATGTGATTTCTAAGAATGGTATTGCAGTGGATCCTACAAAAGTAGAAGCGATATCTCAGTGGGAAGCGCCGAAGACTGTTTCGGAAATCAGAAGTTTTCTTGGTCTTGCAGGTTATTACAGAAAGTTTATCGAAGGATTCTCAAAGTTAGCATTGCCGTTGACGAAATTGACTCGTAAAGGACAAGCGTTTATTTGGGATTCTGATTGTGAGAAAGGTTTCCAAGAATTGAAGCGGAGATTGACAAGTGCTCCTATTCTGATTTTTCCAAATCCGGTGGAATCTTTTGTGGTCTATTGTGATGCATCTCTGTTGGGTTTAGGTGGTGTTTTAATGCAGAATCAGCAGGTAGTTGCGTATGCTTCGAGACAGTTGAAGGTTCATGAAAGGAACTATCCTACTCATGACTTAGAGTTGGCAGCAGTTGTGTTTGTCTTGAAATTGTGGAGACATTATCTGTATGGTTCGAGATTTGAAGTGTATAGTGATCATAAGAGTTTGAAGTATCTTTTCGATCAGAAAGAGCTCAATATGAGGCAAAGAAGGTGGTTGGAATTTCTCAAAGATTATGATTTTGGTTTGAATTACCATCCTGGTAAGGCAAATGTGGTTGCAGATGCTTTGAGCAGGAAATCCTTGCATATGTCTATGATGATGGTTCGTGAATTGGATTTAATTGAGCAATTCCGAGATTTGAGTTTGGTTTGTGAAAGTACTCCGAAGTGTGTTCGTTTGGGTATGTTAAAACTTACTAGTGGTATTCTAGAAGAGATCAGGATCGGGCAGAAATCCGATGTTAATTTAGTTGATAAATTGACATTGATCAACCAAGGTCAAGGTGGTGAGTTTAGAATTGATGAGAATGATGTTATGAGATTTGGCGATAGAGTTTGTGTTCCTGATGTCGCGGAAATCAAGAAGAGTATATTAGAGGAAGGACATCGCAGTGGGATGAGTATTCATCCGGGTGCCACGAAAATGTATCATGACTTGAAGAAATTGTTTTGGTGGCCGGGAATGAAAAAGGAAATAGCTGAATTTGTGTATGCATGTTTAATCTGTCAGAAATCGAAGATTGAGCATCAGAAGCCGTCTGGATTTATGCAACCAATGTTTATTCCAGAATGGAAGTGGGATAGCATTTCTATGGATTTTGTATCTGGGTTGCCGAGGACTCCTATGAATTGTGAAGCAATATGGGTCGTTGTGGATAGGTTGACTAAGTCTGCTCATTTTATACCGGTGCGAATGGATTACTCAATGGAGAGATTGGCACAGTTGTATATTGAGAAAATAGTGAGTTTGCATGGAGTTCCTTCTAGTATTGTGTCAGATAGAGATCCGAGGTTCACTTCGAAATTTTGGGAAGGATTGCAGAAGGCTTTGGGTACTAAATTGAGGTTGAGTTCAGCTTACCATCCTCAGACTGATGGACAGACGGAGAGGACGATTCAATCATTAGAAGATTTATTGCGTGCTTGTGTTTTAGAGCAGGGTGGAGCTTGGGATAGCTATTTGCCATTGATTGAATTTACTTATAACAATAGTTACCATTCGAGTATTGGTATGGCTCCGTTTGAGGCATTGTATGGTAGACGGTGTAGAACACCTTTGTGTTGGTATGAATCTGGAGAGAGTTCAGTAGTTGGGCCAGAGATTGTTCAGCAGACTACCGAAAAGATCAAATTGATTCAAGAGAAGATGAGAGCTTCTCAGAGTCGTCAGAAAAGTTATCATGATAAGAGGAGAAAAATTTTAGAATTCAGTGCTGGAGATCATGTGTTTATGAGAGTCACTCCGATGACGGGTATTGGTCGAGCGTTGAAATCTAAGAAGTTGACTCCGCGTTTTATTGGTCCGTTTCAGATTACGGAAAGAGTTGGAGAAGTTGCTTATCGTATTGCTTTACCTCCGAGACTTGCGAATTTGCACGATGTTTTTCATGTTTCTCAGTTGAGGAGATACATTCCAGACCCATCTCATGTAATCCAAATAGATGATGTACAGGTGAGAGATAACCTGACAGTGGAAGCATTGCCTATGAGGATAGAAGATCGGGAAGTGAAACAGTTAAGAGGTAAAGAGATAGCATTAGTGAAGGTTGCTTGGGGAGGTCCAGCAGATGGAAATATCACTTGGGAGCTGGAGAGCCAGATGAAAGAGGCTTATCCGGAGCTGTTCGTCTAAGGTATGTTTTCGAGGACGAAAACTCTTTTAGTGGGGGAGAGTTGTAACACCCCGTTTTCAATTAATTGATTTATTTAAATTTGGGAATTTATTTTATTAGAATTAATAAAATAAAAAGAATTATTTATTTTGGAGTATTTGAGGAAAATAAAAGAAATAAGGAATTTTGGGATTTTTATGTTATTGGGCTTAGATGTTGTTAGTAAAGAGTGGGGGTGCAGAGAAATAAAGTTATGTTTGGGACTTAGGCCATTTTCTCATTTTTGGTTTTCACGTAAGAACAGAAGTTGGAATTTGGGAAAATAGAGCTCTGAAGAACGGAGAACGAAGAACATCGCTCAAGAACTCAAAGCTGCTAATTGATAAGGTAAGGGGGGTTTATACTCGATTTATATTTGTTTATGGGTTTATGTACGGTTGATTCGGGTAATCGTAGGAAATCCCAATTGTTAGATGTTTCTAGGGATCGATAACCGTAGGACTGAACCTTGTTAGAAAAGGGTTAGATTCCCAATTTTTATGAATCGATTAAGAGTTTTAGGTCCCAAATGAGGAATTGGGAATATATATCATGATCGTGAATTTACCTTGGAAGTTGTAGGGATAACCTCAGTGTCAGTAGAATTCCCCAAAGGGACGGTTAATCCCCGAGTAAGGTTATTATAATAGTTGTTGATAATTTGGATATTGTGGTGTTGTTGTGAATTGTGCAAACTCGATGCGTTAGGTACTGAAATGCGCGTTTTGGCGGACGTTTTCCCGCGTTTGGACTGCTGTTTCTGAGCTGCTGCAGGTTCAGGAAAATCCTGTACGCGCTCAGCAACACGGGCCGTGTTGCACAACACGGGTGCCCGTGTTGCTCTTCTGTGTTGAAAGAGGGTGTGCTTCTGGTTGCACGACACGGGCCGTGTTGCACAACACGGGTACCCGTGTCAGATCCCCTGTACTGATAAAAATAAAATGTGCATTTTTCTGGACGTGTTGCACAACACGGGCCGTGTTGCACAACACGGGCACCCGTGTTGCTCTGCTGTGATGATTTTCTGAATTTTTGGTTTCAGTGTTTTGATGTTGGATTTTTATTGCCATGCTTTTAGATATGTTATCGAGCATGAATTATGATATAATTGATGTGATTGGTTGATGTTTGAATAGTATGCTGAGTGATTACATGCTATTCGTAACTTGATATGATTGATGTTTAAATAGTATGCTGAGTGGTTACATGCTATGCATATCATGTTATGTTTGATATTGTTGAATGTGCATGATATGTTGATCGATGTTCATAGTATGCTGAGTGTTACATACTTACATATCATGTTGCATTTGTTAATTCCCATTGTGTGGAATTAACATGGTGGCCAATATACGTGTCCGCGATTTAATGGAACGTTGAGGTGGTAGCCGTGTCCGCGATATAATGGAACGGTGAGTTATCCGTGACCCGAGATTTAATGGGGCGGTGAAGTGGTACCACATGCATGGGTGTGTTGCATTAACTTGAATATAACATGAATGGATGATTTTTCCAATGTTATATTTGATTGTTTGTATGCACGTGTGATTGATAAATGGTTGATGATGTTTGATGAATATTTGCAAATATGAAAGGCAATATGTCATGGATATATGAATTGTAAAGGTTGTGTAAATTATGAAATATGCTAATTATTGGGTGATGCTTATGATTTCATGAATTGATTGTTATGAATGTATAACCAAATGTATAATTGAGAAGCTCACCCTTACTGTTGAATATTTCAGATTGAGGAGCTTCGCTCAGGTGCTTGGCGAAGGCTTATCGTGTCTAGTTTAGTTTCGTTTTAGTTTGTCCGGGTCATGCTCTGATAGTTGTAACTCCGGGAACGTTTGGTTGTCGAGCTGCTTTAGTCAGACTCGTTTATTTTCTTTTAATTGTTATAATATGACGTTGACTTTTCCAGGTGTTAATCCCTGATGATTTTGGAAAATATTATAACATTTGATTTTATTAAATAAATTATTCCGCTGTGTAGACATGTATGAGTTACCACTAAAATTATGCATGACAGGAATTTATTTCATTAAAAGAGAATTGTAGCATTCCTCGATTATTACATGTACTCTGAGTTTATAATTTTTAATATTTGCGAAAATTATATGCGGGTTTTAGAGGGTGTTACACACAACCCCTAATCCCCAGTAAAGTCGTCAACAAAACCTTTACTATCTCCAAAAGATACTATGAAACCTAGACCCGGCCAGATATTAGTACAACTTTCAAGCCGTATTGAAGCATGGACCCGACCAGGTAATAGTTAACTTCACAAGATACTATGAAACCTGGACCCGACTAAATAATAGTTTAATTCTTCAAGATATAGAATAAGCTGGACTCAGTCAAACCAGGGTTTAACTTCTTTTCCCCATTAGAGTTTGCCTCTACCCCAGCAAGTTACTGTGAAGCCTGGATCCGACCAGATATCAGTTTTCAACTTCATATTTTTCAAGACAGTTATTGTGAAGCCTGGATCCGACTAGATAGCATTTCCCCTCAGAAATTTGTTGTGAAACCTGGAATCTGACCAGATAACAACTAAATTCCAAACAAGTTACTGTAAAGCCTGAACTCAACCAGATATCAGTTCAACTATATCTCCTAAGACAAGTTTATTGTGAAGCCTGAACCCGACTAGATATCAATTAACTTCATCCACCTAAGAAATTTGTAAAGTCTGAATCTGACAAGATATCCGTTCAACTTCGTCTATTCAAGCAAGTTATTATGAAGCCTGGAATTCGACCAGATAACAATTAGCTACAATCCCCAGCAAGGCACTATGGAGCCTGGACCCGACCAGATAATAGTATAACCTTTCAAAAAAAACTATGAAGCCTGGACCCGACCAGATAGAAGCTACCTAGCAAGTTACTCCAAAGCCTGGAACCCGACCAGATAACAGTTAACTTCCTTATCACCAGCAAGTTGTTGTGAAGCTGGAATCTAACCAGATAACATCCTAACTTCACTCTCCCCAAGAAATTTTATGCAAAGTCTGGATCTGACCAGATAACAGTTAATTTATCCTTCCCCAGTAAGCTACCGTGAAGCCTGGACCCAACCAGATAGCATTTGACATCTTCATCCTCAGGAAATCATTGTGAAGCCTGGATCCGACCAGATAAAAGCTGACATTCAAGAGATATTCCCCAAAAGAAGCATCCTTTCAACAAAGTTTGAAGATATGTATACTTTTCATCCCCAACAGCGATCCGAGATTCAACTTCCCAAAATTCCTCAGCAGTAATTAGGGATTTATTTTCCGAGACAAATATGCATACCACATTCATACATCATAGCATATACACACAAAATGCATTTAGCATAAGTACCACAACTTATGAACATCATGCATACATCTGCATTTAACTAACCCTTTTTCCACATGTAAAACATCAAGTTTTTAGTATAAATAGACCAAAGATTTATGCTGATACTTCCTCCAGTATTAACCATCATTCCTCCAAATGGCATCTATAAGCCCATTCCCAGTCCATATTCGAGTTCAAATTTATGGGCACTCTAGTGTTCAATCATCTTCCACCTTTAAGTCACGAATGGCGGGTCCGCCAATCTAACTCTTCAGGTTTAAGAAGATTGAACAGGGGCAGGGAAGATATGTATACTCTTCATCCCCAACAGCGATTCGAGATTCAACTTCCCAAAATTCCTCAGCAGTAGTCAGGGATTTATTTTTCGGGATAAACATGCATCCCACATTCATACATCATAGCATATACACACAAAATTCATTTAGCATAAGTACCACATCTTATGAACATCATGCATACATCTACATTTAACTAACCCTTTTTCGACAAGTAAAACATCAAGTTTTTAGTATAAATTGACCAAAGGTTTGTGCTGATACTTCCTCCAGTATTTACCATCATTCCTCCAAATGGCATCTATAAGCCCATTCCCAATCCATCTTCGAGTGCAAATTTTTGGGCACTCTAGTGTTCAATCATCTTCCACCTTCAAGTCACGAATGGCGGATACGCCAATCTAACTCTTCACGTTTAAGAAGATTGAACAGGGGAAGTTATTATATCCCAAAATTTCCCTCTCATTTATCAAATAATCTCTCACAAGATCTCCTTTGGTTCAAGACTGCACAAAGTTTGATCAGCTCAAGACACCTCCTCAAGCACTAATAACTGAAAATTAGGGTTTCAGTTTGTACAAGGATAAATGGACTTTTAATGCCCCATATGACTTTCATGAATCATTTTGGACCCTTAAGATTGCTCATGTCAAGTTTCAAGTCTTGGATCACACTTTTGCTTAGTCAATTGATCAATTGACCTAAAATCAATTGAATTGGGGAAAAAGTCAACTATGGTCAATTTACAGTCAAGCTTCACAATTTTTATCCATATCAACATTATGAACTCATATATGTCATTTTATCAAGTTTGGATCACAATTCCTCAAGAAATTTGATCAGATCATCAAAAGGGCAAAACGGTCTAAATTGAGGTTTTGACTGAGAAGGTGCAATTTCTGATTTTTGACCTAGTAAATGACTTGAGGCATGATATAAAGGTTTAAAATACTTCATTTTGATCTAATTGCATGGCTCAAAACATTCCTCAAGATCAATTGGTTGACAGATGAATTTCAGTCAACTGATGAAAAGTCAATTGTACACTAAAAAGTCAAACTTTGACTTTTTGGTCAAAATCAAGTATCAAATATCACAATTCATAAAAACATGTCAAAATATGAAACTTGTTCATCAAGAAATCAAAAACTCAAGATTTCATTTTGAACATTCAAAATTTCTAAACATAGAAACTTTTCGAAGTGTTGGAAAATTCATATTTTTTTCATAACTTTGTGCCAAATTTCCACCATGATGAAAGATGATTCAAGGAAAACATCCAACTTGAAAGTTGTAGATCTCAATGAGATATAAAACAATGTAGAGAAGGACTTTTTCTAGAAATGCTTGGATTTTAAGTTATAAATTCATGAAGTCGTGGCATTTTTGAATAAACACTTAGAGAAATTTTCAACAGATTTTGGTCAGGATTTTATCCCAACATCTTGGAATTTTTTCACATACTTCCTAGATGATTTTGTCAAAATGGCCAACATGAAAGTTGTAGAGGGTGTTTCAAGCTTTCTAAAACATCAAAGAACATGAATTTATCATATTTGAGCTAGGAGATTCAAGCGCCTGAAGTTGGGCATTCATTCTTGAATTGCAAGCCATTTTTGTTGAAGAACACATAATCCACTTGGCATGATTTGCTGCATAATCTTATGTTGTAGGCCTCCTTGATTGCAAATATCATCATAATTTAATGCTCACACCCACTCTTGAGCTATTACCCAAGTGTTTGAGCCATTGTCCAAAAGATCTTTCCATTTATGGCATAAAGGCACCATTACTATTCTTGAAAAGCAAGCCTTTTAGTACAAAGTTTGTCTTAAGCCCATACGTTGCTTATTTCTGATTATACTCCACCATAAATCATGGGAAGTAGCTCCTCTATACCAGAACTTTGGTACTTCATCTTGGGACTATGGAGTACTTGACAGAGTTTGATCTTTGTAATCCAACCAAACCATAACATGTTGTCTTGCAAACCTAATCAGCTCATATGCACAAACATCTTGCCTATAGATAGAAGAAGCATTAGCAAGAGAAAGGGTCCAGAAAATAGAAGGAGAAATTAACACTCAAAATCATTTTTGCTGTCAAAAACCAGATTTGTCCGCAAAACCTCCATTTTTGAGCTTTGAAGTCCATCTCTTTGAATCTCATACCTTGCAAGTTTTCTCCCAACAAACCATCCAAACACTTCACATACGCCATATAGAAGTTGTTCAAACATAAGAATAACTTTTGTAACATCACTATCACCATATTCCAAACTAAAAAAAAATACATTGCAACTTGACTTGGTTGGAGCGTTTCAACCATTTTTAGCATAAAAGGAAGGTTGGAGCTACTTCAATAATGTTCAAAGGAGCTCGATCAATCACCACTTAGCACCCGAAAACATTCGTACGTGTTCTAAAGCTTCCGCTTCAAGAGGTAAACTTTCTCAAACTTTGATATCATTGTTCATACATCATTTTCTTTTGAACTCAAAAGATATAACAAGACAGATCAAAGAGAAAAAACTAGCAAAAAAGCCAGACTAGAGGCTGACACGGGTGCCCGTGTCACACAATGTGTCCCGTGTCAGCTTAGTTGGGTTAAAAACATAACAAAATGCAGGGACAGGGGATGACACGGGTGCCCCTATCAAACGACACGACCCGTGTCAATGTTACTGGTGCATACACGAGCAGAAAAAAGATGGACAGGGGCTAACACGGGCGTTCGTGTCACGTGACACGGTCGTGTCAGATTGGTTGGAACCAAAAAAAATGCAGAGAAGTCATGGGCAGGTCCTGACACGGGAGCCCGTGTCCACTGACACAGCCCGTGTCAGCTTAGGCACCAAATTTCTTGATTTTGGAGAATTTTTAGGTTATTTTAGACATATTGAATTGCTTGGAAATGACCTAACATTATAAAACCTTTGTTTTCAAATGAAACCTCAAAAACATTTTTCTAAACAATTAGTTTTTATTTAAGTTAACTTAGACTTAGGTTTTTTCTTCAATAAAATTAATTACAAAACATTTTCTATAAAAAAACCCTAAAAAATAATTTCTCTCACTTTACATCTTCTTGCATATTTTACTATTTTTTGCATTATAAATTATGTAATTGTAAAAGCCTTGTAATAGATAATTAGGTTTAATTTTCTTGTAAAATCACCATTTGTAAATTTGTATACCCCCTCCCCTAATGATGTAATAGCTTAGTATTTTTACTTTCTGCAATTTATTGCTTTATATAAAAGCTAGTAATTAGGGTTTGTATGGAAAGACTAAAAATCAACAAGTAGATAACCCTAATTCAAGAAAAACAATGCATGTAAATCAAACACACTTGCACACTTGCACCCATAGGGTTAATTCCACTTTGTTGCCTTATAAAAATGGCTATGTTATGCATGTGGGATGTCTTAGCAAAAACAATCAAAAATACAAGATCATAGTCCCTCGATGACGCTACAAAATGTTGCCTTTCAAAATGATCTTAGTCCCTCAAAGAGAAACACTAAGATATTTCACAACATTGTTATCATGGCTATACGACGACCCACGCTCGTCCCTTTACATCCAAAGATAAGCCTTCTTACCAAATCAATGATAAGAAGTTAATATCAAAGGAAAGGAAGAAATGAACTAAGACTTTTTGAGTAGGTAGATTGTTCCTAGTTGCTTGCTAATTTTCAAATCAAACATCCTTGCTTATTTTCAAAACAAATATCAACACTTTTAAAAACATTTTCCAAACATGAAACATTTTCAAAATACCAACACTTTGTATACGTTCTTACGAACGATAACTATTACAAAGTTTGCCTAAACAAAGGTGCCTTTTCAAAATACTATCGAAAACCACACAAAGCACATTTTTCAAACAAAAGCAAGTGATCTAGCAAGAAACTAAGAGCCCATAGATAACTATGGATGAAAATGGTGCTAACACCTTCCATTTTCATAATCTACCCCCCTAACTCAAGAAATAATCTCAAAGGTCTTTCCTGTTCTTTTCAGCCTTTCCTTTTGGATAAAAGAAAAGTCGGTGGCGACTCTTGCTAACCGCAACATTTGCAATCAAATGCAAAACATCCCAAGTCAGTTCTCCCACCGTATCACATTGGGGCATGGTGAACAAGGTTGATAGTAAGACTTTGAGACATAAGAACTCCATCCCTTTGGAGCCTTATCTCAAATGGGTGCGAGCTCGCGCTCAAAACCTCATGATGCCATATCCTGCCATCCTACCAATAGTTGTGGACTCATTTGCTGAGGGAGATATTCCTTATACTATTCTCCATCCCGACATGCCTACCTACCTCGAAGAATTGAAAAGATCATGTATTCAACTCAAGGAGGAACGATAAACCTTTGAAGCTCGACTCTATGCAAGCGAGAAGAAAATGTTGGAGCTCACAAGGCAACTTCATGAGGAGCAAAGCTTGAATGCCTACATTGCACCAAAGAGAAAGCGCCCATGGGAGACCTGAGTTCTTTTGTTTTAGGATTTCATTTTTTTTCTCTTTGAGACCTTTTTTCTTTTTCATTGTAAGCCCAAGGGGAAATTATAATCTTGGAACTTTATTAATACAATTGTTGTGTTTGTTTCCTTTTTGGATAGCATATTTAAATTCCTTAAGTTCCTTAAAAACATTGCATCCGCATAGCATGCATCATATCATAAACAAGTTTGCCAACATAAGTTTTCTCATTTTTTAACTGTTTATTTCAGTATAAGATGGCTCTAGAGCAAAGCGTCAAAGATTTGCAGACTCAACACGCACAGTTCTAAGAGACTCTCCTCAACCTAGCCAAAGGTCAGCAAGAAATGATGGCACTCATTGCCACCATGAAGAAGACCAAGAAGAGGGTTGTTATTCTCAACATGGGAAGAAGGTTCAAGGGGCCTTCCCGACTGGCTCAAATAGAAGAGGCTTCTTCTGAGGAAGAAGACAATCAAGAAGAGGAGGTTAGAAGAGCTAGAGCCCGGGGGTGGAAATAACCAGATTACTAAGGACGAAGGTTATTCCGAAGAGAAATATCCACTGGCGGATGAGAAATACAAACAGATAGAAGACCAACTCAAGGCTATGGAGATCCAACCAATGCTTGATTTGGACTTTGGAATGGAGACTTAGGTCTGGTCCCTGGGGTGGTCATTCCCCACAAATTTAAGGTTCATGTCTTTGCCAAATATGATGGGGTCTCTTGTCCAAAGATGCATCTGAGGTCTTATGTCCGCAAGATTCAACCACACACCGCCGGTAGGAAGTTATGGGTACACTTCTTCCAGGAAAGCTAATCTAGGACACAGTTAGAATGGTTCTATTAACTTGAGGGGACTAATATCCATACCTGGGAGGATCTAGTTGCTGCCTTTTATAAGTAATACCAATACAACGCTGATCTTGCACCAACTCGCGTGCAGTTGTAGAATATGACTATGGGTTCAAATGAAGGCTTCAAAAAGTATGCTCAAAAGTGGAGGGACCTGGCTGGAAGGGTGAAACCCCCATTGACTGACAGATAATTAGTGGACATGTCTTCGTCATGGTTTATTGAGTTGATTATGATTGGTGAACAAGTTGAAAGTGAAATCAAAAGCGGAAAGATCCTCGTGGCCTCAACTTCTACTATTGTAAAGAAACCATTTGTTGGTAAGAAGGAGACTAATGTTGTTTATGGACAAAGGATTCGTGTCAAGAATGATCATCATCAGTCGGTAGGAGCTGTATTGATTTCAAACCCGACCCCAATTCAACGACCACGACAATCAAACAATCAACAAAGGTCTAATACCCTGAGGAGGAAATTCACTAGAATCAACATGTCACTGTCTCAAGCTTTACAACATATGTTAAAGGTAGATTTAGTAACACCGAGGAATCCTCCTCAAAACCCCAATACTTCATCTCTGAAATACAACCCGAATGCAAAATGTACCTATCATTCCAATAGCTCTGGGCATGATACCAATGATTGTTGGGCTTTAAAGAGCAAGATCCAAGATTTGATTGATAACAAGGTGATTGAGTTTGACCCTCTACAAACCCCTAATGTCATTACTGCTCTCATGCCCAGTCATGGTAAAGGTGTCAATGCCATTGACGATGTCTCCTTTGTCTCCTCCATCGATGATTTTACTACTCCATTATTGACCGTTAAGAAGAATCTGTTGAGAGACGGTTTATTTCCTATCAGCCTTGAAAATTGTTGTCATTTTGCTTCCCCAACTAGTGGTTGTATGTGGCTGAAGAAAGGTATCCAACGCCTGATTGATAGCCATGAACCTTTGTTTGAGAAAACTCCATCCGTAAAAATGTTTCCTAAAAGTACACTTGAAGATGTTTCCAGAATCACCATTTCAAATACTCCTATTAGGATCACCTATAAAGGGACTATAAGGATTTCTGCTGGGCCAATAGTAGCTCCCTTGATCATTACTACACCTGAGCCAGTCCCTTATACCTATGATAAAGTTGTGCCCTCGAACTATGGGGCATAAGTTTATTATCATAGTGTCAAGCAAGAGCTATGGATTGCTGGAAGTGAAGGGTTTGAAATTACAAACATTGCTGAAACTAGTAAAGTAACAAGGAAAGGAAGGGTCTTCTCCCCGGAGATCTCTCCTCTAACAACTACTACAACACCTATTTGTATTCCTGCGCTGGGCCAACTTCCAACGATCGAGGTAAAGAAAAAGTTACTGAGCCTTCCCTGACGGAGGCACCCTCAAAAGAAGTGATAATTGAAGACCCATCTAGACAAGAGTTGGGGGAAATTCTGAAGATCATCCGAAAAAGTGATTACAAAATAGTGGAACCACTAGGGAAGACACCCTCAAAGATATCCATGTTGTCCTTGTTGTTATTCTCTGACACACATGCCCAAGCTTTGCTGAAATTCTTGAAGAATGCCTATGTACCTCAAGAGACCACTGTTGATCAATTAGAGAATTATGTTGCAAGCCTAATTGCTGATAATGGCTTGGGATTTCCTGATGCAGATTTAACTTCAGTAGGGGAGAATCACAACAAGGCTCTCCATATCTCTATTAAATGCAAAGGCACCACTCTGGTGCATGTGTTAGTAGATATTGGGTCCTCCCTCAATGTTTTACCCAAAGGTGCTTTGGATAGGCTGGACTGTGAAGGGATGGTGCTGAAACCCAACGATATCGTGATAAGAGCCTTCGATGGGTCAAAGAGGATGGTCCATGGAGAAGTTAATCTCCCGATCAAGGTAGGATCTCAAGTCTTCAATTCAATGTTTTATGTAATGGATATCCGCCCGACATATTCTTGCTTGCTATGATGCCCATGGATTAAAAGAGCAGGTGCAATTACCTCTAATTACATCAAATGCTGAAATACCCAGTGAAAGGGAAGGTTGTCACAGTCTGTGGAGAGGAAGAATACATGGTCGGTCATTTGAACTCTTTCAAATACATTGAAATGGATGGTAGATTCATTGAAACCCCCTGTCAATCATTTGAAGTAATCCCTCCAATGGTTACTGTTGCCACTTCTGCTACTCCTGAAATCTCTAAAGGCACACTAAGAATAGCCTCTCTAAAGGATGGTAGGGTTGTTGTAGAAGATGGAGGCTGCACTATCTGGGGAGAACTTCTTGAAATCCCCTACAAATATGAAAAATTTGTGTTGGGTTTTACTTCAAAGGCTCAGAAAGAGGTTCAACGTGTTCTTGTTGGAAAACTACCTCTCCATATTAGCAACAATGAAGTCAATGCTCTGGAAGACTGTGGCAGTGAAGGTGACTTGGACGACTGGATATTTCCAACTACTGATGGCGGACTCAACAACTGGAAGGACAAAGACTTCATCTCGATCTCCTTCAGCCAGGAGTAATTTTTATTTCCTGCTTTTATTACTTTAAGAAGTTTGTCTGTATAATTTCTGTTAAAACAATGACTTTAAACCATGTGCCTTTCCCGGGGCACAATGGTCCATTTGTTAAGGGTTTGTCATTTCATATATCAAATGCTCATTTAATGAAAACATTGGACGATTTTGCATTCAAATTTTGTGCTCCTTGTCTTTCTTTACTTTACTGCATTTTCAAATAGCCATGTGACCTTACGTGCACACACACAAATTTGCAAATCCGCATCCACTCTGGATTTTATTGACAACAACTCTGCTATATCCATCTATGATTTTGAAAATCCAATCTATCAAGCTGAAGATGAAGATTGAAGAAGATTGTGAGATACCTGAAGAACTCGCCAGACTCCTGATACAAGAGGAAAAGGCTATCCAACCGCACGAAGAACCAGTCGGAGTGATGAACTTGGGTACTGAGGCAGATAAGAAATAACTCATGATTGGCACTAACCTGGAAGACAATGTCAAGAGCAGATTGGTTCAGATGTTGCACGACTATGTTGAAGTATTCTCTTGGTCATATGAAGACATGCCTGGGCTCGATACTGATATCGTGGTTCATCGTCTGCCAATTAAATATGGATGTTCTCCGATCAAACAAAATGTTTGTCGCATGTGTCCTGATATGTCTAAGTAGATCAAGTCTGAGGTAATGAAACAGTTCAATGCAGGTTTCTTGGCAGTCACGTCGTACCCCCAATGGATTGCAAATGTTGTTCCAGTGCCGAAGAAAGATGGTAAGGTCCATATGTATGTAGACTATAGGGGTTTAAATAGGGAGAGCCCCAAAGAGGACTTCCCATTACCGCATATTAATGTCTTGGTAGACAACGCTGCTCAACATAAGGTGTTCTCCTTCATGGATGGCTTCTCCGGATACAACCAAATCAAAATGGCACCTGAGGACGTGGAAAAAACTACTTTTGTCACACAGTGGGGCACCTTCTATTATAAGTTCATGCCATTTGTGGCAGTACATACCAAGTTCATCCTACTGCACGTAGGGTTCGAATTCTTCAAGCAACTTCGAGTACAAATCTTTTCAAGCTTCGAATACTTGGGGAAACCTATGTTGAGTTCATGGTGAAGTCTAAAGCTCTTTCTGAGGGTATTTCCTCCAGATCCTGGAGATTGAGGGGCACATCTTTTCAAAATCCGAATGTTAGGGAAAACTACTGCGAGGCTCGATCAAAAGGAGTTGATTCAAAATGGTTCTATCAAAGCCAAGCATTTTCAAGAATCAGTTAATCAGGGGCATAATACAAAATAGTGGGGTCATCCATATTATGATCAAACTATTTCGAAGCTCATATTAAAGAGAATCTCCTCCAAGACCCTACCCACAAATTAAAAAAGAAATAGTCCACACAGGGGCAAGCTCTTTGCAAACTTTCACAACATCTAGTGGGTCTTTCTTCTACATTAGTAGTCTTCAAATTTAAATCGAGTATCAGGGAATCATGCAAGCACAACACTATACCATCATGTGACAAGCAACATTGTTGCATAACCAAACCTCTACGCTCTAATCATCCACGGCCCATCACGGGGGCACCATTCAAAAAAGCATTTAAGTCATAATCATAAAGCATAAGGCTGCATAAATCATGCATTAGGGCTCTTCGATCCAAAACCAGGCTATACTTATCATCTCATCCATCTGACGAAATCCAACAGCATGGGTCGAGCATACCTCAAAAGGCCCAATTACGCATTCGCATTTCAAAATCGAACATCCATTCACACATTATCCAAGTCAGTCATCACATACATCAATTAATCATCACATCACATACATAAATCAATCATTACACATCATACATCGCATATGGAATTCCTTGAAACCCATTACGAACAAAGTTGTTATTTTAGGGCCCTCCAATCAATTCTTACCTCGGTTAGAAACAAATAACCAACAAAATTTATTCTCATCTAAGTTTTAGTTAACTAAGATATGGATCACTCAAAACAACTTTCTTTATATTCAAACATATTGTGTCAGTCTCCATGCGGCAATGTGTGAATTATTCTACATATTGTGTTAGTCTCCATGCAACGATATGTTATCCCTTTACGATCTAACTAATTGTGTCAGACTCCAGGCAGCAATGTTGTGAAAGCAGCAATTCCACCCATTGTGTCAGCCTCTATGCAACAATGTCCAAAATTTTCAAATTAACTTATTGTGTCAGTATTCACGCAGTAATGTGTTTCTTTCTTAGCTCGTTGTGTCAGACCCTAGGAAGCAATGTTGCGAGGTCGACAATTCCACCTGTTGTGTCAGCCTCTATGCAACAATGTGTGAATTTTCTACATAAAACTTATTGTGTCAGTCTCCATGTTGCGATATGTTTTTCCTTTGCGATCTATCTCATTGTGTCAGACTCGAGGCAGTAATGTTGCGAAATCAACAATTCCACTCATTGTGTCAGTATCTATGCAACAATGTGTGAAATTTTCTATATTTAACTTATTGTGTCAGCCTCCAGGCAACAATATATTCTTTCTTCGTGATCTAGCTCATCGTGTCAGACTCCAGGAAGCAATATTGCGAAATCAGCAATTCCACCCATTTTGTCAGTCTCTATGTGACAATGTGTGAAATTTTCTATATTTAGCTTTTTATGTCAGTCTCCACGCAGCAATATGTTCTTTCTTTGCGATCCAGCTCATTGTGTCACACTCCAGGAAGCAATGTTGTGAAATCAGAAATTCCATTCATTGTGTCAGTCTCTATGCAACAATGTGTGAAATTTTCTATATTTAATTTATTGTACCAATCTCCATGCATCAGTGTATCCCTTCCTCTGTAAAATAGTTCATTGTATCAGGCTCCATGCAGCAATGTACAAAATCTGCAGTTTAACCCATTGCGTTAGTCTCCACACAACAACGTGTTTCCCTATCTATAATATAATCCATTACATCAGTCTCCATGCAGCAATGTCATTATCAAATTCCTTCTATTGTGTTGGTCTCCATGCAACAATGTTTTTACTAGATTTTGTCTACTGCGTCAATCTCCATGCCACAATATTTTTATCATGTTTTTTTCACGGTATAATCCAATGCGTCAGTCTCCAGGAAGCAATGTCACCATCAGAGTTTCTTCCTCGACATAACTCATTGCATTAGTCTCAATGCGGCAATGTTTGTTATCAGTTTTTCCTGTGATATAACTCTTTGCATCAGTCACCAAGCAACATTGCGTCATCCAACTTTGTTTTGTTCATCCCCTAGGTTGTGATGAATAACGTAAGCCCATCCCTGTTGTCTTTCATCCCCTAGGTTGTGATAAATACACAGGTTCGTCCTCGTACTGTTTACTCCTTAAGTTGTAGTAAACATGATGAAATCTGCGATATAACTCATTGCGTCAGTCTCCATGCAGCAATGTACGAAATTTGGGATATAGCTCATCGCGTCAGGCTCCATACAGCGATGTTTTTATCCAGATTTTTTCAATTATCTATCACCTAGGTTGCGATAGATATGCGAATAAATTTGCATAATCCATTGCATTAGCCTCCTTGCAGCAATGTGTTATCAGACTTTGTTTTATTCAACCCCTAGGTCGTGATGAATTGAAAAAATCAAATCAAACCAAAACTTGCTATATTAGTCTCCAAGCATTAGTAAGTTAAATTTTCAAAACCTGTATCATTTACCTCCTAGGTTATGGTAAATTCTATGATGACCTCTTTTCTAGGTATTGACAAGTTATTTGCATTGTCATTCTATATCAATCTTACTCTTTATCCAAACTCTGGTATGATGATACATCATCATCTTTTCCTATTTCTCGGTGCTCTTAGGTATGCTATATCAGCATATCCTTACTTAATAACCATTGGTCAAATTTTGGGTTCTTCCATTATTTAATAACCCTCCGATTCAAACGTGCGGGACCTGCATATTCTCCGACCATTCAATCGAAGAGTAATTAAATAAGAGCAGTTGTCATACTTCAAATTTGCCCGCCCTTTTATTTCTACAGTCAAAAATATTTTAAACATTGTTTTTATAATATTATTTTATTTTTATAGATGTTCATTCTCAAGTCCAATCAAGAATATTTTAAACATTTTTTTTATAATATTCTTTTATTTTTATAAATATTCGCTTCCCAACCTATTTAAAAATATGATCATTTATTCCAAATTATTTGTATTTTTAAAAATAGGAAATATCAGCACACCTTTCATATTCTTTCAAATTGAGTTTATTTACAAATGAGTAACATAGTACAATTGGTAAAGGATGAAGCTTGCAAGTGTAAGGTCACGAGTTTGAATCTCTTGTGCCGCACTTTCAACATTTTCTTTTTTTTCTTCTATTGTTTTGTCACTAATTTTCTTTCCTTTTTAAATAGGTGTTTCTTATTAGCCATTGGATATCAATTTGTGTCCCACCTTATTTTTGATTGGCCAAGTTTGCTTTATTTCCAATTTGGATGATTTTTTTTTATCTATAAATAAAACCTGTTTTTCACTTCTAAATCATCCAGAAATATCCACAATCCACAAATTTCACAAATCACACATTCACCTTCTCGCTTTTTTGTACTACTCTTTTGCAATCTCTTTTTTTTTAAAACTTTTCAAAAGCATTGGTGATTTCTATGTTTTGGCCGATGATTTAATATGAGACCCCCATTTCAATATTTCATTTTTTTTATTTTTTCAAACTTTGTACTTATTGTTATTTTTACTATTTTCTATTTTTCTAGTATTATAAATATTAATTTTTTGTGTTGTTATCATTAGTATTATTATTGTATTATTATTTTTAGTTTTGCCTTGGTTCATATATTGGTTACTACTATATTTTAGTTATTATTTGTCTAGTTATTTACTTTAGTATTTTATCAATATATCAAAAAAATTCTTCTTAATTTTTGTATTTTTATTTTTTGTTTGTAATTAATTGTAAAATTTCATTTTTTATTTAAAGACTTTAATTTTTTTCCTTTAATTAAATATTTTTAAGTCGTTATTTGTATTATTTTTTATTAGCTAATCAAATCACAAAATTTTGAAAAAAATATTTTTCTTTCTATGTATAAGATAAAATTTTTAATATGAATAATTTCCAAATAACTTCTGTTTATTATATTTATCTTCTTCCATTTATGTTTAACCTAAATCCATGTTATAAATGGAGAGGTCATTCTCACACACACAAAAAGTCATAATTTTTATATTAAACATTTTTTCCACTTTAGTCAAAAGGCTAACTTTATTCTCAAGCTTCTCACGTTATTTTCTTTTCTGTATATCAACATCACCATCTCATTCATTTTTTTGAACATTAACTTATAAACCATGAACTTCCTAATCTAATCAATAACAAAATAATGATTATTCAAAGATTCAAACCAACATACAAAACCGTTAAAATTATTGTGTTGCTGTTATTTTTTTTTTCTTCAGATGTAGAGAGTATTACATGAAGATCTTTGTTTAAAAAAAACTCAAATCCAAGAGACACTTTCAACTGACAAGGAAATAGGTTATGTCATTCTCTCCTATTTTAATATTGTTTATTTATTTATTAGCCACATGTCGCAAGATGATAGGTTGAGAATTTGAATTTGGAAAAAGTGAGAGATGCTCACTAAAATATCAATGCCGCTCTCTTACCATACTGCAAGTTTCGATTCACTTGGCTATTATATTTTTAACATTAACATAGATACTTAGAATCAGGGTTTAGTTAGAAAATGAGTTTTGGACCTTTGTTATTTTTACTAATCTTTCGCCCCTTTCATTACTAATACACTCCTTGGTTATCTATTTATTTAATTTAGGTAGTACTTTTGATTAATCATTAGAATTAATTAATCTTTTTTTTTGGTAAAGAGAATGAATTAATCTTACTAAAAAATGTCTTTTTAAACCTTTAGTTAATATTAGTCTTTTTTTTAATCAATATTAATTCTCTTTATAATCAAATACTTTTTTTCTCAATCAAATCAATTCAAACATTCTATGAATAATAGGATGTCCACCTTTGAGTATTTAAATCAGTTGACACATCGTCTACCGGTTTATTATTCAAAATCAAACAATTAAAATCTATGCAACTCCCAAATTCACCATCCGCGAGCAACACGTGGCCAATATCTGGCCACGTGATGAGGAGACTATATCAGACTTCCTCGCTCTACGTATAAAAAATATTCAACCAAACACCAAATCTTTTTTTCTCAAATTAAATTAATTCAAACAATTAATTTTTGAAAAGGAACGCGGGTATATTTAAATTAACTACGTACTTGGTCTAACAAACTCCATTATTCACACTCTTATACCACGTATGTGGGAAATTTAAATATATTTTGTGATCCATAAAAAACACAAACAACCCCGTAAACTACAAAATGGGACTTTGATTCCTCCTAAGAGGATACGTAGGCATACGATTAAACTCGTGGCGAGTCCCGCTAACCAAAATTCAAATCCTTTTCCTTAATAAGCAATTAAAACCCTATTTCCTAAAACACCGTGCTTCTAAACCTAGTATCCTTGTGAACAAGGTAGATGAGGGTGCCTAACACCTCCCCCTCGTCTAGAACCGAGTCCAAATCCAGAATCTCTAAACTTTAGGGTTATTCCTTTACATTCCCTTCCTTTATGATAAAAATTAAAGGTGGAAACTCTGACTAAAAACAAGTTGCAACAAAGTTCTCTTGAAATAAGTGCATAAGTAGCTTCTCATCATCAAAATACACAGACATCTTCCGGTAAAAAGACTTAACATGGGTCTTTGGACAGGAAGTGCCTTTGTATTTCACGAAACCAGGCGCTTTAAACTTGGCGGGAATTTTCACTCCAGGCACTAAGTCCAAATCAGACATGTCAAATCCTACCACACCTTGACTTTCAAACATGCACATTTGCTCTTCAAGCATATGCAATTTCTTGTTGGATTTTGTTGGTTCATCAACATTGTACATCCAGTCTTCCCAGTTATCTTCTTCCACGGGCCTAGTAGGAATACAAACATGCCTTGGCGGTATAACAGTTTGTTCAACGCTATGACGAACATGAGTAGGTGGAGGAAGATGCCCCACAACTTGAACCACAGGGATACCTTGATTATTTGCAGGACCACCGAGATTTGTAGGATGGCCGTTCTGAATATTTAGACCGACATTTGAATCTATATTCCCATTTCGAGCACGTCCTAGATTCCCAATCACATTCTGAGTACCCAAAGTATCAATAGGATGGTTGATGACAACCCCTGGTAGATTTGTATTCAAAGTTTCACCACCATTATTCAGTGCTTTAGCAGGCCTCATAATCATGTCCCTCAATTCCTCTTGTTGACGAGCCATGTTTTGAATGATCTCCATCAATTGGTCAACCTGAGTATCCATTATGGTACCCATGGCAACAACATCTGTCTGAACTTGTTCCATTCACTTTCTAGAAGTAATCCTAGTGTTGTAGCAATGCGTATTTGTAGTAGCAATTTCTGAAAAGAAAATGGAAGATGAGAAACCTGTGGGAATCACCTGTCATGATATGATATGCATGAATGAATGATCATGCATGAAATGTTTTATCATTTCCAGGGTATCCAAAAATTTTGTCAACCCCTAGGAACATTTAAACAAACGTGATAGGGGAGATAATGAACAAACGACAAGAGATATAATCAACAACAAATAGCTTCATTAAAAGTGATCCATATGATCAAAAGTGAATTTGTACAAGAATAATCCAAAATACATAATGAAATATAAATGATCACATCCAACAAGACTGGCGATGATAAATTGATGTTAAAAAAGAAAGAAAAGCGACAATCAATATGGTGGATCTCTGATCTCTGTATAGTATAATGGTCCTTCTTGTCAGAAGTACTCTTCACTCCACTTTTTGGTTTCTGCGAATAACTTCCTTGTCTTTTCACGATCTCGTCCATGTGTGAAGCTATCGATCACCACATCCTTCCTAAATAGTTGTCCATCCAAATACACACATTGCTCTAAGAAGCGATTACACTCCTTGAATTCTGGCAGAGGTATGGGTACGGGCGCATCTTTCATTTCATTTATTTTTCCTCGGAGTCTAGCATTCTCCTTCATTACCTTGGTCATTTGAGCTTCTTTTGCTTCTAGATCCAACATAGCACCTCTGAATTGGTTTCCCAATTCTTTGGCCGCTTCCATGTTTCTATTGTTAGCCATTTGGAATTTCATGGTCTCTTGACGATTATTCTATGCGTCAGTAAGGGCCATCTGACACTCTTTTGCAGATATAAAAAAGTCTTTTGTCCCAGGTCTTCTTTTGTTCTTCCTGCTTTCAAAACTACCTTCACCTTCATATTCTTTTAGTTTACGAGCTAATTCTCTCTTCTTTTCTGTCAAGAAGTTGTCATACCCCAAATTTGTCCTACCTTTTACTTTTATCTGGCTTAGACTTTGCATTTCATCTACATCATCTTCACTAGTTCATTGGCATATCATGCATTTCATTAAATAAAGCACATTGGTTCAAGAAGCAATATTTGTGCAAGACTAGAGCTTCACATTGGTTTTGAGGATTCTACATCAATAAGGAAGGTCCTTCTAGTTTTCTTGTTTGAGAAATGGATTGTGAGCTAGGGTTTTGATTCATTATTGTGCACTTTTTTCTCCACCCACATTTACCAAGGTCTTGGATCAGAGTGTACTTCTCACTATTTCTCAGAAGATCGGGGCTGCAATCTTTTAAGTTTGGAGTGAATTAGGGTTTTTGGATTTCTCTCAGCATAAAGGGCTTTCTGGTGTTAGTGTACTTCTTGATTATGGTTTCTTATCCTTGATGTGGGATTTTGTTAGTGTTTCTCAATGAAAGAATGATTAGGGTTTCAATGACAAATCTTATACATCTTGAAGATACATTTTGAGATCCTGGATCATTATTTCAAGGGGTTGTTTGATGTGAACTACAAAGAGTAAACCATGGCCAGAGGTTTCATCTATGATCAAAGTCCTATCTTGAGCTGGGTTTGGTGGTTCTATTTGCTTGTGGAATAAGTTAGGGTTTTGGTTTAGAATTCAACTTAAGTGAGTAGAAGATTGATGATTTGGAATTTAAAGAACAAGTGAAATGTCAAAGTTGATTTCAAGATATACGGAATCGTTCATGGGAGGTTGATATTTTGTTGGACAAGTCATGACTGATCTTTTCTTGTATGACATTGGATCATGGTTGTTGATTCATAATTTAAGACAAGTAAAAGTTTGTTGAAGTATTTTTAAGAGGAGTTTTTCTATGGGTGCAATAAATTCACTTTATTATAGCCTTACCATCATCATTGAAGTGGGATATTTTACTTTGAAATTGCAAGAAGCTCTACAAAGTTCATTTGGGTTATTAAATCACCTGTGTCAATCATCATCCATTCATCGATTAAATCTCAACATTGTTCAAACACTTCACTTAAATTAATCAAATATTCATTCATTCAAGTTCCAAACACCATTTTTCTAGTTCAATTTGTAGGTTGCAATATTTCATTCCATTACAAATCATTGTACAGAAAATAACACTATAAATGAAGAATTTCTAAACCTAAAAATTCCTAAGTCCTAAAGTTACTAAAATTCCATTTTTCTAAGCTTCAATCTTCATGTTTAAGCCACAGACTCTTCACCTTTCAAACTTGCTTTTCCTTGCCTTTTCACCTTCCATCAACCCTCACGTGAAAAGAAAAAAACAAACAAGAATTGGTTAGCTCATTGAAATTTAATCAAGAAGTTTGCAAGAAAATCTTTCTCTCTAATCTCATCATTAGGGTTTGCGTTTGGAATCAGATTTTAGGGATGTGAGTTCAATTATGCTTATGAGCAACAAAAGCCTCATACACTTGATTCACAACAAATTAGAATTTTGATTCAATCATGGGCTTATTTCTCCTATTTTTCAAATCACAAAAGTTTGACTTTGGTTCACAAAAAAGAGGTTCTGAAAATATAATCAGAATTATCACATTCGAGCAACATCAAGGACACAAAAATTTTATTTCACACAAGTCATAATCACATTATTTTAATCATAGGACATGTCCCAATTGCAAATCACAAATATGTTTTGGTTCACAATAGGAAAAAAATTCAAAACAAGTTTACTGCAAAAAACAAAGTCAACAAACAAATATTGCCAACAATCTGCTTTGCAGAAAAATAAAGCCAGTCAAAACAGTCCCAAAAAATGTCCAAACTGTCCAAACATAACAAGCCAAAAAAACATGCACATTAACTGTCAAAAACTGTCAAAACTGTCCAAACATAACAAGCCAAAAACCTGCACATTAACTGTCAAAAACTGTCCCAAACTTGCACCAAACTGGAAAACATAAGCTGCATCACAAAGCAAAAAAAATAACATACCAAAATTTGTTTAAAATCATGTTATCTCTCCCTCCAAAGTGCCTCTTTCTCTAGATATAAAGAGACGCAAAAACCAGATAGAGGGGACGGTTAAAAAAATAGCAACAACAAAAAACCAGCAGCTTAAACAAATAGAAAAAACCAATGACCTTAAAAACTGTTTTCATCACCTTCTTCAATATCAAACCCTTCAGAAAACCAGAAAATAGCACAAAACAACAATGACCATAAGACAGTCTAAAAAACCAAAAAACAGCAGCATCCAGAAAAACTGCTTTTGAACTATTGTTAGCAAAAACAAAAGAAAATAGCTGAAACCATGGTCAGCATCAACAAAAATAGTAGTAACCCAAACACGATAGATAACAACATCATCATCTTCCATTCCATTCCAAGTAAACTTTCATTGAAAACCAAAATAGTTAGCAACCATAAAAAGCTGCCAAACAGACTCACAAACCCTAAGCATCATCATCCTCCATTTTTACAAACCCTTCAGAGAAGCCAAAAGTTTGCTCACAAATACAAAAACCCAGCAAGCTATCAAAAACCATTAAACCCTAATCATCATCATTTTTACTAAGACTAAAATCCCTTTAGAAAATCCGAGAAAGAAGAAGAGGAAAAGAGTGAAAAGGAAAGATCTCATCGTGAAATCACAAAAAGGGTAGTGAAGTCGTAAGCAGTCCGTGGAGCACGAGGCTCTGTTTCTTTACTCCTTTTTATTTTTTTTCATCATCAATTTGCATTCACCAGCATCATAATCATCATTTGCATAAACAATTGGAAACTAGGGTTTTGAAACGCCTCTTTAGATCTAGGCCAGATCTTTGATCCCCTGCAAAATCAAGTTCCAAATTAGAGAAGAGGGAGGAGAGACGGTTCAGAATATGAAAAAAAAATTGATGATTAGAGCCATCCACGCCGACGCCGCCATCGATCTTCATCGGAGCCACCGTGGTATTCATCATCACCACCGCCTTGTTCTTCATGAACCATCGTGGCAGATCTTATATCTTTTTTTCTCTCGTTAACTTAAGTGTTTTTCTGTGGAACAAATAGAGATAGGCGAGAGGATAACACAAGGGCAGAGAGAGAGTTTTTTTTTCCTTTTGTTTAATATTACTAACAGTTTTTGTTTTATTAAAATTGATTTTTCATTTAAGCATTAATCATGCGGTGACACTTGTCATCGCCGTTGTGGTCTCATCTTGGTTCTGTGTAGGTGTTCCCATGAAGATATCATGCACCCCACCCTCCTCATCAATGAATCATCATCATATTACACTCATCCATCTCAGTGCTCCAGATTTGAGTCTCTATGGTGGACCTTCAGAAGCTGTATTCACCAGATCCAGCAAACTGTACTTGGGCTCATGATTTCTTTTGGGTTTCACACCCCCAGTTTTACTCAGTTCAGGCCTACTTCTTGTTTTTAAACATTTTTTTTTGTTTTAATTATTTTATTAAACATTAAAAAACCCACAAAAATATATATTTAGAATTAAATTTTAATTTTATCTAAATATTTCCTTTACTAAAAAATCACAAAAATACATCTAGGTTTAGTTTGTTTATTTTCTCTTAATATTTTCTTTAATTAAAAATCACAAGAATAAGTTGAGAATTAACTTTCTTTTAATATTTTCTCTACATAAAAATCATAAAAAAATATAAAAATACAAAAAATATAATTACTCTTTTTTTTAATAACTTATTAAACTAAATTTTTTTATTTAATATTATTATTTATTTTGAATAGTTAATTTTATTATTAAATAGATAGTTTAATTAGTTAGGTATTTAAATTTTCAATTTGGTTGTATTGTTTGTTTAACTAGATTTTTAATTGAACTTTCGATTCGATCCATCCTCATTCATAAACTTGTATCCCCATCCCCATATGGTTTGTAATAATTTAGAATTTTATTTCTTTGTTATTTTCTTTATATGTTTAAATTGCCAATTATGCATATTTTATCCAATTAGAGCACATGGCCTCCTCTTGGGCCCATCATCAATGAGCAGGTATCCACCTACACATGCACACTTGCACACATTTCATAGTTTGGTCCTGGGCTTTTCTACAGTGATAACTACTCGATCAATTGTTCCAATTGGTCGTTTAGAATAATAGTGTCACGCTAGTCCCACTTTCTAGGAGCATGCATATAGCCACCTTGTATGGGATTTTGATTTTTATCTTATACATTGAAACAACTTCTCTCCCCTTGGTTTACATACCAAGCATCTTCCTAAAGGGTCTCATAGTTGAGTTTAGGCATGGCCATTCTCACGAGGTTAATCAAGTCTTGCCCTTGGTTAACCATAACCCGAATCAATCACTTTGGTCCATATACCAAGTATTTCCATGCGCAAAGGGTCTCATGGTTGAGGGTAAGAGCACATGCTTTCACGAGATTAATCAAGTGCACCCCTTGGTTAATCATAACCTGATTCAATTCCCATACACCAAACATTCCATTTAGGCCTTTCATGATACTACTCATTTTGTCGTCACTTTAGCCATGACCAGTCTTCACAAACACTATCTCCTTTTACTTTATGCTTATAACATGCTCCCCTAGGACAATAGCTTCCTCTCTTTTAAGGTGCGAACTAATTAGACCTTAGTTTAGAACCCATGCATGACAACATTAGGGTTTTTCTAGTCTCCCTCTTAAATCTTTTTTCTTTTTTAAAACTTCTCATTCACAAATCAAGAATCCAAAAATATTTAATAATTATTCGAATTCATTTTAAAACTCTCAAAACACTCAACCAATCAAAACACCCTAAAGAGGAATGTTATCTTCGTTCTACCGTGATACTGGCCGTGCCTATTGCTAGAACGTGCGCGTTAACGTTGCCCCCCTAAAAAACACCAACAAACCAATATTTTCTAGAGGAACTATAGTGTTCTGATTCCTTCACTGGATACGTAGGTAAAGGGTTGTGAGACCCTCTCGAACGCACTAATAAAAAACCATTTCTTTCCCCTTAGCAAGTATAGTTATAGATAAACACACCCTTAGAAACAAACAAACAAAATGGATCTCATTGAGTACAACAAATGTGAGGGTGTTAATACCTTCCCCTCGCATAATCGACTTCCTTACCCTTTCTCTTGGTTGCAAGACCATCTTATCCATCCTCTTGTGGTTTTCTCGATATTTCCCCTTCCTTCGAGATAAATAAAGTTTGGTGGCGGCTCTGTGTTTTTCACCGGTAGCTTCAGCTGGCGACTCTGCCGGGGATTATTTCTTTTGTGAGTCTATTCTAGTCTTGTTTATTTGTCTCTTTGGGTGTTTATTTATTTAATTTATTTGCTTTACCGCTTTATTTCTTTATTGCTTTATTGTTTTCTTTTGTATATATTGCATTATATTGTTGCTACTCACATATTCTGGTTATGTTATTTCTTTTATGATGTTGGATTGGGCGATATACATTTGATAAGTCCTATACCCGGACTTGGGTTACACTTAGGATTGGGACGGGCGATATAGTCATGCTAACTTTGAGGGAGTAATCCCGGAGAAGGAGGCATGAAATCCCCCACTCAGTGGAGGTCCCCTTGAATATAGCATTGTTTACCGAGTAATCGGGAAGACATTGTTGCTTTCGACCTGGGAACCAAAGAAGCTGAGGGTGGTATAACCATTAACCCCTCTTGGCCATTTTAGGTGTAGTGTGAAGACTATAACGGAGTAATCTGAAAATAGTTGTCACGCGTGCTGCACTGTGACGAGTTTTTCCTACGAATATTACTGATTACCGAGTAATTGGGACGTTGGTAATATCCAAAGGAAGAGCGCAGACTCTGAGGTTTCCCTAGAACCTTGTTCGGCAGGTGATAAACCCCTAGTATGTACCTTATGGGTGATTACTTTGACTCCATGCCTGTGCCATCGTACTTTTGATCTTGTTACTTTTAGTTTATGCAAAGGACTAAATAGTGGTTATCCAGAATATGTGGAGCTGAAATCTCATTCCATAGCATACCATGATATCATACCATCATGTATATACATCTCATATTTAAGTAATTCCAAAGACAGGTCTCGTTGGTCAAGCTCTTCAAAAATGAAAACAAAAATTTTAAAAGATAGACGAGTCTTTGGATTTCCTCGGAAATGAAGATAAAACATTCATTCATACTATCATGCATTCATTATTCACAACAAAAACTTGTTGGGGTCCCTTTTCCATCAGACTTCAGTGAACAGCAAAGACGACTTCTCCACATCCCTACCGTACAAGAAGTAACCAGCGAAGACTTATGGATCTTTTCGAAGAAAATCAGAATGCTCTCCACCAAGATATGGACACCATGGGAACTCGCATGGATCCGCTTATGGAAACCCTTCATGCTGTTATCAAGGGTCAGGAAGAGTTATATCAAAGTGTTGCCAAGCTTGCCACTGCTTCCCCCTCCACTTCTACAAATGGAGGGAATAATAATGCAAATGTTGAGACCCCTTTGAGAGCTCCTCGGAATGATGTTGATGATCATCACGATGTCATTGATCTTGATGAACCCCATATGAATCTCACCGCTGGAGTTGATAAAACTGCAAAAATGTACCATGCTCTTGAAGAGTGTCTAAAAGCCATGGAGTGTATCAAGATTTCAGAATTTAATATTGATGTAATGTGTCTTGTCCCTGAGGTAGTTATCCCTCCCAAGTTCAAGGTTCCTGATTTTGACAAATACAAAGGCACCTCTTTCCCATAGACCTATCTTCGTTCCTACTATCGCAAGATGGAAGCCTATGCAGAAAATGAACTGTTACTCATGCACTTCTTCCAAGATAGCTTGACCGTGGAACCATTGGACTGGTATATGAAACTAGAAAGAACTCATGTTAGTACTTCGGGAGAGCTTGTTGACGCCTTTTTGAAACATTACCATTATAATACTGCCATGGCTCCTAGTCGCACCCAGCTTCAAGGGATGATACATAAATCTGAAGAGTCGTTTAAAGAGTACACCCAAAGGTGGCGTGAACTGGCTACAAGGGTCCAACCTCCTCTCTTGGATCATGAACTGATTGATTTGTTCATGGGTACTTTACGAGGTCCTTATCTCAACCACATGCTCAACAGTACCTCTACTTATTTCTCTGATATGGTCATTATAGGAGAACATGTTGAAACTTGTATTAAGGCCGGAACGATCCAAGGTATCCCTAACAATACCAACAACAATACTGGCATTGGTAGGAAGCCGTTTTCTGGTTTCGTCAAGAAGAAAGAGGGTGAGACTAGTGTTGTCACCATCAACCAAGGAAAAGCTCCAACATATCCTCCAGTTTGATTTCCTTATTTCCCAACACATGTTGTTGTTCCTAATTAATTTTTCCTCAAGTGTATGCTGCTACAACTCCAGCACCCTAGATGGCCTAACAACGGCCTTTCTCCCCTCAACCACAGTATCTTCCACAACAATAATTTGCACCACCTCCAAATTTTCAACAACAGAATCAGCAACCTCAAGGTCCGAGAGCTCCACAGAGACAAAGAGTGCCTGAAAGAAGATTTGATCTCTTTCCCATGTCTTATGCTCATCTTCTTACTCAGTTACTTGCCAATCAGTTGATTCAACTGCGTGAACTTGGTCCACCACCAAATCCTCTCCCCAGGGGGTATGACATTAATGCTCATTGTGAATTTCATTCTGGAGCCCCATGTCACACGATTGAGAATTGTAGAGCATTTAAATGTAAAGTTCAAGACCTCCTCGATGAAAATGCCATAAATTTCAACCCTGTTGGTCCCAATACTCAGAATAATCCCATGCCCCCTCACCTAGGGGCAGCGGTCAATGCTATTGAAGAAAGTAGTGAACAGACTTTGGTAACCAAGGTTGACGAGATCAAGATGTCATTAGGGACTGTTAGATAACATTTGTTGGAGCACAAGGTGCTGCGGGAACTCCGTGATTTTTGCTTAAAATGTTCCTCTAAACCTGAAGAGTGTACTAGTTTGAAGACGGTTATCCAACAACTAATGGATGAAGGTGTCCTACAGGTAGAGAAGATATTTCGAGAAGAAGAGATTGATGTCTTGGAAATTCCTTATTATCCGAGAAGCATCTAAGTAACACTAGGTACCCCGTTGACAATTCAGGCTCCTACTACCCCATTAATGATTCAAGCTCCAGTTACCCCCACAACAACTCAAGCTCCTATTTCTCCTCTATGTAATAACTCAAAAGCAGTTATGTGGGAGTATAATGTGGTCTATATTCTTGGGAAGAAATATGAGTGTCCCCCGATAGCTGACAAGAGTATTACCAACATTGCAGGAACCAGTAACATGACTCATAGTGGCAGGGTCTTTTCTCCCCCCCCCCCCACCGACTCCTAAAGAAACCAACGGCGATGCTCTAGCCAAGGCTAGGGGCAAGCAAGTGATTGATAACCAACCTGAACCTTCTGTAGGACAAGAAGTGGAGCAACTTTTGAGGATTCTTAAGGGAAGTGATTATAAAGTGGTGGATCAACTTAACCAGAAGTCGTCCAAGATCTCCATCTTGTCTCTCCTCTTGTATTCAGAGACCCACCGCAATGCCTTACTGAATATTTTGTGTTCTGCCCATGTTACACAAGACATTTTTGTGGCCCAGTTTGAAGGGATCGTAACCAATATTGATGTAGGAAATTGTTTGGGTTTCTGCGACAATGAGCTCCCAGTTGAAGGCAGAACCCACAAAAAAGCGTTGCGTGTTTCCATGAAGTGTTTGGATACGGTTTTATCTTGAGTTTTGGTAGATACAGGTTCTTCACTCAATGTGATGCCTAAGTATACTCTGTTTAAGCTAAATATGGATGGGGTAATGATGAGGCCTTATACCCTAAGTGTTCAAGAATTTGAAGGTTCAAGGAGATCTGTGGAGGGAGAAGTGGACTTGCCTGTTAATATTGGTCCCCACACTTTCTATCTGTCATTCTATATTATGGATATTTGTCCATCCTATACTTTCCTTTTGGGTCGCCCATGGATCCATGTAGCATGAGTTATGACATCTACCCTTCATCAACGCCTGAAACTCATTGTAAACGACAAAGTTGTTGTCTTTTGTGGAGAAGAAGATATAATGATTAACAATCTGACAACCTACTGTTATGTGGAAGTGGGAGGTGAGGTGTAGGAGTTGCCCTTTCAAGCTCTCGAGATTTTTTCTGTCGAAAAGTTCCCTGTTATAGAAGGTAAGAAGTTTGAAGCACCCATGGCCTCTTTGAATGATGCCAAAGCCCACATGGAAGCTAGATCTCCCAGTTATACCCCAAAATTTGCTCTGTCATTTATCATGACTTTTCTTACAAGATCTCTTTAACTCAAGACTGGATTAGGGTTTGATCAGCTCAAGACATCTCATCTTGCACAGATGACCCAAATTAGGATTTGGGATTGCACGAGGATTTTGGGACTATCAATGCCTAATATGACCTTTGTGATCGGTGGATCTGGAACTGACTATTTAACGCTGGTTCGCGAAATGTTGCGGAAGCAAGAGTCGCCACCGTCTTTTATTTTCTCCATATGGAAAGGACAAAAGCACAGAGAAATTCCTTATAGAGATTGCTCTCGGTTCGGGAGGTAGATTATAGAAAGGGAAGGTGTTAGCACCCTTTCTATCCATGGTTATCCATGGGCTCTTAGATACTTGCTCATTGTGTTTTCAAAATGTTTGTTTGCTTTTCAACTGTGGGTTTTAAAAAGTTTCTTTAAAAATTTCAGTTCGACTCTTGTATCAGTCCTCAAGAGTGTTTGAAAAATTGCTTTCGAAAGCTTTTTGAAAATGTGTTGGTGTGAAAAGTATTTTTGAATTTGTTTTGAAATTTAGAGCAAGTATCAAGAGTCGTCTACCTACCCTAAGGAATTCGTCTGTGTAAATGTCCTTTAAAGTAGTGCCATCCCACCATTGAGAGGTAGGTAGCACCACCGTTGGAGGTGTTCGGGTCAATTCGAGGTTCAGGACATGGTGATCACCAGAGCAATGGGAAGACACCTTAGAAGCTACCCTCATGCCAGGTTCCCGGATCATGAGGACTTACTAAGACGTCCTCTACTCGACGATCACCTTTCGAGGCAAGGCAACAGTGAGGCGTACCCTAGGGTGGTGTGTGATTTGTGTGTCAGATTCGTTTATTTTTGTCTTGTCATGTTATTGGTGTTCTACGCTTGTTTTTATTTAAGGCCATTCATTCTTGCATGTTTTGTTTTAACAGTTAAAAATTGCGAGGAAAATAAAATCTAAAGCTATTACAAATGGCGCGGGTCCACATCGCCAAAATTAACCAGGACCCGATTTGACAGAAAAATAAATAAAGAAATTAAAGAATTAAAAGTGCGAGAAGTAATTTACATGGCTTCGGGAGAGGTACATAATTATTTAAGCGAAATAAAATAAATATGCGAACGAATAAGAAATTAAGAACATGGGCGTTGGACCCTTTTGCAAAAATTAAAATTAATGAGGAATTAAAATTAAAATTAAAAGAAGGCAGGAATTTGTTTTTTTTTTTTTTGGTGTTTTTAATGTTTTAAGATTTAATAGAAAAGGAATTAATTGAAATTAACTACTAACCCTAATTCTACTTTATTTTAATTTATTAAGAAGACGTTAAAATTTAACCTAAATTAAACCTAATTTTTATGCACAATTTTAATTATGAAAATAAAATAAATAATATTATTGTGGAAAAGAAAAATTAAAAAGGAATAAAAACATTAATTAAACCTAATTCTACTTCTTTTTAGATTTATTAAAAGTATTAAAATTAAACCCTAATTTATACTAAATTCAATTATATACAATTTGTTTATGAAAATAATTAAAATAAAATACTTATTATATTTTGCTTTTTTTTCTGATTTTTTTTTAGGTGTTTTATGATTTTATGAAAATATAATTAATTAAACAAACAGTAATTAAAAGAAAAATAAAAAATTATAACAAGAATAAAAAATAGAGAAAATTAAGAGAAGTTGCAAGCCAAGGGGGTATCAGTCCCCAAAGTGGGGGTCTGGCCCAAGAATTCTGAGCCCAATAACCTTGAAATTTGTTGACTTTTCCAGGCACTATGTGGCACCTTTGACCAAGCTTATGATGCGCTTCCAATCTACGCCCTTGATTTGATCTCCAGGGACACATGGATGTGAGATATTTGAAGACATATGGTACGTCTGCAGCCTTGAAGCGCATGGGAATTGTTATTGCAAAATAATATGGAAACATGTAAGACCTGGGGCTCGAACCCAGGTCATGGACATTGCAAACGTGTACACCTACCACTGAGCCATTACAACGCGTTTGTTAAATAAATAAAAAACAATTAATATAATATGAAACAATGCCTTAATGCCTTCAGCGCGCGAATTTTTAAATCACCCTATCACCGTGTGCCACGAATTCGTCTTCTCCACCTTCCTGAAACACAAAACATTTAGGCCACGGTTTTACACGCGTTCTGTTAGGCAGCTTATGGGAAAATAGCGAATAGGTCTTAGAGGGTCAATAAATTAGGCGCGATAGTTGCTTCTTCTTCGTCCACAGGCGCTGAGTCGAATGGTGGTGGTTTTGAGTCTCAATTTTTCCTCGTTTCAAAATCCCCAATTTTAAGCTTTGAAAACCCTAGAAAACAGTCATGGCGAAATCGTACACAGTGCATAATAATTCAATCAAAACATTGGGTTAGCTTCAGAACAAAGTAATTAACATGAATCAAACTTTAAAATTCTCAAAAAATGCATGGATTGATATGCACGATTCTGAAATTTTTCATGTACAGTTCAGGTTCAATATACCAATTCTTTGAGCTTTGAGGAATGATATTGATGGGAACACGTTCAGTAACACTTGAGCAAGCTAATGGAACAAGAATTGAGACCTGAATCGTCCTGGAAGGCTGTTTTCAGAATTGACTTTGTGGAGAAAAATTTCAAGTTTGCTTTGTGTTCTTTTGCGCGGCTTAGTCTATTTCTTGATTAGGGTTGTGTTCTAGCATATGTAGTGAGTCCATTAGGTTAACAAAAGTAGAACAAATCCAATGCAATGATGGTTTTGAAGATTGGATTTTCAAGCTTTGTTTTTTCAATCTTTTCCATACAATTTTGTGTCAATTAGGATCCAATCAAACCAAATCTTCCCATATTTGAATGTGCACGAATTATTGAGTCTAAAACATGTGCAAAAAGATTTGTTAGGTTAAATTAAGTATTTTTCATATATTTAAATGATTTAAATGAATTAATATAAATAAAAATTCAAATAAATAAATAAAAAATGAGAAAATACTTCCCTTTGGGCCAAGTGGTCGTGCACATGTCATGGATGATGAATCATGGAAGAAAAATGGGCCCATTAGCAATTTTAGGTCATTTGAATCAATGTTGACTTTTCAAAATATCCAAAAATTTCCCAACTTCCACAAGGCATAACTTGCTCAATTTTTAAGCTTTTCTCATGTTATTGGACATTTTGGAAAGGTCTTTGAGTCCTCTAACCAATTTCTTTGGTCCCATGTCATTTTGATTTACCAATCTCAAGTTATGGCCTTTGACTTAAAGTCCTTTTTTGCTGACTTTTGAAAATGATCTATAATGTTGAAATTGATAACTTTTTGTGAGAGCATTTCTTGGACTTGAAGTATGAAGATGAGTTGTAGGAAATGTCTTTCTATTCAAAATGAGCTTTGGATGGAATTTTTCTGATAATCCATGTGAAAGTTATGCCCTGGTCAATTTCAGTTGACTTTTTCAGCTGTCCAAATAAGGAAACTTTTGCATCTTGATGATTTCTGAGCCAGATTTTGAGAATCATGATCAAGCATTGATCAAATGATGTTTGTGGCTTCAAAATGATATGTTGACCCAAAAATTGAACTTTTGACTATCAAATGACCATTTTGCCCCTACAGTTGACTGTAGTGCAATTAGGGTTTTTGACTGTGCAATTTTGAGCTGAATGTTTTGAAACTTGATATGAGGATGCTTGACCATATTTGTAGGCATGTGAGACTTGATTGGACCTGTGGAAACTTCATTTTCTTGATCAGAACACAAACCCTAGTTTTGACTGTATAGGAGATCTTTGCACTGTGCACCCCTTGGAGAATTTTGAAGCATGACTTGGCAATTTCCTGAAGAATATGGGAGGGCAAATTTTGGGGTACAACAGTTGCCCCTGTTCAATCTTCTTAGACCTGAGGATGCAGATTGGCGGACGCGCCTTTCGTAATCCGAGGGTAGAAGATGATTGAACACTAGAGTGCCCAGAAATTTGCGCTCACATAGAAGCAGTGTGATGGAATGGGCTTATAGATGCCATTTCGAGGTCGATGAATAGGATGATGGGCTTATAGATGCCATATGGATGTCGATCGCGTAAGAGATTCCTTAGCGAGAACCTGCATACCTGCAAAAGAAACATGAGTACCTGACACGTTGCAGGAGTTGGTTTCAGGTGCTTGGCATAGATATGTCCCGACTGGTTACGGGAGCTGAGTCTGGAGCTTCACAAGATGACGAATGAACCAGGGATGGTTTCTACCTTAGCATGAATGGTAAGAGAACCTTGGGTGATTTTAACTTCACCAATGCTCGTTGAGAAAATCTTAGCGGGAATTACCATCTTTGCAGTATCGGGAAGAGAACCATAGGCAATTATAATTTGAAAGGGAATCACCTCACTCACCGCCGGAGAGGGAACTATAGGAAATTATAATCTGAAAGGAATTATCACCTCACTCACCGTCGGAGAGGGGATCATGGGAGATTATCACCTCACTCACCGTCGGAGAGGGAAACATCTGAAAAGGAATTACCACCTCACTCACCGTCGGAGAGGGGACCATAGGAGACTATCACCTCACTCACCGTCGGAGAGGGAAACATCTGAAAAGGAATTACCACCTCACTCACCGTCGGAGAGGGGACCATAGGAGACTATCACCTCACTCACCGTCGGAGAGGGAAACATCTGAAAAGGAATTACCACCTCACTCACCGTCGGAGAGGGGACCATAGGAGACTATCACCTCGCTCACCGTTGGAGAGGGAAACATCTGAAAAGGAATTACCACCTCACTCACCGTCGGAGAGGGGACCATAGGAGACTATCACCTCACTCACCGTTGGAGAGGGAAACATCTGAAAAGGAATTACCACCTCACTCACTGTCGGAGAGGGGACCATAGGAGACTATCACCTCACTCACCGTCGGAGAGGGAAACATCTGAAAAGGAATTACCACCTCACTCACCGTCGGAGAGGGGACCATAGGAGACTATCACCTCACTCACCGTTGGAGAGGGAAACATCTGAAAAGGAATTACCACCTCACTCACCGTCGGAGAGGGGACCATAGGAGACTATCACCTCACTCACCGTCGGAGAGGGAAACATCTGAAAAGGAATTACCACCTCACTCACCGTCGGAGAGGGGACCATAGGAGACTATCACCTCACTCACCGTTGGAGAGGGAAACATCTGAAAAGGAATTACCACCTCACTCACCGTCGGAGAGGGGACCATAGGAGACTATCACCTCACTCACCGTCGGAGAGGGAAACATCTGAAAAGGAATTACCACCTCACTCACCGTCGAAGAGGGGACCATTTGAAAAGGAATTTATAATCTGGGATAACTTCTACTGAGTCTTTATCAGAAAAATCTGTTGGGAGTCAATTTAGCTGGACTAGAGAAGGCCTTGAAATATGTTTGAGAATTTAACTGCATCTTTCCTGAAGGGTAAAGGTCAGTCATATGCAATACATGATATGGATTAAGCAGTGATGTTCTCAACATAAATGAGATTTGTATGATGCGTTATGATGTATGTGATGTTTTATGAATGTATGTTTTCGTCTAGGAAAGTAAATCCTTGACGGGTGCCGGGAAGTCACTCCTGGGCTGATATTGAAGTATTGATTTTGCTTCCGCTGGGGATGATAACTGCAAGAATACCGGTAGGAGAAGATGACTCCGTTGCGGAATAAACTTGGCAAATGACAGATTCTGCGGGGAGAAAAGATACTCTAGTGACCATGCTGGGAAGCAATACTCTGTGGGAAGAGGGATGCCTTGCTGAGTGTTGATAATAATTTGCTGGGGATATCTTTGCTGTATTGGAAGTGTTGATGGACTTCGCTGGGGTAAGAAGGCTTCGTCGAGGACGCTCTTTCCGTGGCTTTTGGCTGAGGATAACCCAGTTATATCCTGTTAAGGAAATAACTCTTTAAATTAAGCCGGACGACGCGTTCGTGTTCTGCGAGGGATAAGCTTCCAGAATATACTGGGGATAAGCTTACTGCTTGGGGATATAGATTCCACCCTTCCTGGGGAACTGGATTGGACTTCCTGGGGAAGTTTTGAACTGCGGGGAAAGTGATTCCTTTGAATGTTGGATATACCGCCGGGGAACAATCTTTAGACCAAGACTGTCGGGGATGCTTGTTAAGAATATATGTATCTTGCTGCTGGGGAATGTTGAGATCTGCTTGAGGATACTCAACTTCCTTAAGATTGATAATAGCTTTGCTTGGGAAGAATGTACTGACTTGCTGGCTCACTCTCTGGGGAATTAGGATATCTGGTTATGTTCTTCGGCTGAACCTACCTTGGCACCTTAGTGGATATAACAATTAGATCGCTGAACAACTCATCATTGCCCCTGTTTCTGAAGTGGGAGAGGAAGACCTGTGAGGTGCTGATAGTTGTTGATGGACAAACTTTCTTCAGGTAGGCCAGTGACAAGATGACGGGACATAGTCGTACGCTTTTGATCCCTAATTTTTGCCTGGACCGCCCTTTCGGGTTTTCAGTCCACCGGGATACCCATTTTTGCCCAAGCCGCCTTTTCAGGTTTTCGACTTGCTGGGTGTACATATTTTTCCATTTTCATCCCTTATTTTTGCCCGAACCCTTTTGGTTCGCCGGGAAGCCCTTATTTTTGCCTAGGTGTGTCAACCTAGCGGGTCTTTGATTGTGCGTAGTATTTTTTCGACTATGTCCACACTTTCCGGATGTAGGGAGTTGCCCCTATTAGAAGTGTTTTGTCATGCCACCAGAAAGTGTTTGATCGGGCAAGATTCGTTGCTGGAGTGCCCCAAGTGACTCAGGCGGAGATTTGCCCCAGGCTATTTGGCCTTTTGAGAGATTCTCCGAATCTTGATTGGATTGCCCCAGATGATGGATCATAGTCATACCTGCCCCTTGATTGGACGTGCTTTTGTTCACTAGGTATTCGTCGTGCGAATTTCCCTGCTGTTCAAACAAAAAGTCATATGCAAACGAAGTTATGTTAAAAATGCAAAGCTTATGTCTGTCTTGAAGATTTTGAAAATGCATTCTTTTCATAAAACAAGTGATTGTTTGTAAAACGTGATGTCAACTCCTTCTTTATAGTAAGCCTTAAGGAGTCAGGATACCTTTCGTCACAGTATGCTTTCAAACTAACCCATGCTTCAGCTAGGACTTTTAAGGGTTGTAACGTGGCCTGGTTCACGGTTTAAGAAACAAAGGATAAAGGCTCAAATTATTTGTACCCACCCGCTCTTCGTGATGTTCTTCAATCCTAAACTCAGTTGATCGTGCGTTAGACCTTATTTGAGTTTTTGCTCTGATTTTCCGGTGATGATTCGGATGTTGATAACTTATTTTGAATAGGCAGTCATTCCTTTTTTGTTGAGGGTTTGTAAGACCTCTTTCTTGTCTGATTTTTGTGTTATCCCTTTCTTTTTTGCCTGAACTGTTTCCTTTTTTTGGAATTACAGTCAGCGGGATGCCCCAGTTTTGTAAGTCTCCTTCATGGGTTTTGACTTAATGGGCTTTTCATTTATGAATTTTTTGATAATGACTGCCTGTCTTTACGATTGTTCGGAACCATCACTGTCTTTCTTTTTTCGTAAGGATCTCTTTGGTGCCATTTGTTGCGCACTTGGATCAACTGAGAGAACTACCCTGCCCTAGGTTATGATAAAGGGTTTTAATTTCGAAAAGAAAAACTCCTACTTCTTTGGCTCAGAGGGGTTAACGAGGGATTATCTTCCTTATAACTCCAGTGTTTGGGAATTGAAACAATGCATATACCTCATCAGCGGGGTCTGTTCAAAAGCATACTGTGGATGTCGTGGTATTGTTTTCGTCATCCTCCCTCAAGAGGCTTAGAATTATCAATTAAGAGTTGACATCAGAAAAAATATGAAAATAATTTGCGTTTAGTGAATACGAATATATTGATTCAAAATAGACATAAGCGATGCATTAATGCGATAACAATGTTTAACATGAATAAATGTTTGAACAAAAGAAAATTGCAATCTTGAACATTCGAATGAACAAAAGTCTTTTCAGTCTTAGCCATGTTTTGGCAAGGGATCAGTGATCACGTTGGGAGTCTCGGCGGGCTCGAACTCGATCTCTTTAGCATCGATCATGTTCTGAATCTTGTACTTCAGTGCCCAACAATCCTCAGTATCGTGCCCCGGGCTACCAGAATGGTAAGCGCACCTTGCTTCTGGGTTGTAACTTGGAGAGGAGGTCTTTGGATTTGCAGGAGGGTTGATCACCGCAATCAGGTTCATCCTTAACATGTGCTGTAAAGCTCGTGACCATGGCATGTTGATGTTGGTGAATTGTCTCTTAGGCTTGTCCGACCTGTTCTGATCAAACCGTTGTTCTTGGCGAGGTCGTTGTTGGACCTGTGAAGTAGTAACAACTCGGAGAGGTCTATTCATTGGACCCGACCTTTGCCCTCTTGGAAGCTGTTCCATGACCTGGTCCCTGATTTGGGCTGGTTGCTTCATGCCTTGAGGAAGTTGGCTGGTCATGGCTCTCAGCTCTCCTTGCTCCTGAGCTCGACCTTGAATGAGGGCCCTTTGCCCCAGTATCTGGGTTTTCAATGTGTCTACCTCAGCTTGTAGACGTTTCAGCTGTTCGTCCTTGTCATCTTCAGGACTTTTTCTGATCAGATTCCCCATGAGGAGTGCCCTCAACTCTTCCTGCCCCTTGGATAGACCTAGGAAGATTTCCCTGAACTGAGTCTCTTGAGCATGAAGACCCTGGTTACCTTGTTGGGAAGCCATTGCTGAAATAAACAGCGAGAAGGGTAAGTGACCTGCAACAAGGATATCTGCTATGAAATGATGTGTATGATATGTATGCAATGTTTTCAAGGACCTCGCGGGGTAAACAAGAAGTTTGTTAGAACTCGGGTCCGGTAGTTTGATTGAAGGAACTGCATGTGGTTGAGAGTCCTTATTTAAAGGTTCAAAGGCTCACCATATCCAGTGGGTCATAGCCTATGACTTTAGTCATCATGTCTGGTTTTGATTTCCAATCAACCTTGGTTAGGGGAACCTTCCTCAAGAGTCAGAGCTCACCATATCAAGTGGGTCATAGCCCCTGACAACTTTGGCTAGAGGAAAATAAATTCTCTTTGCCCCTTGCTGGACAGTTGGTTCATCATGACCTGCATCACAAGCCTTTGAGATCCTTGAAATGGATTAGTCTTTATGCAAGATGTATGCAATGGTATGATGGTATGATGTCATGTTATGCGTGGGGTAATGTGAGTAACTCTGTTATGAGTCCCAATTAAGGACTGCAAGCCAAAACCTGCAAGAAACTCAAGTAAAACCTGTTATGAGTCCTAATTAAGGACTATAAATGAAACCTGCAAGAAACTTAGTAAACCTGTCATGGGTCCCAGTTAAGGACTAAATAAAACCTGCAAAATACTAAGCAAACCCTGTTATGAGTCCCTGTTAAGGACTATAAGCAAAACCTGCAAGTAGTTCATGTGTCAGATAACAAGCATGCAAGTAGGCAAGTACGAAAACACACAAGTCACACAAGCGAAGCCCTTAGAGTTTAGGCCAGCATGAGGTCTAGGTATTACCCTCTTTCAGTTTGTTGGTTCATACCTGTCCTATCAGAAGTAACCGGGTTCTAAGGGTCCCAATATCACGGGATTGCTTTCATTGTTCATCGTTTCGATTTAGCCACTGAACTGGCGACCGAAATATTCCAGAAAAGCAACCCTCAATTGAGTGTAGTATCGAGTATCAACCAACCTCGGACTGCACCAAAGTCAGTTATCTCACTACCCTAAAGAGGCCAAGATAGTTCAATTAAGGTTCCTAAGGTCTGTTGATGCTTCACGACACCACGCGGAGGCCCCGTACTCTCCTTGACTGAACTCAAGGGTTACCGGTACACACCAAAGTGCCACATCAACATAGCAGACTGTTTCAACCATGTCGGTATACCCCGCACAGTTCCCTCACAGCCTTGTTGCTACTTTCTAAGAAGGGTATCCCCCAGATCCAGGTTAGGATCTATAGAACTCCCAAGCAACCCACAATTTAAAGCACACAAGGAAAGAAATTGAAAACATAGTTATGAACTAACCCTAAGGTATACCTCACTTTAAGATTATATCCCCAGCAGAGTCGCCAGTTCTGTGATCGGTGGATCTGGAACTGACTGTTTAACGCTGGTTCGCGAAATGTCGCGGAAGCAAGAGTCGCCACCGTCTTTTATTTTCTCCAAATGGAAAGGACAAAAGCACAGAAAAATTCCTTATAGAGATTGCTCTCGGTTCGGGAGGTAGATTATAGAAAGGGAAGGTGTTAGCACCCTTTCTATCCATGGTTATCCATGGGCTCTTAGATACTTGCTCATTGTGTTTTCAAAATGTTTGTTTGCTTTTCAACTGTGGGTTTTAAAAAGTTTCTTTGAAAATTTCAGTTCGACTCTTGTATCAGTCCTCAAGAGTGTTTGAAAAATTGCTTTCGAAAGCTTTTTGAAAATGTGTTGGTGTGAAAAGTATTTTTGAATTTGTTTTGAAATTTAGAGCAAGTATCAAGAGTCGTCTACCTACCCTAAGGAATTCGTCTGTGTAAATGTCCTTTAAAGTAGTGCCATCCCACCATTGAGAGGTAGGTAGCACCACCGTTGGAGGTGTTCGGGTCAATTCGAGGTTCGGGACATGGTGATCACCAGAGCAATGGGAAGACACCTTAGAAGCTACCCTCATGCCAGGTTCCCGGATCATGAGGACTTACTAAGACGTCCTCTACTCGACGATCACCTTTCGAGGCAAGGCAACAGTGAGGCGTACCCTATGGGTGGTGTGTGATTTGTGTGTCAGATTCGTTTATTTTTGTCTTGTCATGTTATTGGTGTTCTACGCTTGTTTTTATTTAAGGCCATTCATTCTTGCATGTTTTGTTTTAACAGTTAAAAATTGCGAGGAAAATAAAATCTAAAGCTATTACAAATGGCGCGGGTCCACATCGCCAAAATTAACCAGGACCCGATTTGACAGAAAAATAAATAAAGAAATTAAAGAATTAAAAGTGCGAGAAGTAATTTACATGGCTTCAGGAGAGGTACATAATTATTTAAGCAAAATAAAATAAATATGCGAACGAATAAGAAATTAAGAACATGGGCGTTGGACCCTTTTGCAAAAATTAAAATTAATGAGGAATTAAAATTAAAATTAAAAGAAGGCAGGAATTTGTTTTTTTTTTTGGTGTTTTTAATGTTTTAAGATTTAATAGAAAAGGAATTAATTGAAATTAACTACTAACCCTAATTCTACTTTATTTTAATTTATTAAGAAGACGTTAAAATTTAACCTAAATTAAACCTAATTTTTATGCACAATTTTAATTATGAAAATAAAATAAATAATATTATTGTGGAAAAGAAAAATTAAAAAGGAATAAAAACATTAATTAAACCTAATTCTACTTCTTTTTAGATTTATTAAAAGTATTAAAATTAAACCCTAATTTATACTAAATTCAATTATATACAATTTGTTTATGAAAATAATTAAAATAAAATACTTATTATATTTTGCTTTTTTTTCTGATTTTTTTTTTAGGTGTTTTATGATTTTATGAAAATATAATTAATTAAACAAACAGTAATTAAAAGAAAAATAAAAAATTATAACAAGAATAAAAAATAGAGAAAATTAAGAGAAGTTGCAAACCAAGGGGGTATCAGTCCCCAAAGTGGAGGTCTGGCCCAAGAATTCTGAGCCCAATAACCTTGAAATTTGTTGACTTTTCCAGGCACTATGTGGCACCTTTGACCAGGCTTATGATGCGCTTCCAATCTACGCCCTTGATTTGATCTCCAGGGACACATGGATGTGAGATATTTGAAGACATATGGTACGTCTGCAGCCTTGAAGCGCATGGGAATTGTTATTGCAAAATAATATGGAAACATGTAAGACCTGGGGCTCGAACCCAGGTCATGGACATTGCAAACGTGTACACCTACCACTGAGCCATTACAACGCGTTTGTTAAATAAATAAACAACAATTAATATAATATGAAACAATGCCTTAATACCTTCAGCGCACGAATTTTTAAATCACCCTATCACCGTGTGCCACGAATTCGTCTTCTCCACCTTCCTGAAACACAAAACATTTAGGCCACGGTTTTACACGCGTTCTGTTAGGCAGCTTATGGGAAAATAGCGAATAGGTCTTAGAGGGTCAATAAATTAGGCGCGATAGTTGCTTCTTCTTCGTCCACAGGCGCTGAGTCGAATGGTGGTGGTTTTGAGTCTCAATTTTTCCTCGTTTCAAAATCCCCAATTTTAAGCTTTGAAAACCCTAGAAAACAATCATGGCGAAATCGTACACAGTGCATAATAATTCAATCAAAACATTGGGTTAGCTTCAGAACAAAGTAATTAACATGAATCAAACTTTAAAATTCTCAAAAAATGCATGGATTGATATGCACGATTCTGAAATTTTTCATGTACAGTTCAGGTTCAATATACCAATTCTTTGAGCTTTGAGGAATGATATTGATGGGAACACGTTCAGTAACACTTGAGCAAGCTAATGGAACAAGAATTGAGACCTGAATCGTCCTGGAAGGCTGTTTTCAGAATTGACTTTGTGGAGAAAAATTTCAAGTTTGCTTTGTGTTCTTTTGCGCGGCTTAGTCTCTTTCTTGATTAGGGTTGTGTTCTAGCATATGTAGTGAGTCCATTAGGTTAACAAAAGTAGAACAAATCCAATGCAATGATGGTTTTGAAGATTGGATTTTCAAGCTTTGTTTTTTCAATCTTTTCCATACAATTTTGTGTCAATTAGGATCCAATCAAACCAAATCTTCCCATATTTGAATGTGCACGAATTATTGAGTCTAAAACATGTGCAAAAAGATTTGTTAGGTTAAATTAAGTATTTTTCATATATTTAAATGATTTAAATGAATTAATATAAATAAAAATTCAAATAAATAAATAAAAAATGAGAAAATACTTCCCTTTGGGCCAAGTGGTCGTGCACATGTCATGGATGATGAATCATGGAAGAAAAATGGGCCCATTAGCAATTTTAGGTCATTTGAATCAATGTTGACTTTTCAAAATATCCAAAAATTTCCCAACTTCCACAAGGCATAACTTGCTCAATTTTTAAGCTTTTCTCATGTTCTTGGACATTTTGGAAAGGTCTTTGAGTCCTCTAACCAATGCCTTTGGTCCCATGTCATTTTGATTTACCAATCTCAAGTTATGGCCTTTGAATTAAAGTCCCTTTTTGTTGACTTTTGAAAATGATCTATAATGTTGAAATTGATAACTTTTTGTGAGAGCATTTCTTGGACTTGAAGTATGAATATGAGTTGTAGGAAATGTCTTTCTCTTCAAAATTAGCTTTGGATGGAATTTTTCTGATAATCCATGTGAAAGTTATGCCCTGGTCAATTTCAGTTGACTTTTTCAACTGTCCAAATAAGGAAACTTTTGCATCTTGATGATTTCTGAGCCAAATTTTGAGAATCATGATCAAGCATTGATCAAATGATGTTTGTGGCTTCAAAATGATATGTTGACCAAAAAATTGAACTTTTGACTGTCAAATGACCATTTTGCCCCTACAGTTGACTGTAGTGCAATTAGGGTTTTTGACTGTGCAATTTTGAGCTGAATGTTTTGAAACTTGATATGAGGATGCTTGACCATATTTGTAGGCATGTGAGACTTGATTGGACCTGTGGAAACTTCATTTTCTTGATCAGAACACAAACCCTAGTTTTGACTGTATAGGAGATCTTTGCACTGTGCACCCCTTGGAGAATTTTGAAGCATGACTTGGCAATTTCCTGAAGAATATGGGAGGGAAAATTTTGGGGTACAACAACCTTCAAGTATCATCATGGACCCCTAAAGTTACTCATGACAAGTTTCAAGCCTTGAATCACATTTTTCCAAGCAAACCATTCACAAAGGGCAAAATGGTCATTTGCACGCGGTCTAACTCTGACTTTTGGACTAAAACCAAGTTCCAAGAATCATATTTCATCAAGACATGTTGGAATATGAAGTTTGTATCATCAAAAAGTTCTAAAGCCGAATTTACTATGGAAAAGCCAAATTCTAAATACTTGGGATTTTTTCTAAGTATTTAAGAAAAATGACACTTCATAACTTCTGAGCCAGCCTCTAGGCAGGTGCAGTCAGAAGTTGTAAACATGGTTCAGCACATAAGTCTTCAGTCAGAACTTGGCTTTTCAGCATCTACTCAAGTTCAGTCAGAGTTTGCTAGGGTAATTCAAAGAAGGTAATAAAGCGTGATACGAATCCTGAAAACTCCTTCAGAACATGCTTTGAGCCAGAAGATAAGAGGATCAAAAGATTGGATGCTACACTGAAGCAGAACTTCTAATCCAGAGCTTACAAAGGTAAATCAGAGAAGGTTACTAGAAAACCTGGGGAATCCTTCAGAACACGCTGAGGCAACAAGGTACAAAGATCAGAAGTTGGATATTTGTCCTAAATAGAACTTCTGATCTAGAATTAAGCAATGATGCAAAATCTCACATTACAGGATTTCTGATTTTGACAAATATCATCATCATTTAATGCTCATTAATGCTTACAACCACTTTTGAGTCTTTGTCTGAAGGATCTCTCCACGTGTAGTGTAGAAATACTTTTTTACAGAATTAGGTAAGGGTCCATGCGCTACTTTTTGCTTGTAGGTTCACTTTTCCTTAATCCCTGCTTGCTAATCCAGCCTAAGCTAAAAAACTGTCAACTATCACACCTTTTCTAGAACTTGCTTCAAGAGCAAGTCATCATCTAGCGTATGATGTTGGCGCTACTTGACTTTTTCAAACCCACAAACTTTGCCTATAAATAGAACACCATTGGTCACTGAGAAGGAGGGGGGAAATTTGTAAAAGAAGTCAAAACTTTGAAAAAGAAAAGCCTTGAATCCTTGCCAAAATTCCAAGAGTTCTAAGAACTGTAAACACAACACATAAAACCTTGTTAACTTTTGATTCCCTGCATTCAAAACTCCACTTGTTCTCAATTATTTCTTGACATAGAAACATTCACACAGTTTCTGATCCACACGTTGGAAACTGCCTAAACTTCTATGTTCATATTGCTATACATTTTCCATCCATCCATTCAAAGAAATCAGAACATCACCTCCTTGACATCCCTAGAAGTTGAAAACTTCCAGCTTACTGAGTACGTGAAGACGCTATTCAGAGCTTCATCAGAGTTGAGGTTAACCCCATTTCACAGAATTTCTTCCAGCTACAAGGTAAGTTTCTGCTGACCCTCACCACATTAATTAAGCATTAACAGATTTACATGCTCAGATACAATGTAGATATCAGGTTTTTGGTGTCATACATACTCTGAAATTTCATACATTCTATCTGCCTAAGTAGGGAATAAATTAGTTCAGAGCTTCTTGAAGAAACTAGAACTCCGAGTTAGGATTAGCAAATGCATGCTTACCTCTGATTTATAGTCTTGATTTTTCTTATCTTCTGAAACGCTATGACACCTGTTATAACTGTTCTATGCATGTCTTCTGTTTTGTGGAGAAATAACTAAATTACAGATGTTCTGAGTAGCATAGAGAGAGAGACCAAGTTCTACCAGTGGTCTCAGAACTTCTGAAGTCTGTTTTTGTTGTCGGTGGTATCAGAACTTTTGAAGCTTGTTTTTGTTGCCAGTGGTATCAGAACTTCTGAAGTTTGTTTTCATTGCCAGTAATATCAGAACTTCCGAAAACTACTGTGTCCCCGGTGGGCTCAGAACTTCTGACCTTATACATTTTCACTAACAGGTTTCTGTCTTGCAGCGTGCCAGGGTCAGAACCTCTGACTTCATTTCATTAGAAACACACTGATTCTTTTTTTTATTATTTCGCTATCATTCTCCCTTTCATTAATCATCCAACATCCAAAGTATTTCCTTTATACTTTATTTTTGGTTTCTTAGAACAAAAGACCGAAAACATTTTCTTAAAACAAAACCAGTTTCGTTTCACATGTTTTGTACTTTCTTATGAATTTAAATATGGTTGTAATACTAATTTAGGGCTTATTTTCTTTGCAATCCCCATTCATAAACTTGTATACCCCATCTCCTAGATATTGTAATAGCGTAGGACTTTACATTTCTGCAATTTATCACTTTCAAATATAAATGCTAGTAATTAGGCGTGTATGGCAAGATAAAACCAACAAGTAGACCACCAAAAATCAAAGATTAAATGCATGTAATCAAACACACTTTGCACACATGCACCCTTAGGATAATCTCACTTGTTACCTTATAAAATTAGCCATGTTATGTATGTGGGATGTCTTAGCACGAACGAATCGAAAAATACAAGATCATAGTCCCTCGATGACGCTACCAAAGTTGCCTTTCAAGATGATCTTAGTCCCTAAAGAAAAGGTGCTAAGTCATCTCACAACATTGCTATCATGGTCATACGATGACACAACGCTCGTCCCTTCACATCCGACGATGGGGCTTCTTACCAAAATGATGGTAAGGTAGCAACATCTAAAGGAGGAGGAAAAGCACATCTAAGACCTTTTGAGTAGGTAGATTACGTTTAGTTGCTTGCTCACTCTCAAAACAAATATCCTTTCTATTTTCCAAAAAATCACATACACTTTCCAAACATCTTTCCAAAAATTGAAATATTTTCAAAAGCTCAACACTTTGCATACATTCTTACAAATGAGAATTATTGCAAAGTTTGCCTAAACGATGGCACCTTTTCAAAATACTTTCAAAACCACAAAAAGCACATTTTCAAATAAAATCAAGTGATCTAGAAAGTAACTAAGAGCCCATGGAAAACCATGGATGAAAAGGGTGATAATACCTTCCCTTTTCATAATCTACCCCCCGAACTCAAGAAAAAATCTCTAAAGGTCTTTCCTGTGCTTTTTCACCTTTCCTTTTGGATAAAAGAAAATTCGGTGACGACTCTTACTAAACCACAACATTTGCAAACACAAACACAAAACCTCAAATCAGTTCTCCCACTGCATCACAAAACTGGAGACTCTGCTGGGGAATTAATAATTAAAAGTGGGGTTACCTTAGGGCTAGATCATATTTTTTTGCTTACATTGTTTGACTTGTTTTCTTTACATTATGGTTCTTTGTTTGGGTTTGAAATCCTCTACCCGGATTTGGGATACATTATAGGCAAATAGCAATACGTTGTGGAAACTGTGTGGGGTATACCGACATGGTCTAAGAAATAGCTATGTCAGTGTGACATATTTATGGGTATCGGTAGCCTTTGAGTCAATCAAAGAGAATACGAGGCCGCTGAGTGATGTCATGAAGCACTAATGAACTTCTAGAACCCTTTACTTGACCAACTTGGCCTTTAGGATGTAGTGAGATGACCGGCTTTGGTGCAGTCAGAAGTTGGTAGATACTCGATACTACGCTCATTGAGGGTTGGTTTCTTGGGATATTTCGGTCGCCATTAAAGAGGCTTGAGCTAAAACAATGACCAAGGAAACAATCAGGTGATATTGAGCTCCTTAGAACCCAGTTACTATTACTAGGACAGGTTTAAGCCAACTAAACTTCAAGAGGGTATTTACCTATAAAACCCCATGCAAGCCTAAACTAAGAACTTGTTTTCTTTGCTTGTATATGCATACTTCTACATAACATCATGGACATCATGAACATCATATTCATTCACTAACCATTTCAAGGATTTTGGAGATTCATCTTTGTTCTTGTTTTGTAGGACATGGATTCACTTCGCAGGAAAGCTATCCAAGTCAACCTTGTAAGAATTCCTCCACAACTTAAGGAGCTAGCTTCAAGGATCCCTGAGAACTCTCCATTCACCGATACACTGTCGTCTACTCAACTTGGTCACCTCCAACATAGATGAGGATATGATGAAGGTGATCTTCCAGTTCTTTGATCATTTGCACCATGGCTTCACATTTCCCGACTATCAGCTTGTGCCCACTTTGGAAGAATTATCTCAACTCTTGAGGATTCTCATTCTCAATCAACTACCTTTCAACGGTACGGAAAGAGACCCAAAGCCAGAAGAGATTACTCAAGCTTTGCACTTGCACTCATCTGATGTCACAACTCATTGGGAAACTAGAAGTGGTGTCAAAGGATTCTTAGCAAAGTTCCTGTTTGAGAAAGCCCAAAGTTGTTGGAATTCCTTAGACTTGCAAGCTTTTGAGGAAATTGTGGCTCTTCTCATCTATGGGATGATTTTATTTCCCAATCCTGACCAACTCATAGATGTGAGCACCGTCAAAATCTTCATGTCACGCAATCTGGTGCCTACATTGCTAGGGGATATCCTACACTCTTTTCACACTCGCACAATGAGGAAAAGAGGTGTCCTTATGTGTTGCACTCCTCTCCTGGAAAGATGGTTTATTTCTCATCTTCCCCAATCAGTCTTAAAGAATGAGCAAGGATTAAGGTGGTCACAAAGGTTAATGACGCTCAAACATTCAGATATTCATTGGTGCTCCCGATCCAAAGAAAATGTTATCATTATTGACCATTGTGGGGAATTCCCTAATGTCCCTCTACTTGGCATTAGGGGAGGCATCACCTACAACTCATGCTTAGCTCTAAGACAGTTTGGATACGCCCGAAGGGATGGCCCGCACGAGATACTGATTCAAGGTTTGGTATTCGACTACGACAACGGCGATCAAGGTCTTCGCCATAGATTCATCCGAGCTTGGAGGATGTTAAGCAAGGTGGATAGTAAGACTTTGGGACACAAGAATTCAATCTCTCTTGAGCCTTACCTCAAATGGGTACGAACCCATGCTCAAAGTCTTATGATGCCTTATCCTTCCATCCTTCCGGTGATCATTGAGCCTGTCAAGGAGGGAGAAGTTCCATACACTATCCTACATCCTGACATGCCCACATCTCTTGAAGACTTAAAAAGGGATTGGATACAGCTCAAAGGAGAGCGAGATACTTTCGTAGCCCAATTCTACGCAAGCGAGAAGACGGTTTTGGAACTCACTAGGTTACTTCATGAGGAGCAGACTCTAAATGCCTACATAGCACCAAAGAGGATGCACACTACTTTTTCATCTTAGATTTTTGTATTATTTTGTCCAAGGGGCATTGATGTACTCAAACTTTATCTTATTAATATAACGTGTGCTTCCTTTTTGTCTAAAACGAACTTGAATCTTTAAAATCCTTTAAAACATTGCATATCCGCATATCATTCATCATAACATAATCAGGTCTTTTACAATGAGTTTCCTCATCTCTCTACTGTTTATTTCAGTAAGATGGATCTCGAACAGATAGTCAAAGATCTCTAAGTTCAAAACACGCAGTTTCAACAGTTACTCATGACCCTAGCCAAGGGGCAAGAAGAGTTGAAGACTCTGCTGGCTGAGAAAAGAAAAAAGAAAACAAAGAAATCCACGGGGGTTTTGAACATGGGGATATGGTTTCAAGGGCATACTAGAAGAACCTTAAATTTCGCAACAACGTCCGGTGAAGGAGAGGGGAAAGGAAAGGAAACAACAGTTCCGTCAGAATCTGAAGAGGAGGAAGAAGAGGAAGACTACTCTGACGAACAGTATCCTCCAGCTGATGATAAGTACAAACATCTTAAAGAACGTTTGAGCGCTATGGAAATACAAAAGGTGCCAGGTCTAGACTTTGAGGAATTTGGACTAGTGTCAGGAATTGTAATCCCACCAAAATTTAAAGTGCCTTTGTTTGCAAAATATAATGGGGTGTCATGTCCTAAGATGCATCTCTGGTCATATGTGAGAAAGATCCAGCCGCACTCCGTCGATAAAGATTTGTGGGTGCATTTTTTCCAAGATAGCTTATTTGGAACACAACTCGATTGGTTTTACCAATTGGAAAGGGCCAACATCCACAAATGGGAAGATCTTGCTGCGGCTTTCTACAAGCAATACCAGTATAATGCAGAGTTGGAGCCTACCCGTGCTCAACTTCAGAGTATGGATATGGCTTCAAATGAGGGTTTCAAGGATTACGCGTAGAAATGGAGAGATCTAGCTGGGAGAGTGCAACCCCCTCTGTCTGAAAGGGAGTTGGTGGATATGTTCTTAGGCACTCTATCGGGCCCTTTCTTCAACCACTTTATTGGAAGCTCATCTGCAAGATTTACCGAGTTAATACTAACCGGAGAAAGGGTGGAAGCAAGCATAAAAAGTGGAAAGATTCAGAAGGATTCATCTGCTTCTACAGCTGTGAGGAAACCTTTCATTGGGAAGAAAGAAGTAGTTGTTGTATATCCATAAAGGAACCAAGGGAGAGCCGAGCGCCGACCAAAGGTAGGGGCTGTCATGATCCCAAAGCCTACATCTGATCAACCAAGAAGTAATCAACCGAGGGTGGAGAGGCCAGTCTGGCAATTCACCAGAATCAATATGACTCTAGCCCAGGTTTTACCGCACCATCTAAAATCCAATTTGGCAACTTTAAAAGAAGCTCCAAAGAACCCCAACATAGTGTCCCCTCATTATCACCCAAATTCCAGATGCGCATATCATTCCGAAAGTCCGGGTCATGACACTAACAATTGTTGGGCCTTGAAAAAAAATTCAAGACCTTATAGATGCAAAAGAGATTGAGTTTGATGCACTAGAGAAGCCAAACGTCATTTCTGCTCCTATGCCTAGACATGGTCACCACACTAATGTTGTTGAAGAAGATTTGTTTGTTACCACAATTGATGAACTCTTGACTCCACTCCCAATCATCAAGATAAATTTGTTAAAAGTCGGTGTATTCCTGGGTTGTAATGAAGACTGCCATCTTTGCTTATCCTCACCAACTATTTTCCCTTTGTTGAAAACAGGAATTCAAAGCTTGATACACAACAAAGAGATCATGTTTGAAAGTACTCATGTTTCACCTGTTCCTGTTGAAGACGTTTCAATCGTAACCATCTCCGCCAATTCTTCCAGGGTCCCCAAAAGACCCGTTAGAATTACATCGGTTCCAAAAACTACTCCTCTTATAATCACAATTCCTTGGCCAGTCCTGTATGAATCAGACAAAACTGTGCCGTGGAATTACGGTGGAGACATCTACTACCATGGCATCAAACAAGATGGGTTGGTCGCCGAAGAGATAAACTCCGAAGAAGAAGACTCCGACATTAGCAATATTACCGGAACCAGTAAGATTACCCTAAGCGGTAGAATCTTCTCTCCAGAAATCCCCCCCCCAAGGCAGTTTTTGGACCCGTGGTTGCTCCGAAGGTTACTTCCATACCGCTAATCATCTCTGCAAGTGCTCCTATTGACAAAGATGAGACAACCCCTGCTATCATTCCTGCCAACACTTCTACTGCTGAAACTCGAGGAAAAAGTATTCAAGTGGAGCCTGTTCGGACAAAGGCTCAACCACTGACTATTTCTGAAACCTCTAAGAAAGAGATGGAGGAGATCCTGAGAATAATAAAGAGGAGCGACTACGACGTAGTCGAACAGTTGGGGAAAACTCCCTCCAAAATCTCCATGTTGGTGTTGTTACTGTACTCCGAGGCACATGCGAAAGCCCTGGTGAAGTTTCTAAAGACAGCCCAGGTGCCTCAAGAGACGTCTGCTGACCAATTTCAAGATTGCATGGCCAGCTTGACGGTAGATAACGGCATAGGCTTCTCGGATGCTGATCTGACACCAAGAGGAAGAAAGCACAACGAGGTGTTGCATGTCTCTGTGGAATGTAGAGGCACAACTCTGGCTCATGTCTTGGTGGACACTGGATCATCTTTGAATGTTCTACCGAAGAAAGCTCTCGACAGACTGGACTGCGAAGGACTGACGTTAAAACCAAGTAACATAGTCGTAAGGGCATTTGATGGTTCAAAAAGGATGGTGCACGGGGAGGTGGATATCCCCATAAAGGTAGGGATTCAAACTTTCAACTTAACCTTCTATGTAATGGACATCCGCCTCTCTTAATCTTGTCTACTAGGACGGTCGTGGATCCATAATGCTGGCGCTGTCACCTCTACATTGCACCAGATACTGAAATATCCGGTCCAAGGAAAGATTATCATTGTCCATAGAGAGGAAGAATATATGATTAGCCACCTCAATTCCTTCAGGTATGTGGAATTGGACGGCGAGTTCATTGATACTCCTTTTCAACATTTCGAAGAATTCCCCCAAGAGGTATCAGTAACCAAGACGGTGTCCCAAATTCCCAAGATTACAAAACCTCCGCTCTAGATGTCATCTCTAAAAGACGCCAAGGAAGTAGTAGAGGAAGAAGGATGCATCATCTGGGGGCAACTTCCGGATATTCCGTATAAATCTGACAAGTTTGGTTTAGGGTTCACTTCAAGTGCTCAGAAGGCTGTACATCGTGCCCATGCTGGAGGGCCACCTTTGAAGATTAGCAACCGAGAGGTCAATACGGTAGAAGATGGTGAAGAGGATTGCAGCTTGGAAGATTGGATATTTCCAAATGTCAATGTAGGACTTAACAATTGGGAAGCCAGAGACTTTATCCTAATAACTTTCATCCCTCAGTAATTTATCTTTACATTTCTGTTGGACTTGTAATATTCACAAACAATTCGCACATTTAAAACCTTATGTCTTGCCCGAGGCACAATGGTCCATTTGTAAGGGTTATTATTTCATCTTCATATGACATTCAATGAATCATGGAAGTTTTTCACATACAAACTTTAGTGCTCATTATTTTTCTTTTACATTTTATTTTTAAGGATGGCTATACCCTTACACACACCCACACTCACAAATGCAGGTACCCCTCCACTCTGGATCCCATGGGTAACGATACTACTATGGCATTTTGTGACTCTGAGGATCTAATCTACCAAGCCGAAGACAAAGGTGAGGAAGATTGTGAAGTACCAGGGGAACTGGCCAGATTACTACAACAAGAGGAAAGAACCATTCAGCCTCATAAGGAACATGTGGATACAATCAACTTGGGTACCGAGGAGGATAAAAAAGAAGTCAAGGTGGCTGCCAATCTAGAGCCTAGTGTCAAGGAGTGTCTGATTCAGTTGTTGCATGATTATGTTGAGATCTTTTCCTGGTCATATGAAGACATGCCAGGACTTGATACAGACATCGTGGTACATCGTCTTCCAATAAGAGAAGACTGTCCACCAGTAAAACAAAAAGTTCTCCGCATGAGGCCTGATATGCTAGAGAAGATCAAAGTGGAAGTCATGAAATAATTCAATTTTGGATTCTTGGTTGTCACTTCCTATCCCCAATGGGTTGCCAACATTGTTCCCGTGCCTAAAAAGGACGGCAAAGTACGAATGTGCATGGACTATAGAGATTTGAATAGGGCCATCCCTAAAGATGATTTTCCACTCCCCCACATAGATATCCTGGTTGACAATATGGCCCAGCACAAATTGTTTTCCTTCATGGACAGATTCTCAGGTTACAACCAAATCAAAATGGCACCTGAGGACATGGAGAAAACAACATTTGTCACACAATGGGGCACATTCTGCTACAAAGTGATGCCATTTGGACTGAAGAATGCTGAGGCAACCTATCAACGCGCCATGGTAGCTTTGTTTCATGACATGATACATCATGAAATGGAGTTCTACATAGACGATATGATAGCCCGATCACAAACGTAAGAAGAGCACCTTGATCACTTGCAAAAGTTGTTTGAGAGATTGAAGGAGTACAAGTTAAGGATGAATCCAAACAAGTGCACATTCGGAGTACGGTCCGGTAAACTCCTAGGCTTTTTCGTCAGTAACAAAGGTATTGAGGTCGATTATGCCAAGGTTAAAGCAATACAAGAGATGACTGCTCCTCGTACTGAGAAGGAAGTCAGAGGATTCTTGGGACGCTTGAACTATATTACTAGATTCATTTCTCACCTAACAGCTACTTGTGAACCAATCTTCAAACTATTGAAGAAAAATCAAGTAGTCCATTGGAATGATGGGTGCCAGTTTGCTTTTGAAAAAATCAAAGAGTACTTACAAGAGCCTCCTGTGTTGATGCCACCAGTCGAGGCAAGACCACTGATCATGTATCTGACTGTTTTAGAAAACTCAATAGGGTGTGTATTGGGGCAGCATGACGAGTCTGGCCAAAAAGAGCATGCTATTTATTACTTGAGCAAAAAGTTTACCGACTGTGAAACCAGATATTCACTGCTCGAGAAAACTTGTTGCGCTCTGGTATGGGCTGCTCGCCGGCTAAGACAGTATATGCTAACTCATACTACCTTGTTGATATCTAAGATGGATCCGATAAAATACATCTTCGAAAAGCCTGCTCTGTCTGGGAGGATAGCTAGATGGCAGATGATCCTGACAGAATACGACATACAATATACTACCTAGAAAGCTATAAAGGGCAATGTATTGGCTGATCATCTTGCTCATCAAGCTGTAGAAGATTATCAGTCCATGAAGTTGAATTCCCGGATGAAGACATCGTGACATTAGACAATTATGGAGGAATCAGGCTATATGACGGACCTAAACAAGGATCCTGATGGACCCTGTTCTTTGATGGGGCATCCAATGCAATTGGTAATGGTATTGGTGTTGTACTCATATCTCCGGAAGGGTGTCATACTCCTTTTACTGCCAGAATTTGCTTCAATTGTACAAACAACATGGCAGAATACGAGGCGTGCATCTTTGGTCTCAGAGCTTCCATAAACTTGAGAATCATATCCTTAGACGTATTTGGAGATTCAGCTTTGGTCATCAGTCAGATCAAAGGGGAATGGGACACTAAACACCCAAACCTTATCCCTTACAAAGAACAAGTTTTGACATTGCTACCACATTTTGAGAAGATTACCTTCGAGCATTTCTCGCGAGAAGAAAATCAGCTAGCAGACGCTCTAGCCACAATGTCATCTATGTTTAAACTTAATTGGGATAATGAGGCTCCCCATATCACCATCGAACGAATGGATGAACCAGCGCATTGTCACGAGATTAATACTGAAGAGGTAGTGGACTAGCCTTGGTTTCATGAAGTCAAGAGGTATCTCGAGGTTCAAGAATATCCAGAAGGAGCTTCAATCAACGATAAGAAGTTCTTAAGGAAATTCTCTGCTAAGTTCTTCCTTAGTAATGGCATCCTGTACAAACGCAATCATGACTCCATTCTGCTTCGGTGTATGGATAAGATTGAGGCTGAAAAGATCATGGCCGAATTACATGAAGGTATTTTTGGCACCCACTCTAGTGGGCATACAATGGCGAAGAAAATCCTATGGGCAGGCTATTATTGGTATACCATGGAAGCAGATTGCTATCAGCACTCCCGAACCTGTCATAAGTGTCAAATTTATGCTGACAAGGTGCACGTACCTCCTGTTCCTATGAATGTCTTGACGGCTCCTTGGCCCATTACTATGTGGGGGATTGATATGATTGGAGAGATCAAGCCTACAGCCTCCAATGGACACCGCTTCATCTTAGTGGGTATTGATTATTTCACAAAGTGGGTTGAAGCAGCCTCCTTCGCCTTCGTTACTAAGAATGTTGTTGCTCGCTTCATCAAGCAAAATCCCATTTGCCGGTATGGTATCCCAGAAAGGATCATCACTGATAATGGTACGAATCTCAACAACACTATGATCACCGCCTTGTGCAAGCAATTCAAGATTCAGCATCACAATTCTTCTCCCTATCGGCCAAAGATGAATGGTGTTATCGAAGCTGCAAATAAAAATATTAAGAAGATCATACAAAAAATGACAGTCACGTACAAATACTGGCATGAGATGCTACCATTCGCTCTCCACGGGTATTGTACCATGGCTCGCACATTAATTGGGGCAACACCCTATTCTTTGGTATATGGCATGGAAGTTGTTTTGCCTATTGAGGTTCAGATCCCATCTCTGAGAATTATGAAGGATACAAGATTGAATGAAAATGATTGGATCCAGACTCGACTTGATCAACTGAACTTAATTGATGAAAAGAGACTTACTGTTGTTTGCCATGGTCAGATGTATCAAAAACGGATGATCAAGGCTTTCAACAAGAAAGTCAAACGGCAAGCATATCAAGTTGGGGTTCTAGTGATCAAACATATCATCTTGCCACAAAGTGATCCCAGTGGAAAATGGACTCTTACCTATGAAGGACCATTTGTAATCAAGAACATATTCTCCGGTGGGGCCATGATCTTGACCACCATGGACGGCGACGACCTGCCACACCCTGCGAACACGGACATAGTCAAAAGATACTACGCATAAGAGACCCGCTAGGTTGACACACCTAGGCAAAAAAAAGGGCATCCCGGTGAACCAAAAAGGTTCGGGCAAAATTTAGGGATAAAATAAAAAAAATTTGTACACTCGGCAAGTTGAAAACCCGAAAGGACAACTTGGGCAAAAAAGGGTTTCCCGGTGGACTGAAAACCGGAAAGGGCGGTCTAGGAAAAAATTAGGGAATTAAAGCATATGATTATGTCCCGTCGGACCACTTTACAGATAACCTTTGACTTCCACTGACAAACTCGGAGTTTCTGATCAATTCAATCATCTTCGGACGAAGCAACAAATAGACAAGATATTCGGAGATATAAAGGCTATAGCATAATGGGAACCCCATGGGATTATTACACCTATCTATCTTTCTTTGTATAAATTTTTCTTGTTTTATGGCACCATTCTCTTACTAGAATGTTTGTCTCCTTTGTACAAAATACTTACTCAAAGTCAATACAAAGATATCTCTTTGAAAGAACAAAAAAAAACTATTTGTCTTTTCTTTACGATTGTGTTTTGTTTGCAAACACGTCCAATGATTCATTGATGAACATATGCATTTGAACATAATTACTGTTTACAAATAAACAAAATCAGAAAGATAATTACTGATAGGTTGAAAGGACAGGAAAATGTCTCTAGGCTATTACCTAAGAAATCCCCACAGTACGTCATTTGAATCCCCAGCGAAACAAAATTTCATTTTTTTAAATCCCCAGTAGGAATCGTCAAAATTCTCAGGATTCCCTAAGCAGATCTTACAAGCACTACATGGCATTGCCCTCACAACAGAAGTTACTTTTCTCAACAAGAGTTCATCGATACTTCAGCTTCAAGACATGAAGATTCACATATCCTCAGAGCATTCAGGGATTTATTTTCCTCAATCCGACAGCAATACAGAAAATCAGCTCACATACACATCCATCGCAAACACATATCATAAACATTGATAAAGAAAATACATTGCATCATACATTTCATGCAACATAACTTTGTATTTTCAGCTAACATTTTACCCTTTTCAGGACAAAATTAACAGCTACCATTAATAATATGCAATCAGGATACAATACAGATACGCTCCAAACACGGATGCCATTCTGATACTCATTCAGATTCAACAATCAGGATACAGTACAGATACGCTCCAGACACGGATGCCATTCTAATACTCATTCAGATTCAACATTCAGATACAGTACATATACGCTCCAGACACGTATGCCATTCTGATACTCATTCAGATTCAACTTTCAAATACAGTACAGATACACTCCAGACACGGATGCCATTCTGATACTCATTCGGATTCAACTTTCAGATACAGTACAGATACGCTCCATACACGGATGCCATTCTGATACTCATTCAAATTCAACTTTCAGATACAATACAGACACGCTCCAGACACAGATGCCATTCTGATACTCATTCAGATTCAACATTTAGATACAGTAAAAATACGCTCCATACACGGATGCCATTCTAATACTCATTCAGATTCAACGTTCAGATACAGTATAGATATGTTCCAGACACGGATGCCATTCTGATACTCATTCAGATTCAATATTCAGATACAGTACAGATACGCTCCATACACGGATACCATTCTGATACTTATTCAGATTCAACTTTCAGATACAGTACAGATATGCGCCAGACACGGATGCCATTCTGATTACTCATTCAAAATCAGTCTCCAGATACAGTATAGATATACGCCATACACGGATGCCATTCTGATTACTCATTCAGATTCAGTCTCCGGATACAGTACAGATATGGGCCAGACATGGATGCCATTCTGATTACTCATTTATATTTAGTCTCCAAATACAGTACAGATATGCGCCAGACACGGATGCCATTCTGATTACTCATTCAGATTCAGTCTCCAGATACAGTATAGATATGCGCCAGACACGGATGCCATTCTGATTACTCATTCAGATTCAGTCTCCAGATACAGCTCAGATACGCTCCAGACACGGATGCCATTTTGATACTTATTCTTTCAGCTTACAACTTACAATTCAACAACCATTCTTGGATGGCATCTACAAGCCCATCTCCGACAAGATTCTATCACCTCTCCAAAGGGCATCTTTAAGCCCATTCCTTCAACTACATACAGTCGAGTGCAAATTTATGGGCACTCTAGTGTCCAATCATCTTTCACCTTCGAGTCACGAATGGCAAAACTCGCCAATCTAACTCTTCAGGTTTAATAAGATTGAACAGGGGCAGCTGTTGTACCCCAAAATGTTCTCTCTCATTTATCAGGACTTTTCTCACAAGATCTCTTTAACTCAAGACTAGATTAGGGTTTGATCAGCTCAAGACATCTCATCTTGTAATGATGACCCAAAATAGGATTTGGGATTGCACGAGGATTTCAGGACTATCAATGCCTCATATGACCTTGAAGTATCATCATGGACCCCTAAAGTTACTCATGACAAGTTTCAAGCTTTGAATCACATTTTTCCAAGCAAACCATTCACAAAGGGCAAAATGGTCATTTGCACGCGGTCTAACTCTGACTTTTAGACCAAAACCAAGTTCCAAGAATCATATTTCATCAAGACATGTTGGAATATGAAGTTTGTATCATCAAAAAGTTCAAAAGCCGAATTTACTATGGAAAAGCCAAATTTCTAAATACTTGGGATTTTTCTAAGTATTTAAGAAAAATGACACTTCAGAACTTCTGAGCCAGCCTCCAGGCAGGTGCAGTCAGAAGTTGTAAACATGGTTAAGCACATAAGTCTTCAGTCAGAACTTGGCTTTTCAGCATCTACGCAAGTTCAATCAGAGTTTGCTAGGGTAATGCAAAGAAGGTAATAAAGCGTGATACGAAGCCTGAAAACTCCTTCAGAATATGCTTTGAGCCAGAAGATAAGAGGATCAGAAGATTGGATGCTACGCTGAAGCAGAACTTCTAATCCAGAGCTTACAACGGTAAATCAGAGAAGTTTACTAGAAAATCTGGGGAATCCTTCAGAACACGCTGAGGCAACAAGGTACAAAGATCAGAAGTTGGATGTTTGTCCTAAATAGAACTTCTGATCCAGAATTAAGCAATGATGCAAAATCTCACATTACAGGATTTCTGATTTTGACAAATCTCATCATCATTTAATGCTCATTAATGCTCACAACCACTTTTGAGTCTTTGTCTGAAGGATCTCTCCACGTGTAGTGTAGAAATACTTTTGTACATAATTAGGTAAGGGTCAATGCGCTACTTTTTGCTTGTAGGTTCACTTTTCCTTAATCCTTGCTTGCTAATCCAGCCTAAGCTAAAAAACTGTCAACTATCAGACCTTTTTTGGAACTTTCTTCAAGAGCAAGTCAGCATCTAGCGTATGATGTTGGCGCTACTTGACGTTTTCAAACCCACAAACTTTGCCTATAAATAGAACACCATTGGTCACTGAGAAGGAGGGGAAAATTTGTAAAAGAAGTCAAAACTTTGAAAAAGAAAAGCCTTGAATCCTTGCCAAAATTCCAAGAGTTCTAAGAACTGTAAACACAACACATAAAACCTTGTTAACTTTTGATTCCCTGCATTCAAAACTCCACTTGTTCTCAATTATTTATTGACTGAGAAACATTCACACAGTTTCTGATCCACACGTAGGAAACTGCCTCAACTTCTATGTTCATATTGTTATACATTTTCCATCCATCCATTCAAAGAAATCAGAACATCACCTCCTTGCCATCCTCAGAATATGAAAACTTCCAGCTTACTGAGTACATGAAGAAGCTGTTCAGAGCTTCATCAGAGTTAAGGTTAACCCCGGTTCACAGAATTTCTTCCAGCTACAAGGTAAGTTTCTACTGACCCTCACCACATTACTTAAGCATTACCAGATTTACATGCTCAGATACAATGTAGATATCAGGTTTTTGGTGTCATACATACTCTGACATTTCATACATTCTATCTGCCTAAGTAGGGAATAAATCAGTTCAGAGTTTCTTGAAGAAACTAGAACTCAGAGTTAGGATTAGCAAATGCATGCTTACCTCTGATTTATAGTCTTGATTTTTCTTATCTTCTGAAAAGCTATGACACCTACTATAACTGTAATATGCATGTCTTCTGTTTTATGGAGAAATAACCAAATTACAGATGTTCTGACTAGCATAGAGAGAGAGAGAGACCAAGTTCTGCCAGTGGTCTCAGAACTTCTGAAGTCTATTTTTGTTGCCGGTGGTATCAGAACTTCTGAAGCTTATTTTCGTTTCCAGTGGTATCAGAACTTCTGAAGTTTGTTTTCGTTGCTAGTAATATCAGAACTTCTGAAAACTACTGTGTCCCCGGTGGGCTCAGAACTTCTGACCTTATGCATTTTCACTAACAGGTTTCTGTCTTGCAGCGTGTCGAGGTCAGAACCTCTAACTTCATTTCATCAGCAACACACTGATTCTTTTTTTATTATTTCACTATCATTCTCCATTTCATTAATCAGCCAACATCCAAAGTATTTCCTTTATACTTTATTTTTGGTTTCTTAGAACAAAAGACCGGAAATATTTTCTTAAAACAAAACCAGTTTCGTTTCACATTTTTTGTACTTTCTTATGAATTTCAATATGGTTGTAATAGTAATTTAGGGCTTATTTTCTTTGCAATCCCCATTCATAAACTTGTATACCCCATCCCCTAGATATTGTAATAGCGTAGGACTTTACATTTCTGCAATTTATCACTTTCAAATATAAATGCTAGTAATTAGGCGTGTATGGCAAGATAAAACCAACAAGTAGACCACCAAAAATCAAAGATTAAATGCATGTAATCAAACACACTTTGCACACATGCACCCTTAGGGTAATCTCACATGTTGCCTTATAAAATTAGCCATGTTATGTATGTGGGATGTCTTAGCATGAATGAATCGAAAAATATAAGATCATAGTCCCTCGATGACGCTACCAAAGTTGCCTTTCAAAATGATCTTAGTCCCTAAAGAAAAGGTGCTAAGTCGTCTCACAACATTGCTATCATGGTCAAACGATGACCCAACGCTCGTCCCTTCATATCCGACGATGGGGCTTCTTACCAAAATGATGGTAAGGTAGCAACATCTAAAGGAGGAGGAAAAGCACATCTAAGACCTTTTGAGTAGGTAGATTACTTTTAGTTGATTTCTCACTTTCAAAACAAATATCCTTGCTATTTTCCAAAAAATCACATACACTTTCCAAACATCTTTCCCAAAATTTGAAATATTTTCAAAATCTCAACACTTTGCATACATTCTTACGAATGGGAATCATTGCAAAGTTTGCCTAAACGATGGCACCTTTTCAAAATACTTTCAAAACCATACAAATCACATTTTCAAACAAAAGCAAGTGATCTAGCAAGTAACTAAGAGCCCATGGAAAACCATGGATGAAAAGGGTGCTAATACCTTCCCTTTTCATAATCTACCCCCCGAACTCAAGAAAACGTCTCTAAAGGTCTTTCCTGTGCTTTTTCACCTTTCCTTTTGGATAAAAGAAAAGCCGGTGGCGACTCTTGCTAAACCGCAACATTTGCAAACACAAACGCAAAACCTCAAATCAGTTCTCCCACCGCATCACACTCCCCATGATGGTTGGGGAAAATTTATTGAAGTAACTGAGAAGAAAGATCATTGTGGTCTTGGGTATTAGTCGCCGTCCTCCGTGCAAGCTAGTTTGGTTTCTCTTAAAGGAAAGCAGTTTCTCCCAATTTCTGAAGTGTTTATCAATGCTGGTACAAGCAAAGAAGGACAAGTGCTCGCAACAGATGATGAAGGTGACGATGAAGATGTTTCCAGATTTATCTATCAGGTTGCGCCGGACCAAGAGCTCAACAATTGGACTGTCGTGGACATTCCTAAAGTTGTTTTCCTTTATGTGTAATTTTTTGTTTCCATCAAGTCATATGCCCTGCCCAAGGCATAGAGACAACTTTTAGCAGGGGCCCCTTATGTTTCAATCTTCGTTTAAAATTGAATGAAAAATCGCACTTTCGCATACAATTTTGTTCCCTGTCTTTTCATTTACTCTTACTTTTCCAAATAAAATGGAAATGTTTTTCTTTTCATATTCTAAATATTTTCCTGCACTTTCTAAAATAAAACATAAAATCATCAATCATGCAAATCTGTCTCGAATTCCATCAGTAATGATAGTTCTATGGTTCCTAATATCCTTGAGAATTCAGTTGACCATGCTAACGAGGATAGTGGGGAAGATTGTGAAGTCCTTGAAGAACTGGCAAGACTCTTGAGACAGGAAGAGAAGGTCATCCATCCATATCAAGAAGATACAAAAGTTATCAATCTCGGTACTGAAGAGGTAAAGAGAGAAGTCAAGATAGCTGCTGCTTTGCAAATTGAAGAAATGGAGGGGTTGATTGAGTTGCTTCAAGAGTATGCTGACATCTTCGCCTGGTCGTATATAGACATGACCTGTTTAGTTACTGATATAGTGATGCAAAGATTGTCACTCAAGCCAGAATGTCCTCTTGTAAGGCAGAAGCCGAGAAGAACCAGACCCGACATGGCTTTGAAGATCAAAGAAAAAGTTCAAAAACAACTAGATGTGGGTTTCTTATATGTGATGAATTACCCACCTTGGATTGCTAACATTGTGCCTATACCTAAGAAAGATGGTAAGGTATGTATGTGTGTTGACTACCGAGACTTGAATAGAGCAAGCCCAAAGGATGATTTCTCGTTGCCTCATATTGATGTATTGGTTGATAATACTGCTCAGTCTTCAGTATTCTCCTTCATGGATGGATTCTCGGGTTACAATCAGATAAAAATGGCTCCTGAAGACATGGATAAAACAGCTTTCACAACTCCTTGGGGTACCTTTTTCTATAAGGTCATGCCTTTTGGTCTCAAAAATGCTGGTCCGACATATTAGTATGCTATGGTGACTCTCTTTCACGACAAGATTCATAAAGAGATCGAGGTGTATGTGGATGATATGATTGCGAAATTGCAAACTAAGGAAGAACATTTGGTCCATTTGCAGAAGTTATTTGATCGTCTATGAAAGTTTAGGTTAAGGATCAATCCTAATAAGTGCACCTTTGGAATTCAATCGAGCAAGTTACTTGGTTTTATCATAAGTCAGTGAGGAATTGAAGTAGATCCAGACAAGGTAAGAGAAATACAGGATATGTCGGCACCAAAAAATGAAAAGGAAGTATGTGGGTTCCTTGGAAGGTTGAATTACATATCCAGGTTCATTTCTCATCTTACTGCTACCTGTGAACTCATCTTTAAATTGCTGTGCAAGAATCAAGATGTCAATTGGGATGAAAGTTGTCAAGAGGCCTTCGAAAAGATTAAGCAATACCTTCAGGAACAACCAATACTCATACCTCCAGTTCCAGGGAGACCTCTCATTATGTACTTGAGTGTGCTTGAAGGATCTGTGGGTTATGTGCTCAGACAACATGATGATATTGGACGAAAAGAACACACCATCTATTACCTGAGCAAAAATTTTACTGATTATGAATCAAGGTATTCCTTACTTGAGAAGACTTGTTGCGCTCTTACGTGGGAAGCTCGATGTTTGAGTCAGTACATGTTGATGCATTCTACACTTCTGATATCTAAGATGGATCTGATGAATTACATATTTAAGAAACCAGCACTTACAAGAAGATTGGCTCAGTGGAAAATGCTTCTGTCTGAGTATGACATCCAGTACGTCACACAAAAGGCTATCAAAGGTAGCATTCTTGATCATCTCGCCCACCATCCATTGGAAGAGTATCAGTCAATGAAGTTTTATTTTCTAGACGAGGATGTTATGAAACTTGATGATAAAGAAGGACCCGAACCAAAGGAGCAATGGACTCTCACGTTCGATGGTGCATAAAATGCCATGGGCCATGTCATTGGGGAAGTTCAGACTTCTCCATGTAATACTCACATACCTTTCACAGTCAGGCTATGTTTTGATTGTACGAATAATTTCGCAGAATACGAAGCTTGTGTAATGGGTATTGAAGTAGCCAATGATTTGAAGATTAAGATTCTTGAAGTTTATGGGGATTCTTCCTTAGTAATATATCAAGTACGAAGTGATTGGGATACACGACACCCTAATTTAGTTCCATATTGGGATTATATATTAGAGTTGCTGCCCACTTTTGATAAGATCACCTTTGAGCATATTCCTAGAGAAGTAAATTAACTGGAAGATGCTCTGGCCACTTTAGCAGCAATGTTCAAAGTCAGTTATCTGAATCATGCACCCAATATACGAATCCTTCATTAGAAGGAGCCAGCACATGTTTTCCCTGCTCATTGTCTCACAACTAAAGATGTGTCGAGCGAAAAGCCATGGTATTTCAACATCAAAAGATATCTTGAGAAGCAAGAGTACCCCGAGAGTGCTACAATTTGTGATAAGCAGACTCTTAGAAGATTAGCCTCCAAGTTTTTACTGTCAGGAGACATTCTGTACAAAAGAAACTATGATTCGGTTCTGCTCAGATGTGTGGATAGACACGAAGCAGAATCCATCATATGAGAAATTCACGATGGCTCTTTTGGGACTCATGCTAGTGGACATTCCATGGCTAAGAAAATCCTACGAGCAGGTTACTTTTGGATGATGGTGGAAAGTGATTTTTGTGTGTATGCAAAGATGTGCCACAAATGTCAAGTTTACGCAGACAAGATACAGATTCCTCCCACTCCTTTGAATGTGATGACTTCACCATGGCCCTTTGCAATGGGGGGAATCGATATGATAGGACGGATCGAGCCGATCACTTCAAATGGACATAGGTTCATCCTCGTCGCTATTGATTACTTCACCAAATTGGCGGAAGCGGCTTCGTACAAGAACGTGACCAAGCAAGTCGTCACCCGCTTCATTAAGAAAGAAATCATATGCCGTTATGGAACTCCTAACAATATCATTACTGATAATAGGTCGAATCTCAACAGCAAAATGATGAAGGAAATGTGTGAATAATTCAAGATTGAGTACCATAATTCATCACCCTATTAGCCAAAAATGAACGGTGCAATCGAGGAAGCTAACAAGAGCATAAAGAAGATTGTCCAGAAAATGGTAAGAACATACAAAGATTGGCATGAGATGTTGCCCTTTGCTCTGCACGACTATCGAACTTCAGTGCGTACTTCCACTGGGGCAACTCCTTTTTCACTAGACTATGGTATGGATGCGGTGCACCCAGTCGAAGTGGAAATTCCTTCATTAAGGGTTCTGGTGTATACTAAGCTTGTTGAAGCTGAATGGATTCAAACAAGGCTCGATCAACTCAACCTCATCAAAGAGAAGCACCTAGAAGCCATTTGTCATGGTCAGTTGTATCAACAGTGTCTCAAGAGAGCATTTGATAAGAAGATTCAACAACGAGAGTTCCACACAGGTGATCTGGTCTTAAGGAAGATTCTCCCAATTCACTCTGATCCAAGAGGAAAATGGACTCCCAACTATGAGGGGCCGTACATCGTGAAGAAAGATTTCTCAAGAGGTTCTCTAATCCTGACAGACATGGATGGGGAAGACGTTCCACTTCCAATCAATTCAGACTCAGTCAAAAAATACTATGCATAAAAAGACCCACTAAGTCGAAAACCAGAAAGGGCGGCTTAGGCAAAAGTTAGGGATAAAAAAGAAAAAAAGAAAAAAGGAGAATAACCCGCTAAGTCGAAAACCCGAAAGGACGGCTTAGGCAAAAATGGGTGTCCCAGTGGATTGAAAACCCGAAAGGGCGATCCAGGAAAAGATAAGGGACAAAAAGCGAGAGACTACAGTCTGAAAACTCTTCACGAATAACAAGTACACCCTCCTAACACTGGATGGATCAATTCAACTATATCCTTCTGAAGCACAACACTAGGATGATCCAAAATATGGGAACTATAGCAATATCAATTTTAATGGAAGTTTGAGATTTTCTTATTGCCATTTCACCTGTTGTATTTTGACTTTTCTTTGCAACTTCCTCATTAAGGAGTTGTTTCCATGTACGAATGCATATTCACAGGCCAGACTCATTAATAAAAATGTGCCCTTCCACCAAAAAGTCTTTGTTATATCCTTTTACTTTATTTTTCGTATGCGAGTTGTGATTTAAATTCTTTATTAAGCATTGCATTGAAAATAATAAGGCAATAATAAATCACAAGCTAAGATGTGAAACACGACATTACATGGATATAAAGGCATCCCAAGGGAATTCCATGGCGTTCAAGTGTTATTTTTCTATGCAGGTAGCAAGTCATAACGGCCACCTCGACCAAGCTTTCTTCCTCATCACCTCCTTACAGACGGTTGAGCACCCGATTCTCCAACACCGAGAAACTTGGGGCATTTGATGAGATCTATGTCCCTACTCAGTCATCCACAAGAAGTCCAGCATGTGGAGAAAGTCAGATCAAGCTACTCCTCCTCAGCAAGATTTAATCCCCAGTGAACTTGACAAGGCTATAACTCAATTCTCGAAGTTTTCAAGCACCAATTCGTATTGGTATCTCAAGACAACAGGCAACGGACCCCAGTGAGCCTAATATTTTTCAATCTACATACAATAATCATCATGGCATATTACATTGCATCCTCAAACGCATACCATATTCTTTGAAATGGATCATCACGCCACAATTCAAAATGCATATGAAGCATGAGCCAGGTTTGGTACCTTGCACGAAAGCCCCGAATCAATCCTCAAATCAACAAAACATCCCCACAAAGAATATCATCCTTATAATTCCAGGTTAACATCTGTCATTACACTACCAACCAAAATAGTCATGGTGTCAGTAGATTGTACTCCCCAACTCTCAATACTTACTTTATCTTTTCTAGGGTCATAGGTCATCCGTAGACTTTACTCTCGCGTTATCTTTTCTTGGGTTGTAGATCGTACGTAGATCTTACCCTCACTTTATTTTTTTGTAGGGTCATAGGTCGTCCGTAGACTTTACCCTCACATTATCTTTTCTTGGGTCATAGATCATCCGTATATCTTACCCTCACATTATCTTTTTTAGGGTTGTAGGTCTCCCGTAGATCTTACCCTCATGTTATCATTTCTAGGGTTATAGGTCGCCCATAGATCTTACCCTCACGTTGTCTTTTTTAGGGTCGTAGGTAATTCGTAGATCTTACCCTCACTTTATCTTTTCTAGGGTCGTAGGTCGCCCATAGATCTTACCCTCACGTTATCTTTTTTAGGATCATAGGTCGTTCGTAGATCTTACCCTCACTTTATCTTTTCTACGGTCGTAGGTCGTCCGTAGACTTTACCCTCGCGTTATCTTTTCTTGGGTCGTAGGTTGTCTGTAGATCTTACCCTCACTTTATTTTTTCTAGGGTCGTAGGTCATCCGTAGACTTTATCCTCACATTATCTTTTCTTGGGTCGTAGATCGTCTGTAGATCTTACCCTCACTTTATTTTTTTCTAGGGTCGTAGGTCATCCATAGACTTTAACCTCACTTTATCTTTTCTAGGGTCGTAGGTCGTCCATAGACTTTACCCTTACATTATCTTTTCTTGGGTAGTAGATCATCCGTAGATCTTACCTTCACGTTATCTTTTCTAGGGTCGTAGGTCATCCGTAGACTTTACCCTCACGTTATCTTATCTTGGATCGTATGTCGTCCGTAGATCTTACCATCGCTGTATCTTTTCTAGGGTCGTAGGTCGTCCATAGATCTTACCCTCGTGTTATCTTTTCTTGGGTTGTAGGTCGCTCGTCGGTCTTACCCTCATGATATCATTTCTCTTGAGTCATAGGTCATACACCAATCTTTACCCGTTGTCTTTACCTTTCTTTTTGGGGTTGTGAATCACACACGATATATTCTCCGCTGTCGTCAAGTTCTACCCATCACCTTTAAATTATCATGTTGTCACTAATCCTACTTTCTGTCACCGTGACATCATCAACCATATCCTTTCAGTGACTTTAACGCCTACTTCCCTGAGAACCTTGTATTGACATCGTTACCCCAATACAAGCTATCATTATTCGACCACATTTACCCATCATGACCAGTTCACTTGAAAATTCATTTTTCTCATCCCCCAACAGACGTCACAAACAAATAACACTCACACCATCTATCCAGGACAAATTTCAGGTCTTGGTATTTAATCATCTTCTACCTTAAACTTTCGAAAGGCTTAATCCAATCTCACCTTCAAGTTTAAGACGATTAAATATGGGCAGCTGTCATACCCCAAATTTGTACTACCTTTTACTTTTGTCTTGCTTAGACTTTGCATTTCATCTACACCAACTTCATTAGTTCATTGGCATATTATGCATTTCATTGAATAAAGCACTTTGGTTCAAGAAGCAGTATTTGTGCAAGACTAGGGCTTCACATTGGTTTTGAGGATTCTACATCAATAAGGTCGGTCCTTCTAGTTTTCTTGTTTGAGAAATGGATTGTGAGCTAGTGTTTTGATTCATTATTGTGCACTTATTTCTCCAGCCACATTCACCAAGGTCTTGGATCAGAGTGTACTTCTTTGTATTTCTCAGAAGATCGGGGCTGAAATCTTTTAAGTTTGGAGTGAATTAGGGTTTTGGGGTTTCTCTCAGCATAAAGGGCTTTCTGGTGTCAGTGTACTTCTTGATTATGGTTTCTTATCCTTGATGTGGGATTTTGTTAGTGTTTCTCAATGAAATAATGATTATGGTTTCAATGACAAATCTTATACATTTTGAGATCCTTGATCATTATTTCAAGAGGTTGTTTGATGTGAATTACAAAGAGTAAACCATGGCCCAGGGGTTTCATCTGTGATCAAAGTCCTATCTTGAGCTGGGTGTGGTGGTTCTCTTTGCTTGTGGAATAAGTTATGGTTTTGGTATAGAATGAAACTTAAGTGAGTAGAAGATTGGTGATTTGGAATTGGAATTTAAAGAACAAGTGAAATGTCAAAGTTAATTTCAAGAGAAAGGGAATCGTTCATGGGAGGTTGATATTTTGTTGGACAAGTCATGACTGATCTTTTCTTGTATGACATTGGATCATGGTTGTTGATTCATAATTCAAGACAAGTAAAAGTTTGTTGAAGGATTTTTAAGAGGAGTTTTTCTCTGGGTGCAATACATTCATTTTATTATAGCCTTATCATCATCATCATCATTGAAGTGGGATATTTTACTTTGAAATTGCAAGAAGCTCTACAAAGTTCATTTGGGTTATTAAATCACCTATGTCAATCATCATCCATTCATTGATTAAATATCAAAATTGTTCAAACATTTCACTTAAATTACTCAAATATTCATTCATTCAAGTTCCAAAAACCATTGTTCTAGTTCAATTTGCAGGTTACAATCTTGCATTCCATTACAAATCATTGTACAGAAAATAACACTACAAATGAAACATTTCTAAACCTAAAAATACCTAAGTCCCAAAGTTACTAAAATTCCATTTTCAAAGCTTCAATATTCATGTTTAAGCCATTGCCTCTTCATCTTTCAACCTTGCTTGGCCTTTCCTTTTCACCTTCCATCAACCCTCACATGAAAAGAAAAAAAACAAAGAAGAATTGGTTAGCTCATTGAAATTTAACCAAGAAGTTTGCAAGCAAATCTTTCTCTCTAATCTCATCATTAGGGTTTGTGTTTGGAATTAGATTTTAGGGGTGTGAGTTCAATCATGCTTACAAGCAACAAAAGCCTCATACACTTGATTCACAACAAATCAGAATTTTGATTCAATCATGGGCTTATTTCTCCTATTTTGCAAATCACAAAAGTTTGACTTTGGTTCACAAAAAGAGGTTCAGAAAATACAATGAGAATTATCACATTTGAGCAACATCAAGGCCTCAACAATTTTGTTTCACACAAGTCAGAATCACATTGTTTTAATCATGGGCCATGTCCCAATTGCAAATCACAAAGATGATTTGGTTCACAAAAGGAAAAGAAATTCAAAATAAGTTTACTGTAAAAACCAAAATCAACAAACAAATATTTCCAACAATCTGCTTTGCAGAAAAATAAAGCCAGTCAAAATAGTCCTAGAAATGTTCAAACTGTCCAAACATAACCACCCAAAATAACCTCCACGTTAACTATCAAAAGCTATCCAAACTGTCCAAACATAACAAGCCAAAAACCTGCACATTAACTGTCAAAAACTATCCCAAACTCGCACCAAACTGGAAAACATAAGCTGCATCAAAAAGCATCAAAAATAGCATACCAAAATTTGTTTAAAATCATGTTAGCAACCACAAAAAGCTGCCATATAGATTCATAAACCATAAGCATCATCATCCTCCATTTTTACAAACCCTTCAGAGAAGCCAAAAGTTTACTCACAAATACAAAAGTGCAGCAAGCTATCAAAAACCATTAAACCCTAATCATCATCATTTTCACTAACACTAAAAACCCTTCAGAAAATCCGAGAAAGAGGAAGAGGAAAAGAGTGAAAAAGAGATATCTCACCATGAAATCACAAAAAAGGTAGTGAAGTCGTAAGCAGTCCGTGAGCACGAGGCTCTGTTTATTTGCCCCTTTTCTTTTTTTCATCATCAATTTGCATTCACCAGCATCATCTTCATCATTTGCGTGAACAATTGAAAACTAGGGTTTTGAAACCCCTCTTTAGATCTAGGCCAAATCTTTGATCCTCTGCAAAATCAAGTTCCAGATTAGAGAAGAGGGAGGAGCGACGATTCAGAATATGCAAAAAAAAATTGATGATCGGAGCCATCCACGACGGCGCCGCCGTCGAACTTCATCGGATCCACCGTGGTGTTCATCATCACCACTGCCTTGTTCTTCATAAACCATCGTGGTAGATCTTGTATCTTTTTTTTTCTCGTTAACTTAAGTGTTTTTCTGTGGAACAAATAGAGAGAGGCGAGAGGATAACACAAGGGCGGAGAGATAGTTTTTTTCCTTTTGTTTAATATTACTAACAGGTTTTGTTTCATTAAAATTGATTTTTCATTTAAGCATTAATCAGGCGGTGACACTTGTCTTCGCCGTTGTGGTCTCAACTTGGTTATATGCAGGTGTTACCATGAAAGATATCATGCACCCTCGCCCTCCTCATCAATGAATCATCATCAGATTACACTCGGCCATCTCAGTGCTCCAGATTTGAGTCTCTATGGTGGACCTTCAGAAGCTATATTCATTAGATCCAGCGAATTATACTTGGGCTCAGGATTTCTTTTGGGTTCCACACCCCCTATTTTACTCAGTTCAGGCTCACTTCTTGTTTTTAAACATATTTTTTTGTTTTGTTTTAATTATTTTATCAAACATTAAAAAACCCACCAAAATATATATTTAGAATTAAATTTTAATTTTCTCTTAATATTTTATTTACTTAAAAAAATTCACAAAAATATATCTAGATTTAGTTTGTTTATTTTCTCAATATTTTCTTTAATTAAAAATCACAAGAATGAGTTTAGAATTAACTTTCTTTTAATATTTTCTTTACTTAAAAATCATAAAAAATATAAAAATACAAAAAATATAATTACTCTTTTTTTAATAACTTATTATACTAATAATTTTATTTAATATTATTAATTATTTTGAATAGTTAATTTTATTATTAAATAGATAGTTTAATTAGTTAGGTATTTAAATTTCCAATTTGGTTGTTTTGTTTGTTTAACTAGATTTTTAATTGAACTTTCGATTCGATCCATCCTCATTCATAAACTTGTATCCCCATCCCCATATGGTTTGTAATAATTTAGAATTTTATTTCTTTGTTTTTTTTATATGTTTAAATTGCCAATTATGCATATTTTATCCAATTAGAGCACATGGCCTCCTCTTGGGCTCATCATCGATGAGCAGGTATCCACCTACACATGCACACTTGAACACATTTCATAGTCTGGTCCTGGACTTTTCTACAGCGACAACTACTAGATCAGTTGTTCCAATTGGTCGTTTAGAATACTAGTGTCACGCTAGTCCCACGTTCTAGGAGCATGCATATAGCCACCTTGTATGGGCTTTTGATTTTTATCTTATACATTGAAAAAACTTCTCTCCCCTTGGTTTAGATACCAAGCATCTTCCTAAAGGGTCTCATAGTTGAGTTTGGGCATGGCCATTCTCACGAGGTTAATCAAGTCTTGCCCTTGGTTAACCATAACCCGAATCAATCACTTTGGTCCATATACCAAGTGTTTCCATGCGTAAAGGGTATCATGGTTGAGCGTAGGAGCACCTACTTTCACGAGATTAATCAAGTGCACCCCTTGGTTAATCATAACCCGATTCAATTCCCATATACCAAACATTCCATTTACTCCTTTCACGATACTACTCATTTGTCGTCACTTTTGCCATGATCACCATGCATGATCACTCTTCACAAACATTGTATCCTTTTACTTTATGCTTATAACATGCTCGCCTAGGATAACAGCTTCATATCCTTGAAGATGCAGACTAATTAGACCATAGGTTAGAACCCATGCATGACAACATTAGGGTTTTTCTAGTCTCCATCTTAAATCTTTTTTCTTTTTTAAAACTTTTCATTCACAAATCAAAAATCCAAAAACATTTAATCATTATTTGAATTCATTTTAAAACTCACAAAACACTCAACCAATCAAAACACCCCAAAGGGGCATGTTATCTTCGTTCTACCGCGATACCGGTTGTGCTTGTTTCTAGAACGCGCGCGTTAATGTCGCCCCCTAAAAGACACCAACAAACCAAAATTTTCTAGAGGAACTATGGTGTTATGATTCCTTCACTAGATACGTAGGCAAAGGGTTACGAGACCCTCACAAACGCACTAATAAAAAAACATTTCTTTCCCCTTAGAAAGTATAGTTATAGATAAACACACCTTTAGAAACAAACAAACAAAATGGATCCCGTTGAGTACAACAGATGTGAGGGGTGCTAATACCTTCTCCTTGCATAATCTACTTCCTTACCCTTTCTCTTGGTTGCAAGACCATCTTATCCATCCTCTTGTGGTTTTCTCGATATTTTCCCTTCCTTCAGGATAAATAAAGTTTGGTGTCGGCTCTGTGTTTTTCGCCGGTATCTTTAGAAGTATATTTCCATTTCTTTGTCTTCAAGACTTTGACGAAGATCCCTATTTTCCAATTGTACTTGATAAAATCTCTCTTTAGGTACATCATATTGTAGCTCAGTGGGTTGAGGGTACAAGGATATCTCTTTTTCAAAAGGCGACATAAGAATTTCAACTCTTTCTTTCACCCAGTCCACATAAGGATCAAAAGCCAACACCTTTAGCCCGAAGAAATCTTTCCCTTTCCTTCCAATATGAGCCCAGGAAACCTCTGCTCTTTTCAATAATGCAAGGTTTTCTCCCTTTTTACAGTACACAGGTTCAACTTCTTTAGTTGTGGGCGGACGTCTCATGGCATAGCCTAACTGGCGAAGGGCGAGTACAACATTGTAATTGATGATCCCTTTTGTTCCTATGAGTGGAACATTAGATAAACCCGCACAGTTAGAGATTACATCAGTACTATCAATCTTGAGTTTGTACCATTAAATATCAAAAGAGGTGAGCGTCATCACTTCGGATGCCCAAGAACGAGGGTCTTCCTTGAATGGTCCCTTCGTGGGTAATTGTGCCATGAACCATTTGTAAAGCACCGAAACACAACATACCACTACTCTCTTCTTCCCATACCTAGAGTGAATGGCATGGTAAGTGTCAGCTAACAAGGTAGGTATTGGATTTTTAGTCATAAAGATGCACAAAGTGGCCAAGTCCACTATCTCCTTAATCTCGGGGAAGAGAACAACCCCATAAACAGTGTCAGCCAAGAATGCATAATAAGCATCCCAATGTCCCTTGTTTTCCATTTCTTTAACCTTTTCTACCATGAAATCTATCAGAAGACCGCAAGTGACTTTATTACATTTCCATTTTCATTTTACATCACTAAGCCTCAAATAAAGAACACTAGCAATAGCCTCATAGTTAGGTTCAACAGGAACCTGGATGAAGGGAATTTGATTAGTAACCCTGATATGGAGAAGATGAGAATACTCCTTAAGAATGGGTGCCAACTGATAATCTTGAAATGTGAAACAACGCAACTATGTATTATAAAAATGTAGCAAAGTCTGAACAGCCTTATCATCAACCCGAGCATCCAACAAATATAGGAGATTCCCATATCTTTCCCCAAAAACACCCATCTATTGACAATTCATGAGATCTCTGAGTTCCTCGAGAAAGGTCCAAACACTTGGACGAAACTGGTAGCTGAAGTTATCCCTCTTGGTCTTCATGACTATATCAGTGTTGTTTGCCATTCTTAGAGGAAGAGGAAACTCTAGAGAATCCTGGAAATGACAATGCATATGCAGGTTAATCTTTTTGTACAACACACACACACACACACACACACATATATATATATATATATATATATATATATATATATATATATATATATATATATATATATATATATATATATATATATATATATATATATGCTATGATGCAACATGATAGGACCAGGGTTTCCAATATACTGGACACTGCTGTTCTGCTCTATAGAGTCGTAGGTTCAAAGGTTCTAGACAGTCACCAATGATAATCACCATCCAAAGTACCAATAGAAAGAGAGTCACCAACATAATCAAAGTCACCAACTGATCCAAAGTCACCTTTAGAACTAGATTACCAATATAATCAAAGTCACCAAATGTACCTGTAAGAAATCAACACTCCCACTCACGGGTGAAGACTAGGTCAGGGTAAGGCAATGGTAACTTAGAAATCATGGGTTCGCCTGAAAGTAAAAATCATCGCAACACAGACGTGAATGATGAAAGTACCTTCACTTAAACCTCATTCGAGCATGGTATATGACATGACTGCACTAATTAGACCACATCCTATAGCCGTCATGCCCCCACTCTATTCCTAGTGCCCTAGTACACTCTGGACTGGGTACTGGGCCTTATTCCTCAAGAGGTATCATCCCAACCCCACTTCATAACAGCAGTATCCAGAGTATAGAAAACAATAAAATGCAATGAATGCAAACATATAATCAATGCATATAAACAAATAAATCTGGAAATAAATAAACACATAAACACCCAAGAAAAATAGGCAAACATAAGCTAGGATTGACTTGCTAAGGATGGACCAGCAATAGGTCAGTCTATCCCCAGGGAAGTCGCCAGCTGAAATAATCGGCTAAAAATCATCAAAGGTAAAATTTAATGAAGTCACCATTGAACATCTTTTATCCCACAGTAAGGGAAAGGTAAACATCGAGAAAACCTGAAGGGGTGAAATCACGGTCTTGCGACCATAGAGATCGGGTAAGGAAGTCGGTTACACGAGGGGAAGGTATTAGCACCCCAAACGTTTGTATTACTCTACAGGATCCACTTATGTTTGTTCTGATCTAAGGGTGTGAATTCTATATCTAAAGCTTAAGAACTAGAAATATACAAGAGGGTAAATGCATGCAAAAGGAAAGAGAAAATAATGTAGGGAAAATAAAAGTTGTGCTTTTTCGGGCCCTACCCCAATGCCCACGTATCCCTTTTAAGGAATCAGAGCAGTCGTAGTTTGGCTTCAAAAGTTTTGTTGGTTTGTATTTTTTTAATGAACGTACTAATTATGCCTTCTGCCGCAACTCGACCTTTGGAGACTTGCGCGTCAGCACATAAGTGAATTAACATGTTCTTTTGAAAAGAGTTTGAAAGAAAAGCCCAAAGGCAAAAGAGTTTGCATTGGTTAGTGTTTTTATTGCATATAACAGCTAGTTGATCTCAAGAGAGAGATATTAGCCACTTCTCCACTTATTCAGGAAATATGTCTTTGAGACTTGAACCATACCAAAGCTTAGAATGGAAAAACAATAAGATCGAGAAGAAACTCGCTTATCATTTCCCATGCTCACCAAAGGTATGACTCTCATCAGTAATCTTTAAGTGTTTTGAAGTTTTCCAGAAAGATAAGTTTTTTTTAAATGCAAATACAAAAGGGGAAAGAAAAGTCTAAGGGGAGACTAACCTAAATCTATCCCCAATGTTATCATACAATGATTAATCCTATAGTTTGAGTTTTAAAGGGGAATCTCTACCCGAAGTTGGCATACATGGATATAAGCCTAAGGTCTATCCAATTCACACTTTTAGTAGAGTGAATTGAAAACTTAAGGGGAGCATACAAGAAGTGGGTCTACTTAGAAAAGTGGAAAGAGGTGGCTAAGCATCAAGATCAGTCAGCACTATCAAACAAAGCAAGGAATGAAAATCTTAAGCACACCAAGAGTGGTGGATAAGAAGTAACCATGATTGAATAGGAGAGAAAAGTTCTTGAGGTATGAGAGAATGACGAAAGATAGAACCAAACCCTAAACTTCTAAACACAAGCAAATGGTCAAGATGAAACCCTAATATGTTCCCTAATCAGGATTAATTTGAAACAAATGAAGAAAAGTTTGTAAAAATTGAGCCAATTAAAACCTAACTTTCTAAAGGCTTGTAGAAATTAAAAACATGATTAATAGTCCTTGGATTTAATTGAGGGGTTAGAAATGATTAGGAACTACTAAGACTAGTTAATAAAGGGGTCAAACTAGAGAGTTTTAGTATAATATTTGTGGAAAAATGAAAAATGAAAATCTAAAATTAATAAAAAATGATTTTTATGGTTTTAAAGCATCCAAGGAAATTAAACATATTTTCTTTGATTTTTTCTAGTAGAGGAAATTAGGTTTTTAAATGTTTCATAAAGACTAAGCAAAAAGAAAGGTCAAAACTAATATTAGTTTCTAAAATTTAGAAAAATAGGAAAATAAAAATGTAAAATCAATAAAAGTTATAGTAAATTGGTTTAATACCTAATGGTTAGTAAAATTATTTTTATGGAATTTTATTGTTAGAGGAAGATACCAAAAGAAAATTATTTCCACACAATACCAAAAAAAGTAAAGAAAACAAGATATTGTCAAAGGTTGATTTTATTTTCTTATCACAAATTTTTATAAAAAAAAAAAAAGTTATTTTCATGAAGTAAATTCCAAATGGGACCTAATATATTTTTTTGGTAATTTTTTTTATATTAGTGAAAATTAGAAAATAAAACTTTAAAACCTAAAAAAAAAAATTAAAATCCTAATTAAGCGAATTGAATTATTTAATCATGAAAAAATGATGAAAATATGAAATAAAATTTATAATATGAAAATATAATAAAAATTAAGTTTAGGATATTTTTGTGATGATTTTTGAATCAATAAAAATATTAAAACAAAATTAAAGAAAACAAATAAAATTGAATGAAAATTCAAATAAAATGGGATCGACTACACCTGTTTCAAATAGAATGCGCTGTAAAAGAAGCTTAGATCAAGTTCAATTGAGAAATGCCACGTAATCGTCCCTGTAATGATGAACTATGCCCTAACACAAAAACAGTTATGCATGGTGATGTTCACAGCTTGATATCTTCCTCGTTTCTTCATGAAAATGCATGATGTGAAAAACAAAATTTGAGATCAAAGTATGATGAACACAATACCAACAAGAATTTCCACAATCCATGCACAAATCAAAGAGAAAAGCTAGCGCTAAAATCACTTATCAACATTATTTAACCATGTTCAACAACTCAGGTTCATCAACAAGACTTCAAAACGATATTTCTCTTTCAATTCTCAACCAAATGAAATGATTCAAACACCAAAATTGTTCATAAAACTGCGAGGAATTACATGGTGCTCATGGATTCTTAAAATAAAGCAAGATCAAAGCACAATGTGAGCATGAAATCACTGCATCATGTGATTTTCACGCAATTTGCAGAGTTCAATTTAAGCAACAAATCACACGAAAATACACCTCAGATATAAGATCTGGCCAGCTAAACACACATAAACAAGATATGATGCATTAAATCAAACTAGCGTGAGAGGAATCTAGATCTGAAAACTCACCTAAAAAAGTGAAAAATAAAATCACTTGTGCCTCTGAACAAGCAAGAAACCCGACGAATCTTCTTATTCCAGCTTCAATGATAACGAATTGATAAAGAAATTGCAGCTAGAAGCAAGATAATAGAGAACTTGAAAATTTGTTGAAGAATGAAGAGAGAATTTGAAGCTTGTGAGAGAGAGTGAGGGAGCGTGTATGAAGAGTTTTCCTTTGTAATTAGAGTGAAGAATAGTTTATATAGAGTAGGGAAGAGTATTGAGGAATTTTTCTAGGGGTAGAAAGGCCTTTGGAGGTTTGGAGTCGTTAAAGAGAAATGTTGGAAGTTTGCAGCAGATTTGAGTGAATCAATACATCATGCATTTCATTCCTTATTGTTGACCATTTGTGTGTGTTTTGATGAGTGAAATGGGAGTGAGAAATGAGTATTATGCGTGTGACAAATCAGGCTTGTTGCAAAAGTGTAAATGTTATGCTGAAGCTTATGATAAAACATAAAATAAAGCTTCCTTCCCCTAAACATATCTCTAAGAGCTATTGATCAATTGGCTCAAGCTCGTGCTTAATGGAAAGAGAAAAGTAAGGTTAATAACTCTCATGTTGAAAGAAAATTAAGTTAAAGCTTAAAGATGCCTAAAATCTGAGCATGAAAACATGATGGTGATGACTGATCAATCTTGACTGGGCAGGCCACGGGCATGCTTTCATGGCTTGCATGTTGGTAACTTTGTCAACTTTGAGAGCTCAATTTCCAATGATGATATCTTCTTCATTCCTGAGCTAAATGGCATGATTCAAAGAGCCAAATGAAGCTTGCATATCCAGCTACAATTCCCCTTTGACTAATTTTCAAATTAAAACTTGAATCAAAAGATGAACCACCATGAACATGGGCACGCCAAATGTTTGATGTAACGAATGTACTAACGCACACGCGAGACAAATATTCTGGATAGAAAGATAGCATCTCATGCCCTTATGTCCATTCCATCGTAACTCTCACCATAATGCTCAAAATGAAATGACCTTTAGATCAAAATTGAAGAGGACACAAATATCTCCAACTTTGATGTTCAAACATTTTCGAAATTATGATCAATTAATTAAGAAAAATGATATTGAAGGTGTTCCCACCACATGTTTGATGAAATTTTATGCGCGAGGCCTCCTTTGTTGGGAAAAATTTCCATCTTTATGCCCTAAACTCCTAAGCACAATAACTCACAAATGCTTCACTTTTTAGGTTTAAGCACACATTAACAAACTTGTAGGCTTTTTCTCAAGATTTCCAAGCATATAAGATTTTCCCCCATTGGATAAAAAATGAGAGAGTTATGAATGTCCACAATTCAGTACTATAGGACTTAAAGACTTAGAATTTTCTTTCTAAATGTCCAAATACCTTCTTGAACAAGTTATCTCCATTTTGATCTTTTCTCTTGATTTTGTGACACATATCATGAAATATAAAAATAGAATACTTGAATTGATGGTTGATCTAAAGTTCACTTGGTCAACTTTGACTTTGGTTGACTTTTTGTCAAAATGATAATTTTACCCCTTTTGATCAATTGAACTTCTTTCAATCAAAATTGATGGTCAACCTTACATTCATATATGCTCATAAACATATTAATAAGCATGGAATCAAATTTTGCCCCAAAAATCAAGGATTTCTTGATTAAACCAAAAACCCTAATTTTGGCTCTTTGTGTTAGGAGATGATGACCAAACCTTAAAACCCTCATTCTCCTGGACAAATTGAGAAATTATTTGAACAAAGATGTTTTATATGATTATGAGGAGATGATGCTTCACGCATTTGTCTCATAAAAGCCTCAAATATTTCAAATGACCAAAACCCTAATCTTGAGAAATGAAGAGTAGGAGTGTGATTCTTCCCCAAAATTTGCAAATTTCCAACTTCTAATGATCATATGGGACAAATGAAATGTCTAAAAATATAAGAAACCCTTGTAGCTTGATAGAGTTTAAAGATTGAAGATATGAGATCCTCTTTTGCACTGATTGACCAAATAAACATCCTCTAGAGCTTGTAGAAGAACTTAGGGACCAGAATACCCTAATCCATACTATGAGAAGGTAGGAATATGTATTATGAAGCATAAGTCATGTAACTAAAATGAAGAGGGCAAATTTTTGGGTGTAACACATATAGGATCTATAACTCCAAAAATGGTATAGCTATGGAATCTATCAATGTGAGAATTGATGATTCAATTACTGAAAGAAAGGAGGATGTCAGTGATAATGTTAGAACATCCTATGTGCAAACTGATAAAGCACTAGGAGAGGAGACTTGTGAATTCACAAACACTGGATAAGTGAATTCTCAATCCAGCACAAGTCTATCTATTGAGAGACAGATAGAACAAACCAGAGATTTATCTAAAAGTCACCTTGATAAAGGTAACATCACTGAATTTAAACAAAATATATCAAATACATATGGATGAGTTTCCTTGAGGGAAACATGTGGAAGGTACTCTAAGTTGATATTAAAGAGGTATGATGTCAAGATAGATGTCATTAAATTTCACAGTGAAGATCTGAACTCCTTCAGATATCTTATTCAACATGACTGGTACAAGGATATTGTTAGTTATAAGTAACTGATCAAGAATCTTGTTGAAGGAAAGAATGATACCCTGGAATATATGGACAACAAGGAATGAATTATTGTTATCAAAGAAGATGGGATTGGAACTTGTACTATTGAAGATTTATATCAATTACAGAAAAAAGGGAATGCGACTTCTATGCATCTTTTCTTTATGTTCTAGGGAATGACATGCCTAATGTTGGGGTTATTGGCTTGAAGGAAGGTATTCTGCAAGATAATGGGGCTGGCTACAACACCAAGGAATGCAGAAGGCTCTTCGATAAAGGGCATGAGGCTCTTTTACAGGGGAAAGAGGTGCAAAACCACCTAAATCTAGCCAAGAAATAGTTGTGTTTCCATCTGTGCACTTCCATTTGTGGTATTGCTAATGTGCAATTTGTGTGTTTCCATCAGTGGTATTGCCTAAGTGCAATATATTCTGAAGTGCTCTGTGTGTTTCCATTGTGTATATTTACTCTAGTTTTTTTTGTTAATATTTTGGCTAAAAAGGGGGAGTAAAGTGTTGTGTCCTGATGTTACATTACATGTCTTGACATTGTGATATGACTGTGTGTTACTGCTTCTATGAGAGTACTTGTGGGTATGGTTGTTTATGTAATCATTAAGGAGGAGCATGTATGTTCATGCTTGTGTGTTAGTTGTTGTTGCTTCTGCTAATCCGTACTCTGGTGTGTGTTATACTCTAAAATTTTCCCTTCTATTTTCTTCAAAGATATTTTCTCATGCTTCAAGGGTTTTCATTTGCTCAAGGTTGCTCAAGAATTGATCAGACAAAATCTCCTCCTAAGCAATTGACCTACAACCAGGGTTTCACTTTTCTCAAATAAGATTGAACTTTTAATTCCTCGAGTGTATTTCGTTGTTTCTTATATGTCTCCATGAATTCTCTTGCCAAGTTTCAAGCTTTGCATCACAAGTTTGATCAGTCAATTGCTCAGATGGTTGAAAATCAACTATAATGGACAAATAGTCAATTATAGTCAACATGCAGTCAAACTTCAAGATTTTTTATCAACATCAAGATTTTTAACTCACATTCACCATTTAATCAAGGGTTGATCATGATTCATCAAGAAAACTCAAGATTCCTCAAAAGTCAAAAGTTGCCAAATTAGGGTTTTCTTAAGGAGAAGTCAATTGAACTTTGACCAAGCACAACTTTCACATGCTTCATCATATTTTCTTCAACCAAAGCTCATTTTTAAGGAAATTCAATTCTATATAACTTTGTATCTCTAAGCTCAAGTGCAAAAAATGCTTCATTTGAGAGATACGGGCCAAAACATTATAGGTCATTTCAAAAGTCAACAAAAAGACACTTTTTATCAAGGAAACTTACATCAAGATAAATTATTCAAATGCAAAAATGGTAAAAATAGAGATTGTAGAGTACATCTTGAGATTTCCAAGAAGTCTAAGATCACCATCAAATGATGAAAATTGAGAGAGTTATGACTAGTGCAAGTTGGGAAATTTTGAGCAAATGCATGAAACCAAAAGTGATCAAACTTGGAATTTTAGGCTATTGGGCTTGTGTTTCAAGGTCCATGCATGATATATACCTCAAGATGACCCTTTGAGCTTACTCATACACCCCTTGGAATTTTTATTCTATTTATTTTGATTTTTATTTATTTTAAAGTCAAAATAAATTAGATAAAATCAAGACTTTTTCTTACAAAGTCCAAGCCCACTATCTTTTAACCTAATTCATCCTTATTTATAGCCTCACTATTTTAGACAAAATAACACGAAAATCCTTGCAAGAAACACCATCCCAAAAATCTCACAAATATCAAAACTAGGGAAATCTTCAAACCCCAGTTTCAGCCCTCCTCAATGCGAACCACCCTTTCCAAACAACCTCTGAAGTGTTGTAGGGTAAGATTGGATCGATTACAATGATCCAAAGGGCCTGACACACATGAACATGCATCATCGATTTTACATCCTTGTATGAATTTGAATTTTCGTTTTCTTTATGTTTTTACGTATACTAATACCCCTAATGTGTTTATGAGGTTCCATAATGCAGGAATAACCCATCGTATGAGCCCTATGATGGATGAATCGTGAATAGACATACTCATACCGATTTGATTTATCTTTTTCATATCTTATAAACCAGCGTGAAACTGCCAAAAATAATGGTCCCATTGAACTTGCAGGGGTTGAATTAAGTGGGTGGGGTACCCTTGGATCACTAATTATGCTTATTTTGTAGGAACAAGAAAAAATAATCACCGGAGAAGATGATAGAAGTTAGGGCTTCAGCGCTTGTCTAGTCCATACAATAAGGTTTATAATATAATTGTTTTGTTTCAGTTATATAAACGGATGTATAGCTACCCCAGTGGTAGAAGCGTGTGCGATAAGGCATTTGTGTACAAGGGCATGAGTTTCATCCCTGCCTTTTGTGTTTTCCCACATTTTTATTATTTTACAGATCACATGCAACACGTCCCACCCATCAACCATGCGCATTGACGCTTCTCACCATCAAATCTTCACAAATCGGATCCAACATTTCCAGACGCGCAACACATAATGAACCTCCTGGAGTTGCTCACACTGGATCCAGCACTAGAAATTGGGCCTGGACTTCCATTGCTATTCACAACACCCTCTTTTGTTGATTCAGGCCCAACTGCCTCTCTTTATATTGTCTTTTTTTCTTTTATTATTTATTTCACTTAATTAAAATACAAACAAAAAATTATTTTTTTAGGTTTCCTTAATTAAAATAAATTAGGGCTTAGTTTTTTAATTAATATTTTAATAATTTAATTAATTAATTATTTTTTTAAATTAAAATTAATTAGATTTGATAGGGTTTAATTAATTATTACAAACCATATTTTTCATAAAAAAATCACTAAAAAATATTTTCCTTTTCTACTTTTATATTTTTTAGATCGACTGTATAAGTTTCACAAATGTAATAGTCTAGATTTTATTTTTCGCTCCTTTTTCATTATCATGTAACTGCTTATTGGATGTAATAGTCTAGGTTTAAATTCCTCACTTTACCTTCCTGCATCTTTTTATGTAATTGTCCCAAAGCGCAGTAATAGTTTTGGGTTTATGTTTTTGTCTTTACTTTCCGCACTTTACTATATTTTATGCTATTACTTAGTGATTAGGGTTGTATGGAAAGATTAAAATGAATTGATAGAAAACCCTAATCTCAAAGATAAAATAGTTGAATACAAATCATTCGCACACTCACACCTCTAAGGTAACCTCCCTTGTTGCCTTCGTAAAATAGTTATGTCCCTCGAAAGTCGGGATGCTTTAGCAAAGTCCCCCGAAATCAAAGATCATAGTCCCTCGATGACCCTTCAACATTGCCTTTCGGTAAATGATCTAGTCCTTACGAAAATTGCTAAAGCGTCCTTACCAGTTGCCTTCGATGATTGTACGATGACCCTCGCCTATTCCTTCACATCCAACAATAGGGCTTCCTACTAACTAACAGTACGGATAGCACTATCTAAAGGAGGAGGAAAAATACAAGAATGACCTTGAGTAGGGTAGGTGCTTTTAATCGCTTGCTCACAAAGCTCTTCAAAACAAAAAATGTTACTCACAATCACTTTTCAATAAATATTTTCAAACAAACACTTTGTACGCATTCTCGAGGACCGATAGGAGAATCGTTACAAAGTTTCGCCTTACATTGGAAACTTTTCAAAATATATTCAAATACATAACACAAAGCAATTTTCAAAAAGTGAGCTAAGCGATTAAGATCCCGTAGATAACTACAGATGAAAAGGGTGCTAACACCTTCCCTTTTCATAACCTACCCCCCGAACTCAAAATCATTAAGGGTTTTCCTGTTCTTTTCACCCTTTCCTTATTGGATAAAATAAAACTCAATGGAGACTCTTGCTATCTGCAACATCTGTGATAAAACGCAAAACAAGTCAACTTTCCCAGTGTATTATAGGACTGGTGATTCTGCTGGAGAGACTTAAAAGAGGGGTTACCTTAGAGTTTAGGATCACTTTACTTGTTTTTACTTGTCTGTTTTGATTGCTTTACATTGAGGGTTGCTCAGGTTTATCTTCTTGCAAAGATCCTACACCTGGATCTGGGGACCTTAGGTAAGTAGATATAGATCATGGAAACTGTACGGCATAGACTGATATGGTTGAAGTGATGGCTACGTTAGTGTGACACTTTGGTTTGTAGTGGTGACCCTTAAGTCAGTCGAGGAGAATACTAGGATTTTGTGTGGTGTCATAAGCACTAACTGACTTTTAGAACCTTAATTGACCCAACTTGGCCATTAGAAGGTAGTGAGATGGCCAGCTTTGGTCTAGTTCAAAGTTTGTTGATACTCGATGCTACACTCATTGAAATTCGACTCATGAGATGTTTTGGTGGAAAATCAGTTTTAGTACTAAAATAAAACCTTCGAGAAATATCCATGATATGAGATCCCTAGAACCCAATTACTATTCTTAGGACAGGTTGAGCGAATTAATCTTCAAGAGGGTACTTACCTACTAACCCCATGCAAGCCTTAAACCTAAGGCTCTTGTGTGCTTTGTTTGTGTTTTTTATTTGTTCAAACATGACATCATAATATCATGACATTATACCATAGCATTTTCATTAACCATTTCAAGGATCTCAAGGGCCTGTGATGCAGGTTTATCATGAACCAGACATCTAGAAAGGGGCAAGAGGATTTATTTTTCTATAACCAGATGTCGTCAAAGACCGAAGTGTATTCTTTTGAGTCAACGGCTAGGACCCACTTGATATGGTGAGCTTGATTCTCATAGAAGGACATTCAAAGGCGCAAATATCTTCAGTCAAAGTTGCAGCCATACTCAACTTCTGACATTTCATTTTGTTTATCCTATGAGATCCTTGAAAACATTATATCTACATATCATGCACATCATCATAACAAATATTTCCCAAAGACAGGTTTTCTCATCTTCTTGCTATTTACTTCAGTAAAAGATGGCTCTCAAACAGACCATGAAAGATCTTCAAGCTCAGAACGCCCAATTTCAGCAAATGTTCCTGAACTTAGCCAAAGGGCAGGAAGACTTGAAAGCACTCATCATGAAAAAGAGAAATAAGAATACTAAGAAGCCAGTTGTCTTTCTTAATATGGGTAGAAGATTCAAAGGTCCGGTCAGAAGGGCTCTGGATTTTGAGGTCCCATCAAATGAAGATGATAGCCAAGAGGAAGATGATAAGAGTGTGAAAGCTGAGGAGAATAACAACCAAGGTTTTGATAAAGAGGAAGCTGACTATTTAGATGAACAGTACCCTCCGGCCGATGATAAGTACAAACAACTCGAAGATCATCTGAATGCCATGGAAATCCAGAGGGTTCCTGGGTTGGATTTTGAAGAGCTAGGATTAGTCTCGGGGGTTTTTATCCTACATAATTTCAAGGTCCCTACTTTTGTGAAGTATGACGGTTTTTCTTGTCCTAAGATGCATCTGAGGTCTTATGGGTACACTTCTTTCAAGAGAGCTTGTCGGGAATAATTAGAATGGTTCTATTAGCTAGAAGGGACCAATATTTGTACTTGGGAAGACTTGGCTGCTCTCTTTTACAAACAATACCAATACAATGTTGATCTTGCACCAACTCGTGTGCAATTACAAAGTATGACCATGGGCTCGAACGAAGGCTTTAAGGAATATGCCCAGAAGTAGAGACATTTAGCTGGAAGAGTTCAACCTCCTCTGTCTGATAGGGAGCTGGTTAATATGTTTATGGGAACTTTGACAGGGCCTTTCTTTAATCATCTCATCAAAAGCTCTTCATTTGGTTTCACCGAGCTAATATTAACTAGGGAACGTGTTGAAAATGGAATTAGAAGTGGAAAGATTCAAGTGGTTGCATCTTTAAGCACTGTAAAGAAGATGTTCAACGGTAAAAAGGAAACTAATGTTGTGTATGGCCAGAAGGGTCGTCCTAGAGGTGATCCCAACCAATCTGTGGGGGTGGTGATAATTTCTAATCATGAGCCTGTGCAACAACAACAACAAGGCAATTAGTGTAGGTAAGTTGTTATACTAAAATAAAACCTTCGAGAAAGATCTATGATATGAGATCCCTAGAACCCTGTTACTATTCTTAGGACAGGTTGAGCCAACTGAATTTCAAGAGGGTAATTACCTACGAACCCCATGCAAGCCTTAAACCTAAGGCTCTTGTGTTCTTTGTTTGTGTTTGTTATCTGTTCAAACATGATATCATAACATCATGACATCATACCATAGAATTTTCATTAACCATTTCAAGGATCTCAAGGGCTTGTGATGCAGGTTTATAATGAACCATACATCTAGCAAGGTGCAAGAGGATTTATTTTTCTCTAACCAGATGTCGTCAAAGACCGAAGTGTGTTCTTTTGAGTCAAAGGCTAGAACCCACTCGACATGGTGAGCTTGATTTTCATAGAAGGACATTCAAATACGCAAAGTTCTCTAGTCAAAGCTGCAACCAGACTCAACTTCTGACATTTCATTTTGTTTATCCCACGAGATCCTTGAAAACATTTCATCTACATATCATGCATATCATTATAACAGGTATTTCCCAAAGACAAGTTTTCTCATCTTCTTGTTGTTTATTTCAGTAAAAGATGGCTACTAAACAGACCGTGAAAGATCTTCAAGCTCAGAATGCTCAATTTCAACAAATGTTCCTGAACTTAGCCAAAGGGCAGGAAGACTTGAAAGCACTCATCATCAAAGAGAGAAAGAAGAAGACTAAGAAGCCAACTGTATTTATTTATATAGGTAGAAGATTCAAAGGTCAGGTCAGAAGGGCTCTGGATTTTGAGGTTCTATCAGATGAAGATGATAACCAAGAGGAAGGTGATAAGAGTGTGAACGTCGAGGAGAATAACAACCAAGGTTATGATGAAGAGGAAGCAGACTATTCAGATGAACAATATATTATGACCGGTGATAAGTACAAACAACTCGAAGATCGTATGAATGCCATAGAAATCCAGAGGGAGTCTGGGTTAGATTTTGAAGAGCTGGGATTAGTCTCGGGGGTTGTTATCCCTCACAAGTTCAAGGTCCATACTTTTGTGAAGTATGACGGTTTCTTGTCCTAAGCTGCATCTGAGGTCTAATGTCCGGAAGATCCAACCACATACTTCTGATAGGAAGTTATGGGTACACTTCTTTCAAGAGAGCTTGTCGGGGAAATAATTAGAATGGTTCTATTAGCTGGAAGGGGACAATATACGTACTTGGGAAGACTTAGATACTCCCTTTTACAAACAATACCAATAAAATGTTGATCTTGCACCAACCCGTATGCAATTATAAAGTATGACCATGGGCTCGAACGAAGGATTTAAGGAATATGACCAGAAGTGGAGAGATTTAGTTGGAATAGTTTAACCTCCTCTGTCTGATAGGGAGTTGGTTGATATGTTTAGCGGAACTTTGACAGGGCCTTTCTTTAATCATCTTATCGGAAGCTCTTCATCTAGTTTCAATGAGCTAATATTAACTAGGGAATGTGTTGAAAATGGAATTAGAAGTGGAAAGATTCAAGTGGTTGCGTCTTCAAGCACTGTAAAGAAGACGTTCAACGGTAAAAAGGAAACTAATGTTGTGTATGGCCAGAAGGGTCGTGCTAGAGGTGATCGCAACCAATCTGGGGGGAGGTGCTAATTTCTAATCATGCGCCTATGCAATAACAACAACAAGGAAATCAGTGTAGGTCAGATGCACCCAGGAAACAATTTACTAAGATCAATATGCCATTGTCTTAGGCATTGCAACATCTATTGAAAGAAGAATTGATAACGTTAAGGGATCCTCCTCAGAATCCCAATGCCTCATCTCCTCGTTATAATCCTAATGTGAAATGTGCTTACCATTCCAATAGCCTGGGACATGACACCAATAGCTGATGGGCTTTGAAGAACAAAATTCAAGACATGATTGACAATAAAGAAATTGAGTTCGATCCTCCTGATACCCCGAATGTAATTACTGCACCTATGCCTAAGCATGACAAAGGCATTAATGCAATTGATGATGTTCCATATGTTTCTATTGTAAGTGAATTGACTACTCCCCTCCTAATTGTTAAAAAGAGTTTGTTGCAAGTCAGTTTATTTTCGGGTTGTATTGAAAGGTGTTATTGTTGTGCAGGTCAACCCAATGGCTGCAAACTGCTGAAATAAGGTATTCAACGACTGATGGACAACCATATGATTCTAGTTGATAAGATTCCTGCAGTTGAGAATTTACTTCAAGACTTAGAGCTAGAAGATGTATCTATAATTTCTGACACTCCTATCAGGATCACTTCTAAGGGTCCTATAAAGATTATTACTAAACCCGGAGTTACTCCTCTGATAATCATTGCACCCGGACCTATTCCATATTCCTCGGACAAAACTATCCCTTAGAATTATGGGGCCGACGTTGACTACCATAGTGTCAAACAGAACCTTTAACCACTGAGAGTGGAGGTATTAAAGTTACTGATCCCACTATTGACAATATTATTGGGATTAGTAAAGTTACTAGAAGTGGAAGGGTTTTCTCTCCCGAAATATCTCCGAAGAATGTTTCCACACCAGCTCGTGTTATCGCTACCAAGTCAATTACTGAGACTCAGGGTAAAGAAAAAATGACAGAGCCTGCCCAGACGGAGGCACCTAAAGAAGCTACCATTGAAGATACCTCTGGGAAAGAGTTGGAGGAGATATTAAAGATCATCCAGAAAAGTGATTACAAGATTGTTGAACAGCTGCGACAGACTCCCTCTAAGATCTCTATGGTATCCCTGTTATTATGTTTAGAAGCCCATGCTCAGGCTTTGGTGAAATTCTTGAAATCTGCGCATGTACCACAAGAAATATCTGCTGATCAATTTGAAAGTTATGTTTCTAGCCTGGCGACTGATAATAGGATAGGCTTTTCTGATGTCGACCTGACTCCTGAAGTAAGAAACCACAATAAGTCCCTGTATGTCTCTATTGAATGCAGGGGCACTACTTTAGTTCATGTATGGTTGATATCGGTTCCTCGTTGAATGTTCTACCGAAGGGTGCTCTGGACAGACTTGATTGTGAAAGGGATTACGTTGAAACCCAATGATATTGTGGTGAGAGCCTTTGACGGTTCAAAGAGGATGGTACACAGAGAAGTGGATCTTCCGATCAAGGTAGGTTCGCAGGTCTTAGAATCTACCTTTTATGTGATGGATATTCAACCGCCTTATTGTTGTTTACTTGGACGCCCTTGGATTCATGGGGAAGATGTCGTTACATCAACCCTGCATCAAAATTTGAAGTATCCTGTTAAAGGAAAGGTTGTTACAGTCTGCGGTGAAGAAGAGTATATGGTGAGTCACTTAAACTCATTCAGGAATGTTGAGATGGACGGTGAATTCATTGAAACTCCCTGCCAGAATTTTAAAGTTATCCCTCCTACAACTACTAAAGATGTTTCTACTATTCCCAAGGCTACCAGGGTTCCAACCAAAATGGATTATTTGAAGGATGTTAGAGTTGTAGAAGAAGAAGGTGGATGCACTACTAGGGGTTAGCTTCCTGACATTCTGTACAAGTCTGGAAAATTTGGTTTGGGTTTCACTGAAGAAGCTCAGAGAGTTATGCGTCGTGCTCGTGCCAGAAGACCACCATTCCGCGTCAGCAACAATGGAGTCAACATATTAGAAGATGCTGACAGTGACTATGACCTCGACAGCTGGATTTTTCCCACCATCTACAACGGGCTCAGCAACTGGAAGACTGAAGACCTTATCTCAATCTCCTTTAGTCGGGAGTAAATTCTACTTTATGTTTTATTGCTTTCATGTTTGGTTATGTAATTTTAAAATAATAACTTTAAGCCTTTTGTCTTACCCGGGACACAACGGTTCATTTGTTAGGGTTGTCATATCATTCGCATATTTTCATTCAATAAAACATTGGACGTCTTGCATTCAAATTTTATGCTCTTTTCTCTTTATTTTATTTTTATAACTTTCAAAATAGCTATGTGTTCTTACACACACCCATACAATAAATTGCAGATCCGCATCCACTATGGATCCCATTGATAACAATTCTACTATTGTCGCTTATGACTTCAAAAATCCGATCTACCAAGCCGAGGAATAAGGTGGGGAAGATTGTGGAGTACCTGGAGATCTTGATAGGATGTTAATGCAAGAACAAAGAGCCATACAACCGCATGAAGATCCAGACGAGGTTGTGAATTTGGGTACTGAAGAGGACAAGAAAGAGGTCAAGATATGTGTCAATCTAGAAGACAGTGTCCAGAACAGATTAATCCAGATGTTGCATGACTATGTTAAGATCTTTGTTTGGTCATATGAAGACATGGCAGGACTCGATATTGATATTGTGTTTCATTGTTTGCCAATGAAAGAGGGTTGTTCTCCAATAAAGCAGAAGGTTCTTCGTATGCGTCCCGAGATGTCCGAGAAGATCAAGGCTGAGGTTATGAAGCAGTTCAACGCAGGTTTATTGGTTGTTATGTCTTATCCTCAATGGGTTGCAAATGTGGTTCCGGTATCAAAGAAGGATGGTAAGGTGCATATGTGTGTAGACTACAGGGATCTGAATAGGGCAAGCCCCAAAGATGACTTTCCGCTTCCACATATTGAGGTTCTGGTTGATAACACCGCTCAACATAAAGTGTTTTCTTTCATGGATGGTTTCTCAGGTTATAATCAGATCAAGATGGAACCTGAAGACATGGAGAAGACTACCTTTGTCACATAATGGGGGACTTTCTATTACAAGGTTATGCCTTTTAGTTTGAAGAATCCCGGTGCAACATATCAGCGTGTCATGGTAGCTTTGTTCCATGACACGATCCATCATGAATAGAGGTTTAGGTTGATGACATGATAACCAGGTCTCAAACTAAAGAAGAACATCTTGAAAATATACATAAGTTGTTTGAGAGATTGAAAAAATACAAGCTGAGGTTCAACCCAAACAAGTGCACCTTTGGGGTGAGGTCCGGTAAACTCCTGGGTTTCATTGTCAGTGGTAAAGGTATTGAAGTTGATCCTGCCAAGGTCAAAGTTATTCAAGAAATGCCCGCTCCCCAACTGAGAAGGAAGTCAGAGGTTTCTTGGGACGACTAAACTATATTTCCATATTCATTTCCCATTTGACCGCTACTTGTGAGCCAATCTTCAAGTTGCTGAAGAAAGATCAAGTTGTGAAGTGGAATGAAGATTGTCAGATAGCCTTTGACAAAATTAAGGAGTACCTCCAGGAACCTCCGATTCTGATGCCACCAGTTGAAGGAAGACCTTTGATCATGTACCTAACAGTGTTAGAGAACTCAATGGGGTGTGTACTGGGCCAACATGACGAGTCTGGTCGAAAAGAGCATGCAATATACTACCTTAGCAAAAAGTTTATCGACTGTGAAATAAGATACTCACTGCTCGAGAAAACTTTATGCGCTTTGGCATGGGCTTCTCGCCGACTAAGACAGTATATGTTTACTCATACCACTTTGTTGATCTCTAAAATGGATCCCATAAAATTCATATTCAATAAGCCCGCTCTCTCTGGAAGAATAGCCAAATGGAAAATGGTCTTAACAGAATACGACATTCAGTACATCACTCAGAAGGCAATCAAAGGAAGTGTACTGGAAGATTATTTGGCTCATCAAGCTGTAGGTGACTAACAATCTATGAATTTTGAGTTCCCGCATGAGAATATCATGCTAGTTACAGATTGTGAAGAACCTGGACCGTATGAAGGACCTGACTCAGGATCCTGATGGACTATGGTTTTTGATGGAGTAACAAGAGATATCTTCCAAGATTACTACTTCAAGCCAAAAGTAAACCATTAGAAGATAAGGTCCTTATAAACTTAGACACGAAGAATATAGTACAATCAATACGCTTCAAATTCCACGGTGTGCTTACGTCTTATACTATTTTGTCTCCCACGATGAAATGCTACCGTTACTGTAGCTGGAAAGTGAAAACGACATTTTTGTACTACCAACGGTCTATATCTCAAAGTCTATATAAAGAGACATCGGCAGCATTTGAAGAAGGAAGAATTACTCAACATTATCAAGCTTGAATCAAATTGCTGAAATACTAAAAACATCAAGAGAAAAGAAGAATCATTATTCAAATATTCTCCTAGAGAAATATCAAGAGCATAAGAGTTGTTGCTCGTTATTATGTTAAGATATTAGGGATTAAACACAAAGAGTTGTTTCTCATCATTTGTGTTTATCTTAGAGTTATCAATACAAAGAGTTTTTGCTCATTATTTTTATTAGAGGCTTGCTTTTCATTGTTGTGTTAATCTACTTTTTAGAAGAAAACATTTTAAACACAATTTGATTGTAATTCTATCTAGAATTGATTATTGCCTCAAGTAAATAGGTTGTTAGTCTGTAGACTTGAGAGAGCTAAGGTGTCAGTTTGGACTCTTAGATGGTTATTGTTAGTCACCGGCAGGTAGCCCGTGCATCTGTAATATGTTGAGACTAGTGGATTAAGTCCTTGTTGAAGGCAAAATCACCTTGGCGGGTGGACAAGAGTAGCCTTGTTGAAGGTGAACTTGTATAAACTAAAAGAGTCATTTTATTCTTTCCTTAGTCTTATTCTTTCTATTTAGTTTGCGAAATATTTTTATAAAAAAAAGATAGTTAGAAAACCCAATTCAAACCCCACCTTTCTTGTGTTTTTCTCATTCTTCAATTGGTATCAGGAGCTCCGGTTCTTCATTGATTTTCAAATAAAACACTTAACCGTGTAGAGAGATCCATTTAAGAAAAATATCATATGGTTGCGCCTGCAAACACAAACGAAAAAAATAACTACTTTTCTAAGCCTCCTATTTTTGATGGAGAAAGATTTGAATACTGGAAAGGTAGAGTAGAGAGTTTCTTTCTGGGTTATGATGCAGATCTTTGGGATTTGATTATAGAAGGTTGTGAGGAACCTATATCTGCGATTGGTATTTCCTATTCCCAGAAGCAAAATGAGTGAAGATCAGAAACATCGAAGCAAAAATCATCAGGAACCATTCTCCTCGGTGCTATCTCATATAATGAATATGAGAAAATCACCAACATAGAATCCGCTAAAGGGATTTTTGACTCCTTAAAAATGACACATGAAGGCAATGCTCAAGTAAAGGAAAATAAAGCGTTAGCTTTAGTTTAGAAATATGAAGCCTTCAAAATGGAATAAGATGAAACTATTGAGACTATGTTCTCAAGATTTCAAACTTTAGTAGCAGGACTCAAGGTCCTGGAAAAAACTTATGCAATAGCAGATCATGCCAAGAAGATTATCAGAAGTCTTCCAAATAAATGGAGACCAATGGTAACTACACTAAAGCTCTCCAAATATCTAAACAACATTAGTCTTGAAGAGTTAGTTAGTTCTCTCAGGAGTCATGAAATCGAGTTAGAGGAAGATGAACCTCAGAGAAAGGTTAAATTTATTGCTCTAAGATCAAGAACAGAAAAGAGTAAATCATAGAAATACAAGGCTTTCAAATCTACAGAAGAAGAAGATTCTGATGAAGATGCATCAGATGATGAAGAAGAATTTTCACTCATTACCAGAAAAGTTAAGCAACTCTGGAGAAGACAAAACAACTTTAGAAGACCTGGAAGCGATCGCTCAGACTCATATTCAAGGGGTAACAAAGAACTTACATGCTATGAATGTAATGAACTAGTACGCTACAAAAATAATTGTCCAAAGCTGAAGAGAGAGAGGTTCAGAAATGAAAGTTTCAAGAAAGACAAATTTAAGGGTAAAAAGAAAGGTCTTATAGAAATATGGGATGATTCTAAAGCATCAGATTCTGACTCTGACGAGGAGCATGCTAATGTAGCATTCACAACTATCATGTTAGAAGGAAGTGCATCAGAAACTGAGTACAACTTAGAAGAGATATGTTACATAGTGGATCTAAGAAACCAGTCATGGTACCTAGACTCTGGATGCTCGCGACACATGACAGGAAGTAAGCATATCTTCCAAATCCTGAAACTTAAAGATGTTGGTCATGTAGGGTTTTGAGGAGATCATAAAGGAAAAATAAAAGGTTCTGGAACTATCGGTAATGGAACTCTTCCCTCTATTTCTAATGTACTCTACATTGAAGGTCTAATGCATAATCTGCTATCAATAAGTCAATTAAGTGATAATGGTTATGAAATTATTTTTAATCAAAAGTCTTGTAAGGCTGTCAATCAAAAAGATGGCACTATTTCTTCATTGGAAAGAAGAAAAACAACATTTACAAAATAAAATTGCTTGATCTTGAAAACCAAGGTGTATAATGCATAATGTTAGTTAATGATGAGAAGTGGGTATGGAATAGATGCTTGGGTCACATTAGCTTAATAAGGATATCTCATCTAAATAAATTTGAGTTAGTCAGAGGCCTGCCTAAGCTGAATTTTACTTTAGATGCTCTTTGTGAAGCATGTAATAAAGGCAAGTATTCTAAAACTTCTTTCAAAACTAAAAATGTTGTTTCTACCTCCATACCTTTGGAACTTCTACATATTGACTTGTTTGGTTTTGTTAAGACAACATCAGTTAATGGTAAGAAGTATGGACTTGTCATCATAGACGATTATAGTCGCTGGACATGGGTAAAATTTCTAAGACACAGGGATAAGTCTCATTGTGTGTTCACTAGTTTTTGTTCACAAGTGCAAAATGAATTGAATTCTAAAATTGTTAAAGTCGGAAGTGATCATGGAGGAGAATTTGCAAAAAAAAAATTTGAATAATTATTTGACTCAAATGGCATATCACATGATTTTTCCTGTCCTAGAACTCCATATCAAAATGGAGTTATAGAAAGGAAAAATAGGACTTTAGAAGAAATGGCAAGAACCACGATCAATGGAACAAATGTTGCTAAGCACTTTTGGGCAGAAGCCATAAATACAACGTGCTATATTCAGAATAGAATTTCAATTAGACCTATTCTAGAAAAGACTCTGTATGATTTTTACAATGGAAGAAAACCAAATATCTCTTGCTTTCATCCTTTTTGGTGCACACGTTTTATTTTAAACACTAAAGAGAATCTAAACAAGTTTGACTTCAAAGCACAAAAATGTATTATATTAAGATACTCAGAACAATCTAAAGGCTACAGAGTATACAATACAAAAACACAAATTGTGGAAGAATCAATTCATGTTACGTTCGATGGTAAGCTTGACTCAGAAAAGTCAAAGTTGTTTGAAAGTTTTGAAAATCTAGAAATTATCCTTTTAGGTTCTGATGAAAATGCAAAGAGCTCTGAAGATGAAAATATGAGGAAAAAAGTATCAAGATGGTGATATATCAAAAACACAAGCACCAGAAATCATACATGTTGAGAAAAGGAAAAAGTAGAGATTAACGGTTTCTGAAGAACTGATTCTGGGAGATAAGACTGAACCTGTCAGAACATGATCTACATTCAAGAAAATTGAGGAATCACTTATAGGATTAGTGTCTCTAGTATAATCAACATCATGTGATGAAGCACTTCAAGACAATGAATGGATTATGGTAATGCAAGAAGAATTGGACCAGTTTTCCAAAAATGATGTATGGGACTTGGTACCAGAGCTCAAAGGGACTCATGTGATTGGAACCAATAGGGTATTAAAAAAACTCAATGAAAAGGAGAAGTCGTCAGAAACAAGGCTCGACTGGTTGCACAAGATTACAGTCAACAAGAAGGTATTGACTATAACAAAAAAAATTCCCCAGTCACCTGGTTATAATCTATTCATCTTCTAATATCTTTTGTTGTTCATAATAATATAATTCTATATCAAATGGATGTCAAAAGTGTGTTTCTAAATGGATATAATTCTGAAGAAGTATGTGTACACCAACCTCCTAGTTTTGAGAACACCAAACTACCAGAACATGTTTTTAAACTTAAAATATTAGTGTACGGTCTTAAACAGGCTCCTAGAGCTTGGTATGAAAGACTTAGCTCTTTTCTGGTGGAAAATGGTTTCTCAAAAGGACAAGTGGACACTACTCTCTTTAGTAAAAAAATTGGAAATGATCTTATGATATGTCAAATCTATGTAGATCATATACTTTTTGGTTCTTCTAATCCCTCTATTTGCAAATAATTTTCTAAGTTAATGCAAGAAGAATTAGAAATGAGCTTAATGCAAGAATTAAAGTATTTTCTGGGAATTAAAATTCATCAAACCTCAGAAGCTACCTATATTCGACAGAACAAATATACAAAAGAACTTCTGAAGAAATTTAACATGTTAGAATGTAAACCTGCTAAGACTCCTATGCATCCCATATGTATTCTACATAAAGAAGACGTAAGTTCAAAGGTTTGTCAGAAGCTCTATTGTGGTATGATAGGCTATATTCTCTATCTGACTGCTTCTCGTCCAGATATTCTATTCAGTGTATGTCTTTGTACTCGTTTTCAATCATATCCAAGGGAAACTCATTTAACTGTTGTTAAAAGAATCATAAAATATATGAATGGAACTTCTAACCTTTGCTTGATGTATAAGAAAATATCAAAATACAAACTATCAAGGTTTTGTGATGGAGATTATGCTGGTGACATGATAGAACATAAAATCACTTCTGGAAACTGTCAGTTACTGGGGAATAACCTCATCTTCTGGTCTAGCAAAAGGTAATCAACGACTGCTTTATCCATTGTAGAAGCATAATATAATTCGGAATCACTTTGCAACATGCAGATGCACTGGATGAAGAATCAACTTGAAGAATTTCAGATATATGAAAATGGTATTCATATCTACTGTGATGACATTGTTGATATTTGTCTCAGTAAGAATCATATCCTACACTCTAGAGCTAATCACATAGAAATTAAACATCATTTTATTAGAGACTATGTTCAGAAAGGGACCCTCGTTTTGAAATTCATAGATACATACCATCAATGGGCTGATATCTTTACAAAACTCTTAGCTGAAGATAAATTTATGTTCATTCTGAAGAACTTAAACTTGTTATTTTGTCCAGAATGAATAATTTCTATTGTTTAACTTGGTTAAAAATTTCTTTCACCAATACTTCTACGAGTTAGAAGATATCTGTGTAGAAACATTTGAAATTAGAAAATATTTTTGAGATCATTAAGATTGGTTTTTAACAACCAGTTAAAAATTGAAAAGACATTTGTCCATTCAAGATCTTAACTAAACCGCTGGAAATACTTTGAGCAACGAAAGATTTGTTGAGAATAGGTTAAAGTCCTTAATGTTGTATCCCTATTTTGAACATGTCAAAACCTATTTTATTAAGGATTATTAAGCGCCATATCTATTTTTGTGTCTCAATTGTCTTGTTTCATTTTTTTCTCAGACACTTGTCTTGAAAATGACGACCTTCTCTGTTTCTTCCCTTTTTTAGCTAATTCATTTATTTCTGTGTGTCTCCAGTCAGTCACGTTTTCTCTCTTATATTCATTCATAGCCCTCATTCTTTTTCATTTTTTTATCCATTATGTTTTCAAACACCACACTTGGCAATCAGGAAAACTTGGAAAAAAAATTTAGAACGTCCAAATTTTACTAGTCACCCCTTCTTTGTTTGGTTTGTTTTGTTTTCATTGCCATATATTTTAATCATCAATGAAAAGTTGTTTCGTTTGTGCTTAGATTTTAATAACTTTTTGATTATGACAAAAAGGGGGAGACAGTTGTGATGATTTTGATACATACCTATATCTTTAAATCTCATTGCTTATATTTCTAACATGTATGTGTGTGTGTGTGTATATATATATATATATATATATATATATATATATATATATATATATATATATATATATATATATATATATATATATATATATATATATATATATATATATATATATATATATATATATATATATATATAAAAGAACTTCTAAAATCTAGAAGGTTCAATAAATAAATCTATGATAAAAGAACTTCTAATGTTTGGAAGGGTCCGTTGATCAAACTGTGATAAAAGAAATTCTAGGGTATAGAATGTTCTTAGAGATCTAGTGTTGATAACTGTTGTACCCCAAAATTTTCCCTCCTAATTTCTTTTATCTGGCTTAGGCTTAGCATTGCAATCACATCTTTTCACTAGGTCATCTGCACTAACATAGCATGCATTTGCATTGAATAAAGCGCCTGAGGTTCAGAAGTCTGGTGGGTGCACAAGCTAGCATTTTTTACAGTGGTTTGAGATATACATATTCAATAGAATTTGATTTCCATGGTTCGTTCCTCAAGTGGTGAATTGTGAATTAGGTCATCCTCTTCTCAAATACATGGTTTTGTGCATGATATGAGATGTGGCTTCATTGATAGGGTGCAAGTCATTCAATTGGACTTCTTTCAAAGGGATTTTCATCATTTATGTGGTTCTTGTGGATCATGGATTAAGATGCTTCATCATTGTGCTTACACTTCTCATCGAAACTAGGGTTTGGTCTCCCAATTCATGTGGCTCACTAACATTCAAGGGTCAATTAAATCGGTTATTGGGATTACAAGGCATAAACCATGGTTTTGATATAAGAGAGTAGAGTTTAGATTCACCTATGTCTCACTCCATCAATTAGATATCTGTGTATCATGTTTCAAAGTTGCTTTTCTAGGTAACTTTGGGCTTAGGATATAAAGCATTCAGGAGTTGAGATTCAATTCTGAGTCTATGGTTTCATTGATCAAGCACGCCATTTGAAGTCAACTGAGATTCAACTTGTCATGAACGCTTGAGTTGCATCGAGGATCGATTTAAGATGAACATGGAATAGAAGTTTTAATATGATTCAAGGATAAATCACTTAACTTTCTTGGAGAATAAGTTAAAAGTGTTGGTTTATTGATTGAGGTTAAGGTGGATTTGAGGTATTCATTTCAGATATCATTGAAGTTCAAAATTGATTTCAAGTCAGTATTCAAGTTACGAGGTCATATTATTATAGTTTGAATCACCTCAATTCATCATCCAAAGATTCATCCAGAATATTCATTCAAAGTTTGGATTTGAATTCCATTAAAATTAATCAACCATTATTTACCTTACATCAAATTCTAAATACCAATTACATAATTACATCAGAAAAAAAACTACAAAATTTTATCCTATAAAAACCTATCCTAATTCCTTCCTCGCAAGCTTTAAACCATGTGAAACATCGTCGAGTCTGTCTAATAACCATGTTCCAAAACTTTGTGCTAGCTTGAATTAAGAATCTCGCCAAATCAAATTTTTCAACTCGTGAAATGTGTCCTTCTATAAGCTTCTAGCTCTACACAACGCTATTCCATTGATTTACTCTACATCACTGAACTTCGACAATCCATAATAGCTTCCTCTACACGTATTACCATAACTGCAACAACACTACAGAAAACGTAATAGCCAAAAAAAATGCACAGAATCAGAGAAATGAAGAAGAAGAATTGTGAATCGAAGAAGATAAATAAATGGCGTACCTGGAAGAAACTTTGTATTTCTATTCGGATTTCGACGACTGTGAAAACGCCATCATAGTGTCTCTGATCCGTAAGTTTCAAATGTACACTTATTTTCATCTATGCGTTTGTTTTTGTTGTATCGTTGAACCTCTGAGAAATTGACGAAGCTACGAAACCAACGATTGTTTGAATTCGTGAGGTAGACGAGCATCAAAGCATAATCTATGAACTGAAGCTCGAAGTCGTGTCAAAGATGAACGAAACGCGAATAAGAAATTTGAAACGCGAATTGAAACTGATGAAGGCACGAAATTAAATAATCGAGCAGAGTCCAAATCAGACGATTGCAACGGAGGGAGACAATGCGTTTGATCGGAGAAGTGAAGGAGAAGAGCGTCGTTGTTGAAGAGGAAATTTGTGGTTGAGAATTCTCTCATGAAGTTGAAGCATCACTTTTGTTAACCCTAAGCAAGATTAAAATGCACGTGTTTTACCATATCTCTTTCTTTTTTCCTTTTAATAATAATAAAACAAAATATGAGTAAGTGATTCTAAAACAAAAAATTTGGATTGTAATGGATGTTGGGTATTGGATAGGCCGAGCCATACTCCCTTCTAGGGTCGTTTCGACTTTTTGTTTTGTAAGCCATAGTTGTGAATAAAAACAACTTCATGAACTAATCTAGTGGGCCTAACTCCCTAGAATTTTATTGAAGCAATGCACCCATATTCCAGTCCATCCCCTCCCCCTCTGTTTAGAGTTTGTTAGATTTTTTTCTTCCGTTAATCTTCTTTTCTTAATTTTTAACTAATAACATTAGGAATAAGAATTGATGATAAAAATTAAGAAATCAATAAAATTTGTTAGACTTTCTTATTTTATTTTAGGAATTAAATCTCGATTATTAGATTATTTGAGATTTGTAATTCACCTTTGCTTGTTCAGATTTGAGTCTTATGATGGTTTATTATGCGATATGCGGATAAGCTCGAGATTTCGGTTGTGATTTATTTTCACATAGATGATGCTTCGAAGCTTATTTCGAGCATTTGATTTCTGACTCTTTTCTTTGATTGGTGAAGCTTTCGCGAAGATCGTCGGGTTTCTTTGTTTTGATACACTTTGCTATGGATTGATAAACGTTGGGTATTTTCTCTCATTTTTCTCATTTCAGCATTTTATCGTTTTCTATATATCATGAGAAGTATGAATTTTACCACTTTTCTAGATATCATGAGAAGTAGGAAATAAAGAGTGTGCACTCGAAGTCGCTGCTTAAAGTTCTGTAGCAGGCACCGCTTTCTGTGTGCTAATTGTGGTTGTTTAAAATTCCACCTTTGAAGTAGGCATTCTGCATGTGTGTTTACATTTGTGCCCGCATTATATTACAGATGATAAGTCCTCAAAAGGAGGCAAGCGGGGAGGGTCCATAATCGACCCTCGCACATTCTAGTTTGTGTCATCCTTAGCTCACGTTATACGTCGATGCTTCGGAGTCGTGCAGATCATGTGTATCAAGTTGATCATGTGGGGAAGGGTTCGCAATCAACCCCCACACTTTGTCAGGAGTTCGCAATGGCCATTGTTGATACTTCGCTACCCGCTTGTTTGCTTCAGGTGATCCGCTCCCCTTAGCTAAAGCATTTCTTTTCTTTTTTATTTCATCTGTCTTCCGCTTGTTTGCTTCGGGTAATACGCTCCCCTTAGCTAAAGAATTTCTCTTGTTTCCCCCATCCCTTTGAGCCAGTATGTGTTGCTTATGTTTGTGTGCTTTTGCCAAAACACTTGTTTGCTTATTTGTTTGCTATACCAGGTTCCCTTATAATAGGAATTTGTATGTTTCCCTTAGGATCACTCGATTAGAGTAGCTTTCGAGCTAGACATTAGGATAGGTATCCATGCATACTAACATGGGGTACAAATTTACCTTTTCATCTTCAACCTTAGGATCAATCATTGTATGATAACATTAGGGATAGAACTAGATAGTCTACTTTAGATGTTTTTCTTTCTTTTTCATCTTTGCATTAAGACTGAAACTCTTTTTCTTGAAAAATACATAAAACATCTAACAATTTTCAAATTCTTCTTTAAGGTAAAAGATATCAACCAATTCAGATCTTTTTCTCGTCTGTGGGAATTTCATTGACTTTAAAAAGGACATGTTACTTCCACTCTATGCAATACGACGCGTAATTCCACAAAGGTCGGGTTGCACCATGTCTACTTGCTAAGAGTCGCGAACGTAATATCATCCGCCTTCGGGCACCTTTTATTTTGAAAAGACCTATTTAGGTGAGAGAATGTTATTTCCTTTCCACTATAGATATGTGAGTCTCCAATGGTCAAGCAGCGGTGGAATGATTGAATTTAACATTGTTCATTAAAAATACAAAGCGAATCAAAACTTGTGAGCCGAACTACGGCTACTTTGATTCCTTAAAAGGGATACGTAGGCATTGGGGTAGGGCTCGAACGAGCACAACTTTATTTTCCCTACATTATTTTCTCTTTTATTTTGCATGCATTCCCTGTACAACTTAGATATAGATTCTTACACACCCATAAGATAGACAACAAGAGTGGATACCGTAGAGTACTACAGGCGTATCGGGTGCTAATACCTTCCCCTCGTGTAACCAACTCCCTTACCCGATCTCTCGGTCGTTTGATCGTGATTTCACCCTTCTCAGGTCTACTCGATGTTTACCTTTCCCTTTGTGTGGGATAAAAATTGTTCGATGGCAACTTCATTAATTTCATCTCGATAATTTGTTCAGCCGGTTGTTTTAATAACGAACTTCAAACATACATAAGGGTCTAATAGATCAACCTATGATAATGAATCTATCTGATTGTTAGAAGGTTTTAATGAAGAAAGAATGTCTGATAAATCGCTTCCATTCGCTTTAAATTAGAATTCCAGACAAAGAAATCAATGCTCAGAAAATCATACTTTATGATAAGGTCTTAAGTTTTAGTGTCGGGGGGATTGTTTGACTTAGGGGGAGTTTTTTTAAACAATGCTCAGAAATCTCAATCTTCTAAAACTATAAGTCTTAGACTCATGGGGAGCTTACACTAATCAAAGGAAGTTTTCTTCTTAAATCTGAATTTGATTATGATATTACTGTGTAAAATTGTTACATCGAAATACATGGTTTTGTCATCATCAAAAAGGGGGAGATTGCTAGAACAAGATTTGGATTCTAAAATTGATCTCTGGATTTTGATGATAACAACATATATTTTATATGTAAAAAAATTTAGTTCTAATAAGTTTCTTGAGTATGTAGATAAGAAATTCTAATTGATTCAAGACCGTTGTCTGGTGAATCAGAAATACCCCAAGCACATCAGAAAGACTGTTCACATCCACTCCTGAAGAAACATCAGTAGCTCGGAAAAATGTCGAATGTTCTTCAGAAAGAGGATCACATGTGTACTTCTCAATAACCAGTTGCTTCTGAAGTTACAAGTCGCAAGAAGAAATAATTCCTGACAATTTTCTTCTTTGAGATCAGAAATTAGATAGTACAAGAAATGCGCTTTCAATGCAAAGATCAGAAGTCAATATTTGTTCATCAGAAAAGTTGCTGCTTATATTTCTGAAAACAAAGTCAAGTTTCTGAAGACTCGAATAGTTCATGGAATACACACACTTCTATTTAACATCAGAAGTATTCCATCAGAAGCAAGTATTAAAGAAAGAAATATTAGATCAAGATGGTTCAACGTCAAAATTAGATGTACAAGTATAAGCTTCTGCTTTAGAAATCAGACATTAGACATGCAGCTCAAAAAAGCTGATTATCAGAAATCAAGATAAGATCAAGATGTATAGTTCATAAAAGCTTTCACTCACAAAGAAGTTGTTCCTCATATAAGTTGTTGCTTATATATCTGAAGACAATGTTCAACTATATGAAATACTCTGACTCTACAATAATGAAGCAAAGAGAAAACGAGACAAAGATCAGAAAGAGATATCTTCCAAGCTTACTACTTCAAGCCAGAAGTAAACCATCAGAAGATAAGGTCTTAAGAAACTTAGCCACAAAGAATATAGTACAGTCAATACGATTCATATTCCACTACATGCTTATGTATTATACTATTTTGTCTGCCACGATAAAATGCTATCGTTATTGTAGCTGGCAAATGAAAATGACATTTTTGTACTACCAATGGTCTATTTCTCAAAGTCTATATAAAGAGACCTCAGCAGCATTTGAAGAAGGACAAATTACTCAACATTATCAAGCTTGAATCAAATTTCTGAAATACTAAAAACATCAAGAGAACGGAAGAATCACTATTCAAATATTCATCCACAAATATTCTTCTTGAGAAATATCAAGAACACAAGAGTTGTTTCTCATTATTATGTTAAGATATTATGGATTAAACACAAAGAGTTGTTTCTCATTATTTGTGTTTATCTTAGAGTTCTCAATACAAAGAGTTGTTGCTCATTATTTGTATTTGAGACTTTGCTTTTCATTGTTGTGTTAATTTGCCTTTTAGAAGCAAAGATTGTAAACACAATTTGATTGTAATTTTTTCTAGAATTGATTATTGCCTCAAGTGACTAGGTTGTTAGTTTGTAGACTTGAGAGGGATAAGGTGTCAGTTTGGACTCTTAGACGGTTGTTGTTAGTCAGCGGCGGGTAACTCATACATCTGTAATATGTTGAGATTAGTGGATTAAGTCTTTGTTGAGGGAAAAATCACCTTGGCAGGTGGACAATAGTAGCCTTGTTGAAGGTGAACTTGTATAAACCAAAAGAGCCATTTTATTCTTTCCTTAGTCTTATTTTTTCTAGTTAGTTTGCAAAATATTTTTATAAGAAAAAGATAGTTAGAAAACCCAATTCAAACCCCCATTTATTGTGTTTTTCTCACCCTTTAGATTGGAGTTGATTGAAGATTCCAAGCCAGTCCAAGCCCAACTGCAGAAGCCTATATAAGGAGTCGTCCAAGACCTAGTTTTTAAGCATAGTTTTTATTGTCAAACCTTGTAAAACTTAAGGGTTTAGGGTTGGTAGTTCCTTAGGTTCTTTGTGTGTTTGTTTGTATGTCCTCATGTATCTCTGATACATTTGAGTTGACTTATTGTTACTTGCTTGTCAAGTTATTGTTCTCACTCAAAGCCCGTAGGCACGAGTTGAGTATTGTTCTTGGTCGAAGCTATTAAGTAAGGCTAAGTATTTATTTATTTTTTGAAGTGTTATCTTCTTTTGGTTGTAATTTAGGAGTGTGTACTTCCTAACAGTTCCTGGGACTGGAATTGTTTTCCCTGTGATTGGGAGTTTTTATCATTATGGTGATTGGAAATGGGATAGCGATTTATCATATCTAGGTAGGACCTAGGTAGAAGTTGCACTGGGTAGGGATTAGGCGATAAATTGTAAAAGGGGGGGTTTAGCTTTGAACTAGTACTACTGATAGTGGATTTCCTTCCTGGCTTGGTAGCCCCCATAGTAGGTTAGTTGCACCGAACTAGATTAACATATCGTTGCGTTCTTTCTTTTTCAGCAAGTTATAGTTTTCTTGTGTTGTTATTTTTGTTTGTTGTTTTGTAGCAGATGTCATAACATATGTCGTGACATTGTGATTGTATGTTGAGACATCAATCTTAACATCTATATTATGTGCACGCTAGAATTTCAATTGTTATTTCTCTTACACTTTCTTTTTGTTGATGACAAAAGAGGGAGTAGGAGGATAAGTATTTAAGCATCTGAATTTGATTGATTAACATTGTTTATCCTTAAATTATGAAGAATCTATTCTATGTGATGTAAATATGAATTTAATTAACTTGGGTAGGACTTAGGGGGGGCTTATAAACCTCACCCTTAGAACTATCAGACTCAAGGGGAGCGTACAAACCTCAGACCCTGAAGTTAACATGTTAATTAAATCAACAACCATTATTCTTAAATACTTGTGTTTGTCATCATTAAATTGGGGATATTGTTGGAACAAAATTGGTTTATACCATATCCCTTAGTTTTTGATGATAATAAAGTATTTAAAGAACAATTGGGTTGTGTGATACGGTGGCAGAACCGACTGTTTTGAAAATGCAGATTTGCATTTTGCGTTTTGTATTTGCAAAATGTCGTGGTAAGCAAGAGTCGCCACCGACTATTATTTTATCCAACTGGAAAGGAAAAAAAGCACAGAAAAAAATCCTTTTTCGAGATATTCTGAGTACGGGGGTAGATTATAGAAAGGGAAGGTGTTATCACCCTTTCTATCCATGGTTTTCCATGGGCTCTTAGGTACTTGCTCATCTTTTTAAAATTACTTGTGTGTGTTTGTTTTGAAAAGTTTTGTTTTACTTCATTTTAACCCTTGTTTCTGTCCTCAAGAGTGTTACAAAGTTGTTTTTGAAAACTTTGTTTGAAAAGTGTTTTGGTGTGAAAAGTTTGATTTGAGCAAGTACCTACTAGCATCTACCTACTTGAAAAAAGATCATTTTGGTTCTTGTTTCCTTTAGACAGCGCTATCCTACTTTTGAGAAATAGGTAGCACCGTCGTTGGAGTTGTAAGGGTCAATTCGTAAGGGACGTATGATCACTAAAGCAATGTTAGAACATCTTAGTAATAACCCTAAAGTCTTAAGATCATATTCGAGGCAAGATTTCCGAGGTAACATTTCCGAATGGGACTTTTGATCTTTGTTAGACTGGAGGGAAACCACTAAGACACTCTATACTTAATGACCGTTCACCGAAGGCAACCGAAGTGAGAGTATACCCTAGGAGTGTGCATGTGTGAGTGATTTGATTTCAGTTATTATCTTTTCACATTATGGTTTTCTACCCATTTTAAATTATCATGAAATCTTGTCATACAATCCTATTAACATACATCTAAAACAATTAATATTTGCGAAAATTAAAATGCGAGAAATAAAACCTACGCTATTACAAGGCTTCAGGGTAGAGATTAATTACATAGCCAAAAAACCCGTAAAATACGATAAATAAAGAAAAACCTAGATTAAACTATTACATACCGTGAGCAGTTACATTAATATTGCAAAAATAATAAACGCACGCGATGAATCGAAAACGAGAGATTTAGGGTTTTGACCCCAACTACCTAATTATAATTTAAAAGGAAAAATCATTTTTTTGTGGTTTTGTGCTATTTTGAGAAAATAAATTTTAATTGAATAAATAAAAAAACCTAATTACTAATTAATTTAAATTTAAGAAAAATAATTAGATTAACCTATTTTTGTATTTTTATTTTATTTGAGAAAGAAATAAAAATTAAATCACAAGCTAACCCTAATTTTTCTAATTGATTTTAATTATATAAAAGGTTAGAATTACCCTAAATTAAATTTAAACTAATATTAAATTAAATTTGATAAAATAAAAACTAATTCTAAATTTTGTGAAACTTGATTATATGATTTTTTGTGAAAAAAGAAATTGATTTTGGTTAAAAAATAAGCAAATTAAATTAAATAAAAGAAAAAAATAAAATAAAAAAGAGAAAGAATGGGCTGGTGTTGTTTGGCAAAAGAGGGGGTGTTATTTGCAACTCTGAGTCCAATAAACTCTGGCCCTTTTGACTTTGCTAGATCATGTATGCCAGCTTAACTTAGGTGCATGGTGGACCCTCATGGGATAGCCTTGGATCTGCAGCTTTGAGTACATCAGGTGGATGATGTGGAGTGTACACGGAACACGCTTGAGGATGGGAAGCACTAGATCAGCCTGAAAGTATTGAGAAAATAATAAAATGCACACGCCTGGGATCGAACCCAGGATGTGTGCATCAAAGACCAACAGTTTTACCATTTGCGCTGGCTTGTTAAGTTGTACATATGACCAATAACAATCATAATGTGATAAAAGCAAAGTGTTATACTTAAAAATGCGCGAAATTCAAACTGGCAAGTCAGGGAATGCCACGTGACCATCTTCTTCCTCCCACCGTCGTGTTAGCCCTGAAAGTTTTTACCTATGGACATATGAGTGTAACTGCATCCCCTGTTCATTCTAAAATCTTGTACACGCATGATAAATGACAACCAATGGTACCAATCAACACGTTGCAACCTCACGAGCATCATTGTACCATTATCACTGGCCAATTTTCCATGTACAAGAAATCCCTAAAAATGAACCACGAACCCTAGCCATGGCATCTTGGTGTACAGTCAATAAAAATGCAATTAAATACAACTATTAGCTTGCAAACATCTCAAGGATTACCAATATATCAATTAATCATGTTAAAGATGTCAGAATTAAGATATTCGAATTCAAGAAAATGTGCAAACCGTGTGACTCTTACAGGGCGTTCCAAGGCGTGAGGAAGCTTGCTAGCGATTGAAGCACGATCCTAGGATGCCCAGCAAACGATTGGTATGATCAGAATGGCTTGAGAGGGCCTGGAACTTGGAAATCAGTTTGCAACTTTTTCTTGAATTTTTGAAATTCGTTCTCTCCTTTGCACGCCTCAAACCTCTTTGCTTTTGATCTGCACTTGTCCCTTATGTATCCAAGAATGTATTAGGGTTACCATTTGTTTCAAATCTTCTCCAATTATGAATATTCATTCATGATTTGATCCTTGTGCAAAATCTTTCCAAAACAAGCACACTCAATCTTTTTCTGTCCATTTTGAACCTTGCACGATTTGATCTTGTTTCCAGCTGTGTAATGGACCTAATCATGCACAAAATCTCAAGATTTAATTAGCTTTTGATATTTTTACTATTTTATATTGATTTTATTTGATTTAATTGAAATAAAATCAAAATAAATAACAAAAATAAAATAATGACAAGTGGAAGGGCTCATGGGTCGTGGGTCACATTAAAAACTCAGTGCAAGCATAAAAAGTTGGACCCATTTGGCAAAAAATGCAATTTTGGACACATTTGACTCTTGGCAATTTTGCAAAAAGGGTCAACTTGGCCAATGCATAACTCTCTCAATTTTGACCTTAGAGATGTGTTATTGGACTTTTTAGAAAGCTTAAGATGTACTTTAAGAAACCGTTTTGGTCTCATCTCAATTGAGTCTTCCATGTTCATGTATGAAGCTTTGACACAAAAGGTGTTTTTGTTGACTTTTCAAAATGACCTATAATGTCCAAATTCATATCTTCTTGTGAGTGCATATTTTGAAATTTGGAGATGAATATGAATTGTAGGGAATTTCATCCTCTTCAAAATGAGCTTTGGATGGGTCATTTTTGATAAAGTATGAGAAAGTTATGCTTGGTCAAAGTTGAGTTGACTTTTCCTACAAAACCCTAATTTAGCAACTTTTGGATTTTGAAGAATTGTGAGCAATCCTTGAGGAATCATGATCAACCCTTGATCAAATGATGAATAATACTTCAAAATGAGAATGTTGACCAAAAATCTTGAGGTTTGACTCTAGGTGGGCCACAGTTGACTTTTTCCCTAACATAATCGATTTTCAGGCCTTTGAGCAATTAATTTAGCAAACTTTCTCTACAAGGCTTGAAACTAGACATGGATGATCTTGTGAACATATTAGGACAATGGAGAGCATTTGGGATCCTTTTGACTTAAGCATCTTTATGCAAAATGAAACCCTAATTTGAGGTAGACTGTCTTAGGAGAGAGCTTGTTTGGTCAACTCTTGGACTTCCTTGAGCAGTTTGAGGACCTCACTTGAAATGTATTGACAAACATGGGAGGGAAAATTTTGGGGTACAACTGCTGCCCCTGTTCAATCTTCTTAAACCTGAGGATGTAGATTGGCTTATCTGCCTTTTGTGATCTGAAGGTGGAAGATGATTGAACACTAGAGTGCCCAGAAATTTGCACTCGCATGGAGTGGTACTTGTCTTGCGATATCGGGAATGGGATTATAGATGCCATTTGGAAGTAAATAACGGAAGATGGGCTTAAAGATGCCATCCGAAGAAGTGTTGATCGCATAAGAGATTCCTTTGTGAGAACCCGTATACCTGTTGTCGAGGAGGACTTTGTTGGGGAATGTTGGTCTCTGTCTTGAGAGAAATAGAATTTTAGGAGCTTCATTTGTCCGTTACTCTACTGGGAATCATCTCTTAGTCGAGGAGATGAAAATGGACTGCTATTTGGTCGTGCTCCAGGATTTACAGTGATTTGCTGAGGATAATAAGACTATTGCTATCTGGTTGTGCTCCAGGTTTTACAGTGACTTACTGGGGAGATGAGATTAAACTTGCTATCTGGTCGTCTTCCAGGCTTTGCAATTTCTCAATTCTTATCTGGTCGTGCTCCAGGCTTCAGAAGGAATTAAGTGGTTATCCGGTCTCATCCGGGTTTCAACTTGAATTTAAGTCATACTAATATCCGATCGATTTTCGGGCTTCATAGTAATTGGCCGAGTAAACTGCTATTTGGTCAGATTCCAAGCTTCGTAGTACCTTATACTATTATCTGGTCGTGTCCCAGGTTTCAGTGTCCTTTGCCGCTATCTGGTCGTGCTCCCGTCTTTGCAGCGTCTTATACCGTTATCTGGTCGTGCGCTAGGCTTCACAATAACTTGTTGAGGGTTAAGCTATTTTCTGGTCGATATCCAGGCTTCATAGCTTGTATTTAAGATATATCACTATCTGGTTGATTCCAGGCTTCGTAGTATTCTGGAGAAATCAAGATATTATCCGGTTAATTTCCGAGCTTCATAGCTTGAACTGGAATAGAAATCTTAGTATCAATTTGACTGAACCAGAGAAGACTTGTCAGAACTTGATTTCATCTTTCCCTAAAAGGTAAAGAGATAGTCGTATGTAATGTCATGATGTATGAAATGTATTGAGTAATGATGTTCTCAAAATAAATGAGATTGTGCTGCATGATGCATATGCGCATGCCATGATGTATGGATATGCAATGTTCTTGTGATATTCTCCGGCTAGGGAGAATAAGTCCCGGACTGCTGTTGGAGAGTATAGGGAGTTGAGTTCTTCGTTCTCGCTGGGGATAATGACCGAAGATGATTAGCTGGAGACTTGCGTCCATTCTGCTCGAGAACAATCCGCCGGGAGAGACTCTGTTTGAGAATAACCCTGTGGGAGAATGACTTTCTGGGATAGAGAGATACTCTGTTGGACGATCTGCCGATTTGGAGAAACAAACTCAGCTGGTGGTGAGCTTCTATTGCTGGTGATATATAAATTCTGCTTGGGGAGAATTTTGCCGACTCATTCGCGATTATGAACCTCGGCTGGGAGAGCTAACACCACCGTCTTTGGATACTTCCTACTCTGTGGGGAGTGTATATACCTTTAGTCATATTCTCAAGCCAGCTCTATCCCTGTACCTGGTGGGTAGAGCAACTGTAAGGTTTAGACATTTCTTGTTTTCCCCTGTTCCTGGAATTATGAGTAATTGTCTTTTGTTTCTTATGTAAATATTTATGAGCAGCAATTATTTTCAAATGCATATATCAAAAATGAATCATTGGACGTTCTTGCAAAACAAAACAAAAAAAAGAAAAAACAAGTTGAATATTTCTTGTGAAAATGAATTGTATTGATTTTGAAATTGGCCTGTAACAGATGTTTTGTACAAAGAGGCTGACGTCCTAGTAAGAGAACGCCGCCGAGGGAACATAAATTGTACAACTTGTGTAAAAAAGAAAAACAGCTATGTGAAACAATCCCATCGGGTTCCAACTCTTCTATTGTCTTTATATCTTCAAACATCTCATCACTTTGCTACTTGGTCGAAGGTGGATCAGATTGATTGGCGTCGTCCGAGCTTGATAGTCGATACCGAAGTCTGGTCACAAGATAATCCGATGAGACATAGTGTTACGCTTCGATCCCTAATTTTTGCCTGAACCACCGTTTCTGGTTTTCAGTCCACCGGGATACCCTTTTTTGCCCAAGCCACCTTTTCAGGTTTTCGACTTGTCGGGTGTACAGTTTCTTTTCATTTTCATCCCTCACTTTTTCCCGAACCCTTTTGGTTCGCTGGGAAGCCCTTATTTTTTCCCAGGCCAGTCAACCTAGCGGGTCTTTGATTATGCATAGTATTTTTTCACTATGTCTACATTGACGAGGTGAGGAAGGTCGTCACCATCCATGCAGGTTAGAATTATAGCTCCTCCCAAGAAGATGTTCTTAACCACAAATGGCCCTTCGTATGTGGGGGTCCATTTTCCCCTGGGATCACCTTGCGGCAGTATGATGCGTTTGATCACCAGATCCCTGACTTGATATTCTTGATGTCTGACTTTCTTGTTAAAAGCCTTGATCATCCGCTTTTAATACGTCTGACCATGACAGATAGCAGTAAGTCTTTTTTCATCGATTAAATTCAGCTGATCAAACCGGGTTTGGATCCAGTCGTCCTCATTCAAACCCGCATCCTCCATGATCCTAAGAGAGGGTATCTGGACTTCAACGGGTAGGACCGCCTCCATGCCATACACCAAAAAGTAAGGTGTTACCCCTGTCGACGTTCGTTCTGAGGTACGGTACCCATGAAGAGTGAATGGTAACATCTCATGCCAGTCTTTATATGTAACCGTCATCTTCTGCACAATCTTCTTGATGTTCTTGTTAGCCGCTTCAACAGCCCCATTCATCTTCGGCCGGTAGGGAGAAGAGTTATGATGCTGAATCTTAAACTGTTTGCAGAGCTCAGTGATCATCGTATTGTTGAGATTTGTACCATTGTCAGTAATAGCCCTCTCTAGTACACCATATTGACAAATCAGGTTGTGTTGGATAAACCGCGCCACGACGTTCTTGGTTACTGTAGCAAAGGAAGCTGCCTCAACCCACTTCGTAAAGTAATCAATAGCCACCAGAATGAAACGGTGCCCGTTGGATGCAGTAGGTCTGATCTCTCCGATCATGTCGATGCCCCACATTGCAAAAGGTCAAGGAGCTATCAAAACATTCAAAGGAACTGGAGGTACATGTACCTTATCAGCATAGACTTGGCACTTATGACAGGCCCGAGAGTACTGATAACAATCGGCTTCCATGGTGGACCAATAATATCCTGCCCGTAGGATTTTCTTCGCCATGGTATATCCACTGGAATGAGTTCCGAAGGTACCTTTATGTAACTCCGCCATGATCCTTTCTGCCTCGCTTTTGTCCATGCACCGCAGTAAGTTCGAATCATGGTTACGCTTATAGAGGACACCATTGCTGACGAAGAACTTTGCAGCGAACCTTCTCAGAAACTTCTTATCATTAATAGATGCCCCCTCGGGGTATTCTTGAGTCTCAAGATACCTCTTTACTTTGTGAAACCAGGGTTTATCTGCTACCTCTTCCGTCTCAATGTCACAGCAATGTGCGGGTTCATCCAACCTCTCAATGATAATCTGGGGAGCTTCATTGTCCCACCTGACCTTGAACATAGAAGACATGGTAGCTAGCGCGTCCGCTAATTGATTCTCTTCTCTGGGGAAATGTTCAAAGGTTATCTCCTCAAAGTGTGGGAGCAATGTCAATACATACTCTTTGTAAGGAATAAGATTTGGGTGCTTCGTATCCCACTCGCCTTTGATCTGACTGATCACTAAAGAAGAATCTCCAAATACACTCAAGAACTTAATCCTTAGGTCAATAGCAGCTCGGAGACCCAGGATGCATGCTTCATACTCTGCCATATTGTTAGTGCAGTTGAAACATAATCGGGCGGTGAACGGAGTATGACAACCCTCAGGAGATATAATTACAGCATTGACTCCATTACCCAACGCGTTTGAGGCTCCGTCAAAATACATAGACCATCGGGATCCCTCTTCAGGTCCTTTATCCGGTCCAGGTTTTTCACAGTCGGTCACCAACATGATGTTCTCATCCGGGAACTCGAAATTCATGGATTGGTAGTCATCCACGGCCTGATGCGCCAAATGATCCGCCAATACACTCCCCTTGATTTATTTTTGGATTGTGTATTGGATGTCATACTCAGTTAAGATCATCTGCCATCTTGCTATTCTTTCGAACAAGGCAGGCTTTTCGAAGATATATTTAATTGGATCCATCTTTGATATCAATAGGGTAGTAAGAGTTAGCATATACTGTCTCAGCCGGCGAGCAGCCCATGCTAAAGCGCGGCAAGTTTTCTCGAGCAATGAGTATCGGGTCTCACAGTCAGTAAATTTTTTGCTAAGGTAGTAAATAGCATGCTCTTTTTAGCCAGACTCATCATGCTGCCCCAACACACACCCCGTTGAATTATCCAGTACTGTCAAGTATAAGATCAAAGGTCTTCCTTCATTTGGAGGCATCAGAATTGACGGTTCTTGAAGATATTCTTTGATTTTTTCGAAAGAGGTCTGGCATTCATCATTCCATTTTACCATTTGATCTTTCTTCAGCAGTTTGAAGATTGGCTCATAAGTAGCGGTCAGGTGTGAAATGAACCTGGCGATGTAATTCAAACATCCTAAAAAGCCTCTAACTTCCTTTTCTGTGCGGGGAGCCGGCATCTCCTGTATGGCCTTTACCTTGGCAGGATCCACCTGAATACCCTTATCACTGACGACGAAACCCAGCAGCTTACCAGATCTTACCCTGAAGGTGCACTTGTTCAGGTTTAACCTCAGCTTGTACATCTTCAACCTGTCGAACAGTTTCTGGAGATGGTCGAGGTGCTCTTCCTCAGTCTGGGACCTTGCTATCATGTCATCAACATAAACCTCAATCTCATGGTGAATCATGTCGTGGAACAAAGCGACCATGGCGCGCTGATAAGTTGCCCCAGCATTCTTCATCCCAAAAGGAATTACCTTGTAGCAAAAGGTGCCCCACTGTGTAACGAAGTTTGTCTTCTCCATGTCCTTGGGAGCCATCTTGATCTGATTGTAACTAGAAAAACCATCCATGAAGGAGAAGATTTTATGCTGCGCGGTGTTGTCGACCAGAACATCGATGTGAGGAAGCGGGAAATCATCCTTGGGGCTTTCCCGGTTCAGATCCCTATAGTCCACACACATATGTACCTTACCATCCTTCTTAGGTACTGGAACAACGTTGGCAACCCACTGTGGATAAGAAGTGACAGCTAAAAATCCTGCGTCGAACTGTTTCATGACCTCAGCTTTGATTTTCTCATACATCTCAGGGCGCATACGACGAACCTTTTGCTTTACCAGAGGATAGTCTTCTTTAGTCGGCAGGCGGTGTACCACAATATCAGTGTCCAAACCAGGCATATCTTCATAAGACCAAGCAAAGATCTCAACATAGTCCCGTAGCATCTGTATCAACCGTTGCTTGACACTAGGCTCCAGATTCGCACCTATCTTGACCTCTTTCTTGTCTTCCTTGGTACCCAAATTCACTGATTCAATTGGCACTTCATGGGGTTGTATGGCCCTTTCTTCCCGTATAACAGTCTAGCAAGTTCTCCAGGCACCTCACAATCATCCTCACCTTCGTCCTCGGCTTGGTTGATCGGATTTTTGAAGTCATAACTGGCAGTAGCAGAGTTGTTATCAATGGGATCCAAAGTGGATATGGATATGCATTATGATACGTGAATGTGTGTAAGAGAATAGCTGTTTTGATAAAGCGAGAGACAGAAAAAGAAAAACAAGGAGCACAAAATTTGTAATGCAAGAAACGTCCAATGCTTTATTAATGATATATGAAAATGACAAATAATAAGCCCTCATAAGCAAAGCCAAAGTGCCTCGGGCAAGGCACCCAGCCGTAAAGTTTTGAACTGTCTATTACAACTCTTAAAACAAAAGTCAATTACTGTGGAATAAAAGAAATAGGTATGAAGTTCTTCGTCGTCCAGTTGTTCAATCCACCATTAGTTGTAGGGTAGATCCAGCTGTCAACATCCGGGTTCTCATCATCAGCATCTTCTGTGGAAGAGACAACCTCAATAGCATTGATTTCCGAGCCATGCTTGGGCATGGGTGCAATTATGATGTTAGGCTTCTCTGGAGCGTCAAACTCAATCTCTTTGGCTTCAATCAAGTCTTGCACCTTGTTTTTCAAGGCCCAACAATTTTTTGTATCATGACCTGGACTTTCGGAGTGATAGGCGCAACGGGCGTTCGGGTTATAGTGGGGGATGTGGTGTTGGGGTTCTTCGGGGATTCAATCAGAGTTACCAGATTGGTCTTCAATAATTGTGGTAGAATTTGGGTCAGGGTCATATTGAGCCGAGTGAACTGCCTTTGTGGTCTTTCCACCCTTTGTTGATTCTTGCATTGTGGAGCAACTGTGGGTCTTGATATCACTACTGCATTTACTGCTTGACGGTGTTCAGGTCTGCTTTGGACCCTTGAGCCATAGACTACACTAGCTTCTTTCTTACCGGTGAAAGGCTTCTTTACTGCAATTGATGAAGTATCCTTCTATATTTTACCAATTCGAATGCCAGCTTCTACTCTCTCTCTCTCTAGTCAAAATCAACTCAGTGAACCCGGATGACGAACTGCCGATCAGATGGTTGAAAAATGGACCAGATAGCGTCCCTAGAAACATGTAAACCAACTCCCTATCAGACAAAGGGGGTTGGACTCTTCCAGCTAAGTCTCTCCACTTTTGAGCATAGTCCTTAAAACCTTCACTTGCACCCATAGACATACCCTAGAGCTGAGTACGAGTGGGAGCAAGGTCGGTGTTATACTGATACTGCCTGTAAAAAGCAGCAGCAAGGTCTTCCCAGTTTTGTACATTGGCTCCTTCCAATTGATAAAACCATTCAAGCTGAGTCCCTGATAGACTATCTTGAAAGAAATACACCCACAAATTTCTATCAGGAGTGTGAGGTTAGATTTTCCTGATATACGAGCGGAGATGGAGTTTTGGATAGGATACTCCATCGTATTTGGAAAAAACCGGAGCTTTGAACTTATGAGGGATCACCACTCCTGATACCAATCCCAGCTCTCCGAAATCCAAACCAGGGATCTTTTGAATCTCCATAGCACTCAGCCGGTCTTCTAGCAGCTTGTATCTATCCTCGACAGGAGGATATTGCTCATCATTAAAATCAGTATCATTATCAGAGATTGCAGGACTGAGGCCCTTTTCTTCTTCTTGGTTCTCCCCTTCCCTGGATGAAGAGGTCAGATCAGCTTGCTGTTTCAACCTATCCCCATACCTTTTTCACATATTCAGAAGAACGACCTTCTTCTTCTTCTTCTTCTTCTTCTCTTTCAGAATGAGAGTCTTCAAATCCTCTTTCCCTTTAGCCAAGCTTAAGAACATCTGTTGGAATTGGGCATTTTGTGCCTGAATATCTTTGATGGCTTGATCAGAAGACATTTCTGCTGAAATAAACAGCGAAGGAGATGAGAAACCTGTAATGGTACCTGTAATGGTGTGCATGATAATGGGATGCGTATGTAATGATTTCAAAGACTTTGGGGAATTTAAATTTGCAAACCAAAAATAAACAAACTTTATTAGATCAACTTGTAAAAGGTTCAATAATGCCTTTGAGGCGTTACAAAGAAATAAATGGAAAACAAATCTAAACTAGAAAAGCAAAATCAAAAGTCCCATGGACGCTTCCTCTTGGTGCTGATGTAGTCATTGATCACTCTTTCTTCCTCGAGCTGCCTGGTGAGCTTCAAGATCTTCCTTTCTTGCTCATGGTACTTTTCCTGGTAAGTATCCCTTTCCTCTTTCAGCTGAATCCAAGACCTCTGCAATGCCCCAGGATCAGTGGGTATGTAAGGATAAAGAACTGTGTAAGGAACGCCTTCTTCATTAGTGGGCTCCACAATCACTGGTAACACGGATTCATAAGGCATCCCAAGCTTCTGGGCACGAGCTCGGACCCATTGGAGGTAAGGCTGCATAGGAAGGGAAGTCCTTGGTCCCAGCTCTTGGGGGTCAGATCTGTTCACCATGCCCCAAGCTCGTATAAACCTCCGGCGGTGACCCTCAACGTTCTCCTTGTAGTCAAATGCAATATCCTCAAGAAGTAGCTCATGGGGACCATCTCTCCGAGCACGACCAAATTTTCACAAAGCTAGACAAGGATTGTAGGTTATTCCCCCTCTGATTCCAAGCAACGGGACATTAGGGTATCCCCCACAACGGTTAATAACAGCAGTGTCTTCCATAGCCCGGGAACTCCAAAGAATATCTATATGGGCAAGTGACATTATTCTGTAGGACCATCCCAAACTTTCTTTGTTCTTCAGCACAGACTTAGGGAGGTGCGAAATAAACCTCCTTGACAGTAATGGCATGCAACACATAAGAGTCCCTCTTCTTCGCACAGTACAAGTGTAGAGGGCATGCAAGATATCACCCAGTAGAGTAGGCACATGATTGCGAGAAAGGAAAATCTTGACCGTATTCACATCTATAAAGGAATCTGGATTCGGGAAGAGAACCAAATCGTAGATAAGGAGAGCCAAGACATCTTCAAAAGCCTGAAAATCCAAATTATCCCAGAATAGCTTAGCCTGGTCTATCAGAAATTTGGCTAGAAAACCTTTGACCCTGCTTCGTATTTCCCAATTGGATACTACATCAACCCGTTTCAGATGCAGAGCTGAGGCAATTCCTTTTGGTCTAGGAACCTCTTCCATACCTGTAAAGGGAACCTGTTCCAGGATGGATATGCCTAATAAGTGAGAAAACTCTTCCAAAGTGGGAACCAGCTGGTAATCTGGAAAGGTGAAGCAATAATGCACAGGATCGAAGAACTAGAAAAGTACACTCATCATTTGCTCATCAAGCTTTGAGGTGACCAGGCTAAGAAGTTGACCATGTCTTTTAGTGAACATAGAAGTCTCAGAAACTCTTGAGACTAACTCTTTGAGTTGAGCGGGTATTTGCACAAAGTTAACTCGGATGGTATTTCTGCGCACGGAAACCATAATCTGCAAAACAGAACAAAGATAAATTCCCTTGGTCTTTGAAATGGTTAGTGTAATGAAGTATGAATGCCATGTTATGATGCATGATGTCATGATAAAAAATAACAGGTATAGCAGATATCAGGCATGGCAAAGGCAAACAAGTCACACAAAAGCCCTTAAGTTTAAGGCTTGCATGGGGTCAAAGGTATTACCCTCTTGAAGTTCAGTTGGTTTCAACCTGTCCTAGAAAAAGTAGCCGGTTTCTAGAGGTTCTCAATATCACTGACCCTCCTCCATCAGTCATGGTTTCAGCTCACGCAATCTTTTCTCGCGGTCGGAACTATCTCGAGAGTATGGTCTCAATGAGTGTAGTATCGAGTATCAACCAGTTCTCAGCTTTACACCGAGGCCGGCTATCTCACTACTTTCTAATGGCCAAGTTGGTCGATTAAGGGTTCTAAGGTCAGTTGATGCTTAACGACACACGTAGCGGCCCCGTATTCTCCTCGTTTCTCCACAAGGGATACCGATATCAACCAATGTGCCACATCAACGTAGCTACTGCTTCAACCGTATCGGTCTATGGCGTACAGTTCCCTCACAGTTTATTGCTACATACCTAAAAGGTGTCCCCAGATCCGGGTTAGGATCTATAGTAACTCCCAAACAAAACCCTTAAAAGTAAAGCAACCAAAACAAACAAGAGAAGCAAATATGATGAACTAGACCCTAAGGTATACCCCACTTATTAGTCCCCAGCAGAGTCGCCAGTTCTGTGATACGGTGGCAGAACCGACTGTTTTGAAAATGCTAGTTTGCATTTTGTGTTTTGTATTCGCAAAATGTCGCGGTAAGCAAGAGTCTCCACCAACTTTTATTTTATCCAACTGGAAAGTAAAAAAGCACAAAAAAATTCCTTTTTCGAGATATTCTGAGTACGAGGGGTAGATCATAGAAAGGGAAGGTGTTAGCACCCTTTCTATCCATGGTTTTCCATGGGCTCTTAGGTACTTGCTCATCTTTTTAAAATTGCTTGTGTGTGTTTGTTTTGAAAAGTTTTGTTTTACTTCGTTTTAACCCTTGTTTCTGTCCTCAAGAGTGTTACGAAGTTGTTTTTGAAAACATTGTTTGAAAAGTGTTTTGGTGTGAAAAGTTTGATTTGAGCAAGTACCTACTAGCATCTACCTACTCGAAAAAAGATCATTTATGTTCTTGTTTCCCTTAGACAGCGCTATCCTACTATTGAGAAATAGGTAGCACCGTTGTTGGAGTTGTAAGGGTCAATTCGTAAGGGACGTATGATCACTAAAGCAATGTTAGGACGTCTTAGTAATAACCCTAAAGTCTTAAGATCATATTCAAGGCAACATTTCCGAGGCAACATTTCTGAACGGGACTTTTGATCTTTGTTAGACTGGAGGGCAACCACTAAGACACCCTATACTTAATGACCGTTCACCGAAGGCAACCGAAGTGAGAGTATACCCTAGGAGTGCGCATGTGTGAGTGATTTGATTTCAGTTATTATCTTTGCACATTAGGGTTTTCTAGCCATTTTAAATTATCATGCAATCTTGTCATACAATCCTATTAACATACATCTAAAATAGTTAATATTTGCGAAAATTAAAATGCGAGAAATAAAACCTACGCTATTACAAGGCTTCGGGGTAGGGATTAATTGCATAGCCAAAAAACCCGTAAAAGACGATAAATAAAGGAAAACCTAGATTAAACTATTACATACCGTGAGCAGTTACATTAATATTGCAAAAATAATAAACGCGCGCGATGAATCGAAAACGAGAGATTTAGGGTTTTGACCCCAACTACCTAATTATAATTTAAAAGGAAAAATCATTTTTTGTGGTTTTGTGCTATTTTGAGAAAATAAAGTTTAATTGAATAAATAAAAAAACCTAATTACTAATTAATTTCAATTTAAGAAAAATAATTAGATTAACCTATTTTTGTATTTTTATTTTATTTGAGAAAGAAATAAAAATTAAATCACAAGCTAACCCTAAATTTTCTAATTGATTTTAATTATATAAAAGGTTAGAATTACCCTAAATTAAATTTAAACTAATATTAAATTAAATTTGATAAAAAGAAAAACTAATTCTAAATTTTGTGAAACTTGATTTTATGATTTTTTTGTGAAAAAAGAAATTGATTTTGGTTAAAAAATAAGCAAATTAAATAAAATAAAATTAAAAAATTTATAAAAAAAAGAGAAAGAATGGGCCTGGTGTTGTTTGGAAAAAGAGGGGGTGTTATTTGCAACTCTGAGTCCAATAAGCTCTGGCCCTTTTGACTTTGCTAGATCCTGTATGTCAGCTTGACTTAGGTGCATGGTGGACCCTCATGGGATAGCCTTGGATCCGCAGCCTTGAGTACATCAGGTGGCTGATATGGAGTGTACACGGAACTCGCTTGAGGATGGGAAGCACTGGATTATCCTGAAAGTATTGAGAAAATAAAATGCACACGCCTGGGATCGAACCCAGGACGTGTGCATCAAAGACCAACAGTTTTACCATCTGCGCTAGCTTGTTTAGTTGTACATATGACCAATAACAATCATAATATGATAAAATCAAAGTGTTATACTTAAAAATGCGTGAAATTCAAACTGGCAAGTCAGGGAGTGCCACGTGACCATCTTCTTCCTCCCACCGTCGAGTTAGCCCTGGAAGTTTTTACCTACGGACATCTGAGTGTAACTGCAGCCCCTATTCATTCCAAAACCTTGAACACACATGATAAATGACAACCAATGGTACCAATCAACTCGTTGCAACCTCACGAGCATCATGGTACCATTATCACTGGCCAATTTTCCCTGTACAAGAAATCCCTAAAAACGAACCACCAACCCTAAACATGCCATCTTGGTGTAAGTCAATAAAAATGCAATTAAATACAACCATTAGCTTGCAAACATCTCAAGGATTACAAATATGTCAATTAATCATGTTAAAGATGCCAGAATTAAGATATTCGAATTCAAGAAAATGTGCAAACCGTGTGACTCTTACAGGGCGTTCCAGGGCGTGAGGAAGCTTTCTAGCGATTGAAGCACGATCCTAGGATGCCCAACAAACGATTGGTATGATCAGAATGGCTTGAGAGGGCCTGGAACTTGGAAATCAGTTTGCAACTTTTACTTGAATTTTTTAGATTCGTTCTCTCCTTTGCACGCCTCCAACCTCTTTGCTTTTGATCTACACTTGTTCCTTATGTATCCAAGAATGTATTAGGGTTACCATTTGTTTCAAATCTTCTCCAATTATGAATATTGATTCATGATTTGATCCTTGTGCAAAATCTTTCCAAAACAAGCAAACTCAATCTTTTTCTGTCCATTTTGAACCTTGCACGATTTTATCTTGTTTCCAGCTGTGTAATGGACCTAATCATGCACAAAATCTCAAGATTTAATTAGCTTTTGATATTTTTACTATTTTATATTGATTTTATTTGATTTAATTAAAATAAAATCAAAATAAATAACAAAAGTAAAATAATGACAAGTGGAAGGGCTCATGGGTCGTGGGTCACATTAAAAACTCAATGCAATCATAAAAAGTTGGGCCCATTTGGCAAAAAAATGCAATTTTGGACACATTTGACTTTTGGCAATTTTGCAAAAAGGGTCAACTTGGCCAATGCATAACTCTCTCAATTTTGACCTTAGAGATGTGTTCTTGGAATTTTTAGAAAGCTTAGGATGTCCTCTAAGCAAACCTTTTAGTCTCATCTCAATTGAGTCTTCCATGTTCATGTATGAAGCTTTGACCCAAAAGGTGTTTTGTTGACTTTTCAAAATGACCTATAATGTCCAAATTCATATCTTCTTGTGAGTGCATATTTTGAACTTGGGAGCTGAAGATGAATTGTAGGTAATTTCATCCTCTTCAAAATGAAATTTGGATGGGTCATTTTTTATAAAGTATGAGAAAGTTATGCTTGGTCAAAGTTGAGTTGAGTTTTCCTGCAAAACCCTAATTTAGCAACTTTTGGATTTTGATGAATTGTGAGCAATCCTTGAGGAATCATGATCAACCCTTGATCAAATGATGAATAATACTTCAAAATGCGAATGTTGACCAAAAATCTTGAGGTTTGACTGTAGGTGGGCCACAGTTGACTTTTGCCCTAGCACAATCGATTTTCAGGCCTTTGAGCAATTGACTGAGAAAACTTTCTCTACAAGGCTTGAAACTAGACATGGATGATCTTGTGAACATATTAGGACAATGGTTAGAATTTGGGATCCTTTGGACTCAAGCATCTTGATGCAAAATGAAACCCTAATTTTAGGTAGACTGTCTTAGGAGAGAGCTTGTCTGGTCAACTCTTGGACTTCCTTGAGCAGTTTGAGGACCTCACTTGAAATGTATTGACAAACATGGGAGGGAAAATTTTAGGGTACAACAGGTTGACTAATACATGTTCAAGTATTTAGGTACAAAGATAACTATACTGGTTAAAATTTAGTTATGAAACTACACTGAACATTCAAAGAGAAGCTCTAGAAGAGACATATTTTGAAGATCAGACTTTGAAGAATCAGCTTCTAATCAAGACAGCTTCTGATGATCAGAACCTAAAGACTCCAGACTCTAATCAAGTCAACTTCTAAAGATCAAAGTCAACCTATTAAAACTCAAAGTCTGAAGGATCAGACGCTAAGACTCAGACTCAGACTCTAAAGGATTAGATGATAAGACTCAAACTCTAAAGGATCAGAACCTATATCCAATCAAAGCTTAAGAACCGAATACTTTTCTGACAAGTAGTTATCACACTCTGAGGTCAATTTATCTTTTTCTAGTCACGTGAAGACTTAGCAAAAAGTTTCAGAAGCCTGAAGGATTGCAACTGATAATTCCTTTTCTTGCAAATGAGTTTCAAATAACATTACAACAACATTAACCATTTCAAGAAGCTTTACAATGGATTTGTTGATGTTTCTCTCAAAGACTCACTTATGCAAGATGTCTTCTCCAACGAATCTTTCATGGTTCTCTATATAAGTATCTGAAGACTTGGAGAAACATACAACATTGCACCTTGACAATAAAAGAGAAGTTATTGTATCAATACAAAGAGCACAAGTTAACTTATGTAAGTTCTCTAATTTTAGGATTGGCGTTAATTTTTGTAAAACAAATAAGACAATAATATGTTAGATAGGAGATGTTAACTTGCTAACAGAAACATGTTGAGCAATAAGTCCTATCTTATGTTGAGACATGTTGAGATGAAAAGTTCTCATCATCTAGAGCAACATGTTGGACCAGATGTCCTATGAAAGAGCATATGACATCGCGCCTGAGTTGAACTAACTGTTATATTTTGTTAAGTCACGGAAGTAGGATATATTTTAAGGATATTGTATTATCCTATGTGGTGTTGTTTTATAGGTCAATAAGAATCAAGAAGAATATTGAATAATATGCACTTTCTAATTATGGAGATAAATTAAGAAGATTTGATTGGAGACCTATTGTTATGCAGAATCTTTTACAGAACTGTAACAACTGATGAGTTATGATTGAAGGCCTAAATCCAGTTGGGAGATAGGTTATAAATAGAAGCATTGTGACCTAGGATTTTTACCAGCCGAGAATTATAAATATGTAGTCATTAGAGTTGAGTCTGTAGCCACTCTCGGGGAGAGTTGGTGTAAGTGAATCACTCGGGTTGTGAGATTGTCATTATGTTCCCACTTAGAAACCTGTAGGTAATGAGTTGAGTATTGTTCTTGGAGGAAGCTTTGAAGCAAATCCAAGTTGTTGTTCTTAGTTAGGATAAAAGTTGTAAACGTCGGAGTTTAGCTTTGAGTCTTAGCTAGGTATTGTCATGGAAGTGTGGCTTCCTGTTTGTTTAGAATTGTTTGTGTCCAATCGCTTTTTGTGATTGATGAGGGATTAAGGAGGGCTCATACCTAGGTTATTCTTAGGTAGAAATATAGCACGAGTAGTGATTAAATGAGAAGTTTTAAATGGGGGAGTTTAGCTTCGAATTAATACTATCATAATGGATTTGTCCCTGGCTTGGTATGCCCCCGGAGTAGGAGACTTACTCTAAATTGGGTTAATAATTCTGGTGTGTTGTTTATGCTTTTCAGTATTATTTTGTATGTTTATACTCTGTCTATTTGTTTAAGTCAGATCAGATGTCCCAATATGTCATATGACATCTGAGTTTTGTTATACCATAATTTCAATTGGTATCAGAGTAGGCATCATGTTCTGTTCTGGGTGAGATCCTGGAAAGATACTTTCTGGTCATAGGCAAGGAATGAGATTATTACTGAAAATTTATTTGAACTTGGAAAGTTCATATTGTTGTTGGAACAGTCCCTAGAAGTGGAGGATGGATTGTTCATGACAGGGTGTGTATTAGACCTGCCTGTGTTGTTTTCAGACGTGTAGCTTTGGTGTCAAGCTACTATGTTGAGGGTTTGATTTATTTTCAAACCTAGGTTAACCTATTTCACTTGGAGTGTGGTGTGTTTGTGTAGTGCCTGGAGGTTGTTGAGGAGTTTTCTGGTTTGTGTTTCATTGATGTATATCTGATGGAAAACTCTTGGTGGTTTGGTGTGTTGAGGTTGCAACACACTATTCTCTTATGAAGGTGTATCCCATGGTGTGGTGATACTTGAGGAGAGGTTCAACTAGCTTGTTAGAGTTACCAAAGATACTTGAGGTTTATCTCAAGTCCACTCATAAATGCACTCGTATATGAGTTTGTTGAAAAGAGATTTGAAGCAAGTTAGAAGCAATTTATTTTTGCTTTCAACCCTAAAAGGCCAATCTCCAGGATTTGATAGAGGATCTCTTGGTGTGTTTCTTGTGAATGGGACTAATGTCCTACCAGATGTTGGAATATCTAACCAGCGGATTGTGCAGAATCTTGTTGGATAAAGGTAGGACATATCAGATGCTTGGGTGCTAAGAAAATGTGTATTGATCACTTATGTTTAGAACCTACTTCTGATCTGGAAGAGGAGGCATATGTGTCTAAGAAGTTTCTAGTTTAGAAACATATCTTAGATAAGTATGTTGGTCAGGACACAATCAACATATGTTTACTTGTTGGGTTAGTTTATCTTTGATTCAAGAAAGATGAGTTCAAAGGTTGTGCGTTGTTTTCTTGTGGAGGCTTGATAAAGGTATATCATCCCGATCCTTTATATGTGGAGGTCAAGCTCAAATGTCAAAGACATTCTCTCTAGACATCTGGAAGATCCTTCTGATTAAAGGAGACAGATTTATGGAATATTGTTTATGGCCATATAACAGATTTTGTTTGAGGGAAGTAATGGATTAACCACATGATGTGCAGGTACTGTATGATTTTCAAGGCATTTTTAGTAATTAATAAGTGGGAGTCCTTAATCTGAAGCTAGAAGAACTTGAAGAAATGTCAGACCTTATGTCTTGACATCTTTGTATTGAGAATTTATTTTCTCAATATGTCTGGTGGTACTTTTCATAAATAGGATGGAGATTGTTTACTCTAACTTGGTACTCTTATCAAGTCTATGAGAGCATGGAACTCTTGTTTTGTTGTTATGGAAAGGTCATCCAAGGGATTGTCTACATTGGAGTGGTGTCAACCAGAATTCTATGGTTGATTAGTGTCTGCACTGTTGAAGTGTCATCCGAGTCACCTAGGATGGGCATTTCAGTTGTTGGAAGCAAGGAGGAGTTATCATTTTTGGACTAAATGATTATGGTTCCCTGGTATCTATATGATAAATTCCTCTTTGAGGTAGGGTTCAGTTATGTGGTGTCCTCGCATAATGGAACAAGTGTTGTGCAAGGATTGAAGGGCATTCTTGTGTATTGGGACAAGCAGACTTATTATGAATAGCCTATTTGTGTTAACCAGTAAATGCTATTACTGTTGAAGTCTGCTCCAGATACCTATTAGAGGGAATCTCCTCTTTAGGTTCAGAAGAATGGCATATAACACCTCAAAGTCAGACAGGAGATCTGAACATTGTGTGAAAAGACTCTTAAGGTGTGCATGCTCTGCATGTATTTTTGATCTGGTGTTGAAGATTGATCAGCTATTGATGGTTGATCCTCTTATGTCCCTTGCACGAGTTATGGATTACTATGGTGTCTCCAGACCATAGTTAATGGTGAAATCCATGTGTTTGAGACTGATGTTGGGTCCGATATTAGAACATCATCTCAAAGTGTGTTTTAATTCTTCAACCAAGGAATTTGTTATTGTCCAGAGTGGAGTTTAAGGTTAAGCCACTGACCTAATCTGAAATATTTTATGGTGTAAATGAATGTCAATAGCTGGGGCCAGATGTGTGTAGAAGAAGATTGTCAGACCAAATGTCCTACCTTATGTGATAAGGTAATCTTATCTAACCTATGATAAATACTTTGACGGGAGCGGAGTATTTGTTTATCCTCTAAGGAGGTTGTGCATGAGATTGATGGTCAATAATTTGATGGGATACTAAGTATTTGTCTGAAGAGTTACACAATTCTGCATTTTGAACATTGTGTTTCAGAGAGTATGTGAGAGTTTATTTCTCTATATAGCATTCAGGTGTTTGGAATAACCTGAGTAAGTTGCACTGGTTGTGTGTTCTATTGGGAGCTTCGTAAAGGATTTCTATGAATAATGAGTCCTTTGAATTGATTTAAGAACCAAAGTGTTTTGGATTCTGTATTAAAAAGCTGATGTCCCAAATGAGGTTGTAACATCATTATCATTGATGGTTGTGTTTTTTTGCTTCGAATTGTGCATGTGAAGTTGGATGCTCAAGCATTATTGTCAAAAGTGGCATTTCTGACTTTGTGGATTAGAATGTGGAAATTTTGGTCCTATCTGCAGTAGTATGCCTGGTGAATGCATGACTACTTTGTTGAAGACCCCACTAGTATCAGCAACTACTAGTGGATGTAAGGGCGGAAGACTGCTGACATATATTGAGGTTTGAGCAAGGTGTTTTGAGGAGGTGTTTTTTCTTCTACAGAAAGTCACTACAGATAAGTGTTGATAATTTGGATCTTAGTAAAGCTTTTAAGCAAACTAAGAAGTTTTGAAAATTGTGAGTGACTTAACACCTAATATGAATGACATCTTTCCTATTCAAAAGGTCATGATACAGAGTGTGGTTATGAAAGGACAGTGATCAGATGTGTCCTTGTGCTGTGAATGAGTCAGAGTTCTTGGATGTATTCTCAAGGAATGAGAGTATCTGACTCTGGTTTGACTCTACTGAGGGAGTCGGGGTTCAACATATGTGGGAAAGTGTTGTTCTTCAACATGAAAGCATGAAGTCTTTCATGTGTTTTCATCTAGTGCTCAAGTTTTCATCTTCAGCTGGAGCATTGGTTATCCATGATAGGGGGAGTCATGTGATTATCTGTGGATTATTGCTGCAATGGTACATATATTGTTTAATTCGTGTGTTGTTCAAACTTGTGGAGATCTTATGCCTCTTATGAGGGTGTGATGTCAGACAACATGTTATGAGATTATGAATTTTTTTGCGATCTTGACAAGGCATGGTTGGTTCTATCCATGTGAAGTTGGATGAATAATCTGAAGTTCATATGTCTCTTGTGTGTTTAATGGTTGAGTCTGGGAGAATTTATTTTTCTCTACAGATTTTTTGAAGGACTCTCTAAGGGTCTTTATTATTGAGAGATGTCACAAATGTGATATTCTGATGTCTTGGTGTGTGTCACTAAGTCTAAGTGAAAGGAGAACACTTAGAATCCAGCGGAAGACAGTATGGATAAAGATGTGTTGGTCAATATTTATGCTTGCAATGTCTGACTAGATGTCTAAACATTATTCAGGACATATTTCCTGTAGGACCAACAAAAGATTTATGTGGACAGTTTGATCAAACATGTGTCAAAAGGTGTGTTTGACTATGCATGTGCATATTTTGGGACTAGTTATTTTCAGCAGAAATAGTCCAGAGCTATTAAAGACGTTCAAAGTTGTTCTTGGATGGTGCATATTGTTTTTTGTGGCAGTTTCTCCTCAAATAATGTTTCCTTTGACCAAGATTATTGCTACATTCAAGGATCATTATTTCCTAAGTAAATGACCAGTTATTTATAGAGGTTTCTCCTTTCCTCTTTCACCCTGTGAGTATTTGATGTTTCCATAATTCTTATGGCTTTTGTTTGGGTTTGGGTGAGATTCGCCTTGGTCTAGTTTTTTGAAGGCCTTCTTTGTCAATTTTTGGCCTAAAAGGGGGAGAAAGGTTTGCTCAGATGGATAGCTTGGATTCTGTTCTCACAAATGTTTCAAAGTTGTCGGGTAAAAAGTTATATCTTGTGTCTGGTGCATTGTTTTGTGACTTGTGATCTGAGTTATGAACACAGTTGTGACATGTGTTCTGAGTTACCCAGAATGGTGGTTGGATACTTCTTTAGTTTCCTCTTATGCCACAAATTAACTGGTGGTTGCTTCATGGACCTCTTTTTCCACTAGTTGAAAGGAAGATCTATTCATTTGTGACAAGAATAGGTTCCTAGGTTGAGAGGTAGTGTAAACTATCATCTTTCTGTCTAGATCGTATACATCATATTCCTTCAAGACTTTCCTTCCTTTTATCCAGAGGTTGTTATTCTTTGATGCTAAAGTTTGTACTGCAATGGAGCTCATTCAAAATGCTGGAAAGAAGATGTCGAACAAGATGTCTTGACATCTTATCTAAAGACCGACTACATGTTGTTGTTGTGTTCAGTAGTTTTTGAGGACTACTCTTGATGGGTGTATTGTTTTTATTATTGTTGTAATCTGAGTTGTAATTTTTATTTATTTGTTTTAGCCAAAATATGCCAAAGGGGGAGATTGTAAGTTCTCTAATTTTAGGATTGACATTAATTTTTGTAAAAAAAAATAAGACAGCAACATGTTAGATAGGAGATGTTAACTTGCTAACAGGAACAAGTTGAGCAAGAAGTCATATCTTATGTTGAGACATTTTGAGATGAAAAATTCTCATCATCTGGAGCAACATGTTGGATCAAATGTCCCATGAAGGAGCATATGATATCGCGCCTGAGCTGAACTGACTGTTATATTCTGTTAAGTCACAAAAACAAAATATATTTTAAGGATATTGTATTATCCTATGTGGTGTTGTTTTATAGGTCAAGAAGAATATTGAAGAATATGTACTTTCTAATTATGGAGATAAATTAGGAAGATTTGATTGAAGATCTATTGTTATGCAAAATCTTCTGCATAACTGTAATAGTTGATGAGCTCTGATTGAAGGCCCAAATCTAGTTAGGAGATAGGTTATAAATAGAAGCATTGTAACCTAGGATTTGTACCAGTTGAGAATTATAAAGATGTAGTCATTAGGACTGAGTCTGTAGCCACTCTCTAGGAGAGTTGGTGTAAGTGAGCCACTCGTGTTGTAAGATGGTCACTATGTTCTCACTCAAAAACCTGTAGGTAATGAGTTGAGTATTGTTCTTGGAGGAAGCTTTGAAGCAACTCCAAGTTGTTGTTCTTAGTTAGAAGAAAATTTGTAAACGTGGGAGTTTTGCTTTGAGTCTTAGCTAGGTATTGTCATGGAAGTGTGTCTTCTTGTTTGTTCAGAACTGTTTGTGTCTAATCGTTGTCTATGATTGATGAGGGATTGAGGATGGCCTAATACCTAGGTGAGTCTTAAGTATAAATATAGCACGGGTAGTGATTAAGTGAGAATTTGTAAATGGGAGAGTTTAGCTTCGAATTGACACTATCATAGTGGATTTGTCCCTAGCTTGGTATGCCCCCAGAGTAGGTGATTTTCTTCGAACTGGGTAAACAATTCTAGTTTGCTGTTTATGCTTTTCGGTGTTGTTTTATAAGTTTATACCTTACCTTTTTGTTTAAGTCAGATCAGATTTCCCAACATGTCATAGGACATCTGAGTTCTGTTATACCAGAATTTCAACTTAGAACTTCTTGCCAGTTGTACGTTCTTAGAAGTTCTTAAGTATTATAGTAATATATGTTGTATTATGTTTACACATATGATTGTATATCAAGTGTAAGTATCAAACTATCACTATCATTTATCTTCTAGATAAATTGTAGGAAGTCTATTTCTTGTGTGCTTGAGCATTTGGAAGTCTCTTTCTTGTATGCTTGAGAATTTTGAAGTCTCTTGCTTGTGTGATTGAGCATTAAAGTCCCTTACTTATGTGCTTGGGAATTGGAAGTTTCTTTCTTGTGTGCTTGAGAAATTTGTAATTAGATTTGGTTATAGTGGAAATCTCTTGGAAGTACAAGGGGACTGGACTACTCCTTATTTGTAGGAGGAACCATAATAATTGCTTGTGTGTTTTCTTAATCTCTTCTTTATTTATGATCACCTTTATTCCACTGCTATCGTCATCAGACTTTGACTCATATATTATCCTTGTGATCAGAATCTCATAATAGATATATAAGAGAAAAAGGAGAAAAAGTTAACACAATTCATCCCCCTCCCCTCTTGTGTTTTTCTCACCTACAGATATGTCATCGTATTGTGGCTATTGGGAGAGAGGTCATGTCTAGGGGCGAGTTTCAGGAAGGTACTCTTAAGAAGGCCACTCTATATGCCATGTTAGCTTAGATACGACATGTATTGTAGTACAAGAGGTAGGGGAGGAATAAGGCATCAAATATATAAATAGTTATCTTTTACTTTGTACTTTGATAATAATATTTTGAAATTTCATATTCAAGTTCGTTGTATATTATGACCACTTATGTGCTTTAAAATTTGATCTTATTTTTTAATGACAAGTGTGTATGGTTTAATGTGGGAATTGATTTATTAATGACTTATAATGTAATATTCATTGAAAATGTAAAACTTCTTCTAACTTTATTGTCTAGGTGCGGAAAAAATATCCATGGGTTTGTCTAGATTTTAAAATTCGAACTCACCCCATTGTAAACAAACATAAATACATACACAAGCAATGCATAGGATTTCTCCTAAGATTAAAATCTGGATATCTTTTTACAAAAATGGGGTGTTGGTGAAGTGGTTTTAAGTATAATAAGTGTGTTTCTATTTTGAAATCCAGACGATAAGAATGGAATTTTGGGGTTTTCATATAGTGTGTGATCACTCTATGGGGTAGTGACCACCATTTTTTATGAGTAAGACGAAAATCTAAGGGAATTGTTTTTCCCACCCTAACAATTGCTTCCCCACCCTAGTGAAAAATCAAAACTACCCTTAGAATCCAAAAATGCATCTTCGGATGCATCCCATTCAGATTGTTTTTTAGCTAGACCCTAAGGCTATGTAAAAATATAATACGGAAATATATCTCTGTATAACTTAGGAGATGCATCTCCAGACGTTTTTTAATCAAATATGCGCTAGATTCATTTATGCTTCTTCACTTCTCAACTTTCCAAACTGTTAAAACCTCTCAACTCTAAAAATTTCTCAACTAACAAACTCTCAAACTCATTCAACTCATGCCCAAGTTTCTACCACCAACATATAGTTGATCAAAGAGATCAATATCAAATTCACATTTGGTAAGTTTTTTATTTCTCTATACTTTTTTATTTCTATATACATTTGTATAAATTGAGCATTAGATTATTTAATAGGTGGTTTAGATATGTTATTTATTAAGTAATGTGTTTGATAAGTAGTTTAAATGATTAATGCGTTTTTTGGATGTTTGATTAAAAGGCATTTCTATCATTTTCGTTCTTCTGAGTTGTCGAATAATATGAAAATACATCTCTAGATTTTTTCAAAACTTTGATTTCCATATTCTGAAAATGCATTTTTGTACTATGTGTGTCTTCATTATTTGGCTTCATTTTATTATGTTTCATATGTATAATGCTTATGTGGTTTAATTATATGCATTATGGCTACTAACCAAGATATGTTACGACATGACAAAGTTGTGCAACATGCATCGGTTCAGAGGGAAAGACCTCGATCATCGCATGAACCGTTCGGTTCTAGTTCGGTTGATATGGAGGTGTCAACTTCTAAGGCTCATTCATCTCCACATCCGTCTTCCCGTAGGAGGCAGATGCACCTCTTTATGCCCCGGAATCCCCATTGGTACATGTTGAGGCACCACAAGCACTCTCAGGATTTGGAAGATGCTCGTCCGATTTATTATTTCTGCCTTTATATGAAGATCATGATGCCAGACATGTGTGGGACAAAGAGGTAGAATTCAATTGTATTCATTCTTTGAAACACATTTTTTATAATATTCAAAGTTTTTGATGATGATTTATTTTTCTGCAGAATCTTGATGCTTTAAAATGCATAAACCATGATCGAAATATTGCGGGTCACATCAGATGTATCCATGTCTTCCTGAGTACGTCATCCGACAATTGAGCTACATATAAATTGTTCCTGGAGACTCATCTAATTTTGCTCCTCTTGTTATGGCATACAAAGATGTAGATTCCATGTATGATGATTTCCTTAACCATATCGTACCAGATGAGGCATGAGGTACCCTAGCTCTTTATATGACACCAAATTCTCTAGGAGATCTACCTAGGTCAGCTCATCAAAAGCTACTAGAAGAGGAACATGTTAGGGCATATCATGTTGTTTATGTGTTGACTAGATGTCGATGTATCATGGATATTGCGAGGGCCTGTATAGAAAGAGGAGTCTTTATGTAAGGCTCTGAGGTGAGAGGCATTGTAGATGCCATCCTTGATAAGGCACGGACGAAACTGCAATACAAGAGGCATCGTAGGAACATGGAGGCATGGGTCCAGTATACACATTAGTATATAGGATTTGTATTAGGAGCATTATTATCGTTTGTAATTTATTTTGACTTCATTATGAATTCTGGATTTATTCATTTATATATGGTATTTTCATATTATTTGATAATGGTATGGTTTAATTTATATAAAATTTAATATGATAATATAGCTATAATACATCATCAATTACATCAGTGTATCTCTAAAACAAAGTCAAAATTTAGTGTTTAGTGTGAATATATAAATGCATCTATGTATTATGTTTGGAGTGAATACAAAGATGCATCTCTGGATCAATTTATCTCAAAATGAATGTGGCTCTATTACAAATGCAAGGGGTGCGTATATGGTGAATTTGAAAGTGCATCTCTAGACTAAATTTGAAAGTGCATCACTTTATAACTTGTGTTTGTGTGAAAAGAATGTGTTTAGAAATATACTTCCAGAATCTGATAGGCATTTTTAAATGTCCTTCAGGTGCTTCTCCACCACTTAGAGTGAGAGAAACAATACCAAAATCTAAACTATCATAATGAGGATAATGGGCTAGGCAGCATTTCACAATAGAGCTCAAATACCCATGATGAGATTACATTAGGAGGAATTAATATCTCACCCCTCAGTTATACATGCCACTCCCCAAAGGATATGTTTTTACCATTTTACCCTTGTAAATAATCACAAAATTCTAAAAAAAACATGAGTTTTACCGGAAATTTGGGAGGTGTATCAGAAATTTCAAAAACATTTCGGAAAGAAATTTCTAGAAATTTGAGTTATCGGAATTTTCAAAAAAATACCAGAATTTTCAAAAAAGTTCTAGTTTTTTCAAAATATTCGATACTTTATTTTATAGGAAAAATATTTTTAAAAAAATTACATTATCGGAAATTTCGAAATTTCTAATATCATATTAGAAAATTCAATATATTTCATAATTTCCAAAAAAAATAAAATGAACATTTGATCCTGTTCACCTCCTTAATTTGTTTAGGAGCATTTTTGAATTAAAATAAATTAGAAAGTATAGTGTATAATTTAGGGGATGTGATGTTAAATGCTCTTACATTAGTGATTAGGTAAGATCATCTAAACTGTTAGGGTACATTTGAATTTACAAGAATGTTTCTTTATATAATTGGCATGGATATGAACATAGTAAAATATAAATGAATTAGGTCAAAGATTATTCATTATCGTACACTTTAAATAAATAGACATGTACAACCAATTTTAAGACAGTATGGTGGTTAGGGCACACAAAACGAAAAACCTAACATGCCATTGAAAAAAATCAATTTACTTATTTAAAAATTAATAGATATAAAAACATGATTGATTAAACTGAAAATGCAATAAAAAAAGATTAGACTGATTCAGAGGAAAAATATTTACATAGAAACATACATAAATTTATATTTTTAAAACAATTAATAAAAAGAGAGAAAATTTAAATTTATTTAAATTTAATGTATTTTTAAATAGAATTATGAGAGTGGTTATAATAAGAAATGAGAGAGAAAATTTTATTTTTATTTTTTAATTAATATTTTAAATCTATTTGTTATGTTTATATTTATCTAAGTATTTTTCCATTCGAGAAATACTTACATGAAAACGTATACAAATCTATATTCTTAAAAACAACTAATAAAGAGAGAGGAAAATTTTAATTTATTTAAAATTATTTTATTTTTTAATTGAAATTATGGAGGTGGTTATGATAAAAAAAAGAGAGAGAAATACTCATTTTTATTTTTTAATTAATAAAAAAATTGTGATTGATTATTTTTAAATCTATTGGTTATGTTTATATTTATTTAAATATTTTCCCATTCAGAGTAATTAAATGTTTTGAAAATTTTAAAAATTATTATTTGAATTTTAAAAAAATTGAAAATGCAATTTAAAACTAGAATTATGAAAATTTTAAAAGTAAAAAACAGTTTCAAACGTAAACATAAAAATAAATATTTCTGATAAATATATAATATAAATAATTAATATTATTAGATCTAATATATATATATATATATATATATATATATATATATATATATATATATATATATATATATATATATATATAATATATATATATATATATATATATATATATATATATATAATGTTGATCAATGGTGGTCGATTATGATCAAAGTGATGGAAGTTTATGTTGATGACAAATGGTTCAAATAATAGTTAGAATGATAGTTACATTGTTAGTTTGGGAGGACAAATTGGTGGAAGAGTGTAGGATGTTATTAATGAATGTCTCTTTACATGATAATATTTCAGATGAGTGGATGTGGATTCTTGCTGATGGTATGTGTTACATTGTAAGTGATGTGTATCATATGCTCACTAAGCGGGAAAGTCGACAAGTGGTGTCATTGTGGGATGATGTTTGGCATAATCAGGTTCTTTCTAAGGTTTCTATATGTGTGTGGAGGCTGTTGTAGGATAGGTTGCCTACAAAGGTTAACTTAATCGTGCGGGGTATCATTTCGCAAGAAGATCATTTATGTGTTTCTGAGTGCGGAATGTTTGAGTCAGGAGAACACTTATTTCTTCAGTGTCCATTCTTTAGCTCACTTTGGTAATGTGTGCAATCTTGGATTAGTATTGATGGGATTGATCATTTTCATTTAAAGAGCCATTTTATACAATTTATTCATTATTCATGTAGTAATTCCGCTTGTCGTGAGTTGTTACGCTTATTATGACTCGCTACAATCTGGGTGTTGTGGACAGAAAGGAATAACAGTTTGTTTAAAGTTAAAGTTATATTTATTCCTCATATGTTAGATACAATACAGATGAGTTCTTTTTGGTGGCTAAAGACAAAAACCGATCGATTTATTTATGGTACTCACTTGTGGTGGCAAAACCCCTTTATTTATGTGTGTTTAATGTGAGATTGTTGCTCTTATTTTATAAATTTGTTGGAATCTCTTGAAGCCTATGATATATCTACTATTAGAGGATCGTCTTATTAGTAATTCATTTTGGTTTCTTAGTTAGAATGGTAATCGATGGTGATGATTACTTTTTTATTTTCATTAATATTAAACAAAATTGTATAGATAGTGTACATAAATCAAATAATCATTTTTTAAGAATATATGACTTTTTCAAAATTCTAGCTTTACAATTTGAGAACCTAACTATATAATGAAATAGATATTTGCAAATTAAAGAAAACATATTCTATTATATTTTTGTAATTTAAATATATTTAAAAACTTTAGTTACAACACATTTAAGCACCCAAAAAAGTTGTTTATTTTATATAAAAAATATCAAGCTTGTTCCTAAAAAATATATTACAATATTTATCTAGGATGTATCTCCTCTAATGTAAAAAGTAACAACATTAAATTATTAGTTGGCACAAAAATAGTGAAGTTCAAAGCATAGAAGTCCTATTCCATGGTAAGATCCTATTCACACGCTCTCTTCTTCAATTTCATTCCAATTCTCACCATAACAAACAAATTGCATAATCTTAGTTTTTTTATGTCAACAACCATAGCTACAACAACTCACTAAAACAACCACTTTTGTTTCTTTCTTCATGTTTCTTTCTTGACCTTCTATCCTAAGTTTGGCATTGATATTGTCAAAATTAGATAGATTCATTGGTAAAGTTTTGTACTTTTGATTACCCTTTATCCTTAAACCAAATGGGTTTTCAACAAAATAGCTTAATGTTGTTTATGTAGCAAGTAATCAATCACTCAAGAAATCTAAGGTTAGGTTATTCTTTGAATAAACCTTGTAAATATATGATTATTGAATACATTGATGGTTATATTTTCTTTGGAACCGTTGAAAAAGTGAATCATTTCATGGTTGTTAATTGTGATTATATCAAATAGAGAGAAGTGTTGAATTAGTGTTCTTGAGTTGTGGGTGAGTACTAACTATGACAATGGTTGAGAGACATTTGGATTCTTTCAAACTTGTTTCTAAAAAATCATTGATTTTCTTCTTTTCAATGACATCAATCATGTTCCTCATGTCATGGTTCTTCGTCTTGCGAACCTCGAGTCGTCCGTATTTCATTGATCACAACTTGTTGCCAAGCTCAAAGCTTTTCTCCACCCTTGAAGATTCCATGTTTCATACAAAAGTCCCGAATGTCGAGTCCTCGTTTGGGAACCGAGCAATACTCGTCGACAACGAAGATGTTGAAGACGAAAGTGAAGCTAGCAAGTCCAATGAGAACACAAAATGTAGTAATAGAAATGATGTTTTTCTTCTAAAAGTTTTCATGTATGATTTACCGTCCGAGTTTCATTTCGGACTCTTGGATTGGAAACAAGATGGTAAAAGTGTTTGGCCTAGTGTTAGAACAACAATACCTGGTTACCCCGGAGGTTTGAATTTGCAACATAGTATAGAATTTTGGCTCACATTAGACATTCTTGCTTCTGAAATTCCGAATGCTCCAAAGGCGAAGACCGTGATTCGGGTTCAAAACTCTAGTGAAGCCGACATAATATTCGTGCCCTTCTTTTCGTCGTTGAGCTATAACCGGAACTCGAAACCTACTCCACATGAGAAGAAAACTAGAAACATGATACTTCAAGAGAAGTTGGTGAAGTATTTAACATCTCAAGAGGAATGGAAGAGATCAAAGGGAAAAGATCATTTGATTATAGCACATCATCCTAATAGTATGTTGGATGCAAGAATGAAATTGTGGCCAGCTACATTCATACTCTCAGATTTTGGAAGATATCCTTCAAGTATAGCTAATGTTGAAAAAGATGTGATTGCACCTTATAAGCACTTAATCACTTCTTATGTCAATGATGATTCCAGCTTCGATAGCCGCACGACATTGTTGTATTTCCAAGGAGCAATTTATCGAAAAGATGTATGTATGTCTCTCTAGTTCTTTAACATCTACTGATAAAACGGCTTATGACATGTTTATCAGTTGTTTTCAGCACTTCATGAGAGCTTATGTGAAAAGTTTGACTTTATTTTAACTCTTGTTATAGGAATAGCTTATATATAAGCACTTATATGATAAGCGTTTAGAAATGTAAATGCTTATGCTTATTGACTTCAATTTTTGTTTCATCTTATGATTAGGGAGGTTATGTAAGGCAAGAGCTATATTATTCATTGAAAAATGAACCTGATGTACATTTTTCATTCGGAAGCATACAAAAAGATGGGATCAAGAAAGCGACGGAAGGCATGCGATTGTCGAAATTCTGCCTCAACATAGCAGGCGACACACCTTCGTCGAACCGTTTGTTCGACGCAATTGCTAGTCATTGCGTGCCTGTGATCATCAGCGATGAAATCGAGTTACCGTTCGAGGATGTCCTCGACTACTCCGAGTTCTGCGTGTTCGTTCGAACTAGCGACGCTGTCAAAGAAAATTATCTGATAAATTTCATCAGGAGTATAAGCAAAGAAGAGTGGACAAAAATGTGGAACAAGTTGAAAGAAGTTGAACATATTTTTGAATATAATTTTCCATCTAAAGAAGGTGATGCTGTACAAATGATTTGGCAAGCTGTTTCACATAAAGTTCCTGCTATTAAGTTGAAGTTAAATAAGTTTAGGAGGTACTCTAAGTCCCCTCCAAGTTTAGAGAAAGATTTGAAACCAATACATGTACCTAAAATCTTTTGGTGATAAAGATAATTTAACTAGCATTGCAAAACTTTTATTAAATAATTCATGTATTTGAGTGATTTTTTTTCTTATAATAGTGACAAGAGACCAAGTTAATATCAAGTTACGGTATTAAGATATACTTTAGGATATGAAAAGAAAAAGGTTTAATTATGCAACAAAGGGGGTTGGTATTATAGAGGAAAAACATTAAAGTTGCATCATGTTATAAAGTATTCTGACATGATATTTATGTTGATGTTGCAGTGTGTTTGGCAGATGTAGGATTCATGATAGAAAGAGGATTCAAGGCAATTATGTGACTTTGTAGTTGGGATATTTAATGAAAATTTGTTTTGTATACTATCTTTTATTCAAATATTTTCAACAACTAGACACATGTTACACGATGCTATTAAGACAGTGTTTCTCAAGTAGTTTGCATAGAATTTCTTTTAACATCTAGTTTACTTCTTTTAGATTATTGGTGAAATTTTTAAAATATTCTCGGAATTCAGATATACACATCTAAAATTACTATATTCCACAAAAAAATAGATGTATTTGTATGTGCATATTCGAAATTATTTTTTTTGTCAAAAAATATGACTTTAGATATGCATCTCCGAATTTACTCCATAATTAATGACTACGGAGATGCACATTCAAAGTCATATGTTGTTTTCAAAACAACGAACAGAACATAACCCTCTCCATTGAAAGATAAAACTTTCATCTTTCTACACCAAAACCCTTAATTTCTACTATCCAAACTTGAAGAACAAATTCATTGTTACTCATCTCTCTATTTCAACTCTTTTTAAGTCATTCCAACTTATCCCCAAAGCTCTAAGTTTGTGTAAGTTTTCTCCAATTCCATTTGATTTACTATGCAATCTTATTATAATTTATGAGGTTAGTTAGAATCAATGACATTGTGTAGGTCGATGTTAATAGTTAAATAGTTGGTGTTTAGGTAACAAAAAAAGGTATTTGGTTGATTTAGGGCAAGAAGAAGTTGCTTCTTGAAAATGGTTGTTCGCAGGTGGTTTCGGAAGTGCACATCTGAAATCTCCCTGGACCAGTTTCAGATTTGCACATCGAAATTCTTGCCTGAGTTGTTTTTTTTTAATTAACAATTTAAATTAATTTTTCAAGAATATGGCGGACAACCTTGACAGGAACAATCGTTTGAGACAAGGGAGGTCAAGCCAGATTGGCTCTGTTCGACGAGAGAGAGCTGCGCAACAGGTTATCAGGCCTCGAGGACGGGGTCGGGTACAATGGGAGAATTTTACTGGAACTTCTTCTTCTTCTGCACCGAGGAGTCGACTGTCTTAGGCGTCTACCTCTCGAGCGCATGAGCAGGTACCCGGTGAGAGGGACGTTCCAGAGGGGTTTGTGGTACCCAAGGGGGATGAGGTACCCGAGCATGTTAAGGTACCTAAGGAGGAGAACGTCGGTTATCCAGAAGGGCCTTATGACACCTCCATGTTGATCTATTATCATGATCATGCCACTCGGCATGTTTGGGATGGAGAAGTATACTTCTTGTTTTTTCATCTGAAAGTTTTACTCACAAATTATATTTTAACGAAATGGTTGTATTTTTTGTTGCATTTTTTATACACGAACGATTGTCGATTAAGTCCGTGAACGATTCACAGAAAATATTTGAATTGTTTGTGCCTAGGGAGGCTTGGTTCCATGAGGTCATTGTTGGATCCGGATTTGTCGGATTATGTTGTATTGGTTACTCAACTATAAGCCACGGCATGCAGGGGGTATTTGCGGAGAGGTGGCACAAGGAGGCGTCCTTTTCCACTTTTCTGTTGGGGAGATGATGATCACATTTGATGAGTTGCTTGCTTGATCCACTTACCTATCAGAGGGAGGTTACTCAACCATCACAAGATACCAAGAGATGAGGCAATCGAATGGATGGTAGAGTATTTGGGTGCTGATCCATACAGGGCAGCTGATGATTGCATAACCACTAATGGTTCGCATGTAAAATTCTCGCACCTGAAGGATCCATATGAAGAGCACTTGGTTGCAGCAGCAGTGGACGAGGATGAGGGGGACGGGGTTTTTGTTCAGTACCACCGATATTATGTTTTACGTTGTTACTATGGACAAAAGTGCCTACTACGTTGATGTGATATATCTTTGATATTTTATGGATTTGACTACAGTTTGTGACTGGAATTGGGGGCCGCCAATTTGGTATACATATACCAGAAGCTGAATGAAGCTTCAAATTGGAGGACTAGACAGCTCATTGGCTCTTGCACACTCCTCACAGTACATTTCATTTCAATTGTTACATTTAATTTGTTTTTTTATAATTTGTACTTGCATATTCTATGATTTCTGTTTCAGAGCTGGATCATCTCTCACTTCCACCGGATTCATGGTTTCAAACCATACCCGATTTATACCCACGACATACCGAGGGCTGCAAAGTATATCCTCCATAGAGGAAATCATAAAGTATTATCTTATCGGGTGTATCTTGATAGTACTAATCATGATGACATCAAATGGACACCATTTGATGATTACAGGGATGTTGTCACATTCGATTTGATCTTATTATACTCTGGGTGGCTATCTTGTAGGTCGAATCTTATGGTCATGTATCTTCTGGAGCGATGTATTCGGCAGTTTGGCTACGTGCATATGATACCGAGATCTCCTTTTCAGGCTGCTCCTGACACCATTATCTGGCGGGATCTCAATGTCATCTTCCAAGATTAGGAGAATCATTTGGTGCCACGGGAGTATCAGATGATGCTGACATCCCAGAGTTTGCATTATGCTGAGGGTTATATGACATGGTTATTTAACATGTGTTAACTGAGAATTTCGACTATGCGAATGTTGAGCTGAAATGATACATCCTAAAAGGAATTTGGTTTGAAAATGCAGTATGAAGGAGATCTTTGAAAGATTTCAATGAATGAAACTCTAATAAATGTTTCATTTTGCTAAGTGTTGGAGTAACGTTCATTTTGTGAACCATTGAGACTTATTTATTTGAAGCATTATCATAATATATACTTCGGCCGTCATGTCTATATTATTTGGCGCTTCGAAGACAAGAAGGTATTCGAATTTGAAAGTTTGATCTTATCCAAAGAGACGCGTGGAAGCCTGAAGAGATTTGAAGAACATACAATAATAAACGTGGCATTGTCTTAGTATTTGACTGTTAGGATCGAATTAGTATAAATAGGGGTCTTAGTAATAGGATTTGTGTGTTCACATATTTGTACAAATTACTCTAAATTACTCAAAGTACCAATGTTCGAGAAACGAGTTGTGAGAATTCACGTATGATGCACCAATTTTATGTTTATTGTCATTCGACTTTAATTGAAGTTTTATACATTCCTTTTAAGTTTAAGTCGAAAACCATTTACATATCAGTCTTTTCTTTAAAGTATCACATTACTACATTCGAAGTAACAATTGAAATCTGTATTATTTAAAAGATTAAGAATGTTGTCGAAAGTATTTTTTGTTTTCAAGAATAATAGTTTGAATAAGAACACATGTCCTTAGGATCAATCTGGTCGACCCTGCAAGTCACCAATCTTTTCTTCAATTTGGAATACCAGCAGTTGTTTACCAAATTTCACAGTAAACAAATTGACACACCTGGTGGGACCTGTGTTCAATAAACAAATTTTTATGCTAATTAAAGTTTTAAAAATCTTCATCATTCTTTTGCATTTTTCTACGTTGTGTGAGACTTAGAAGTGGTAAACTAGCCACAAAAAAGAAGGAAATACCTAAGATAAAGTATGTTAGGAAAATAGAGAACCAAGGCCAGACAAGTAATCAGAACCATCCTAAAAATGATGAAGTACCACCCTTAGTCAGTTCAACAGGGGGAACTACGGTTTCTGCGCCTTTTTTAGAGGTTATACCATCTTCAACAAGTTCTACACCAACGCATTCAAATGCTTATACAGACCCTACTTTGACCTATATAGGACCACAGGGTTCCCAAGGGACCTCCCCCCCTCCCCCTCTAGGGGGAAATTCTTTTCATAGGCCCCAGGGGCCACCTAGTTTTTCCATTCCTCAAAATGGCTGTGAGCGGCCTTATGGCATGTGTTGTACCCCAAAATTTCTCCTCCCATTTTTACTCAAAGCGTGCTCCTAGAGATCCTCAATTGCTCAAGGTTTACCAAGAATTGATCAGACAAATTCTCCTCTTAAGCAATGAACCTCTAACTAGGGTTTCACTTCTCATCAAGATGTGTGAGCTCCAAAGGTATCAAATGTTTTCCATTGTCCTAATATTCCTTCAATATTGTGCATGACAAGTTTCATGCCTTGCACTACAAGTTTGCCCAGTCAATTGCTCAAATGCTTGGAAATCAACTGTACTAGGTCAAAAGTCAACTGTGGCCATGCACAGTAAAACTTCAAGATTTTTGGTCAACATAAAAATTTTAAAGTGATATCCATCATTTGATCAAGGGTTGATCATGATTCCTCAAGAAATGCTCTCAATTTATCAAAAGTCAAGAATTGCTAAATTAGGGTTTCTATAGGAAAAGTCAACCAAACTTTTACCAAGCATAACTTTCACATACTTCATCCATTTTTCCCTAAACAAAGCTTATATTTAATAGAATATCATTCCATACAACTTCTCTTCAGCCCTTAAGTCCAATAAATGCACCATTTGAAAGATACAAGCTCATACATTACAGGTCATTTTTAGAAGTCAACAAAAGTCACTTTTTGTTAAGACCTTTTACATCAAGATAAAATCTTCAAATGCAAAATTGATCAAAATAGGGATTGAATTAGACATCTTGGGATTTCCGAAAATTCCAAGATCATCATCATGAGATCAAAATTGAGCAACTTATGGCTTGCCCAAGTTGGGAAAATTTGGGAAATTTCAAGAATTAGGCATTGAGCAAACTTGAAGTTTTAGGTCAATGGCTTAATTTATTGGACTTCAAGCATCTTCCTAAGCTTATAGAGGACCTATAAAACCATTCTTACCATGCTCTGCATTTTCTAGCTATTTTATTCATATTTATTTTAATTTATTTCAAATAAATATAAAATAAAATGTATAAAATAATTAGAAGTAGGGCTTGGCATTTGGGCTGGTGTTTTGCCTTGCCTTAAAGCCCAACAATTCGTGTATAATGTCCAGGTACATTTCAAATTTGAAAAAATCAAGATTCCACATCTTTGGCCAACTTTCAAAATGACATTCATGGCTTTGAAAACACATGTTTAAGGATGTTTAAACCTTTGCTCTCTTGTCTCCTCCATCTCCACTATATAAGTAACACATTAGCAAGCATAAGACATGATTACACAGCCTAGAGAGAACACTACCAAATTGCAAAAAAAATCTTAAAATTATCCAAATTGAAACCTCTTACCAAGCCAAATTCAGCTCTTTCCAAGCACTTTATCAACATCCCAGGGTTCCCAGGAGCATATACCACCCTTCATTCAAGTTGTCTCACGCCCAGAAGTGCTCAATCGAACCTCATTTTTTGGTAAAATTTTGTGACTTTCAAACTTTCAAATCATGCCATATAAATCTTTCTTAAGCTTATATTCATGTTGTTAATAATGTTTGCATCCGTTCTAATGTGTTACATGAAGAGCTATGGCCTTAGAACCCATAATGCCATGTGTTGTACCCTAAAATTTGCCCTCTCCTGTCTCAAGGATTCTTAGAATTACTTCAATCAAGTTTCAAGCCTCAGACCACATTTTCTAAGAAGAATCATTCAAATTATCAAAAGGGGGCAAAATGAGCAAAATTGGAGTTTCTGCTGGAAAAGTCAACCGGACACTAAAAAAGTCAAACTTTGACTTTTGGATCAAATTTGAGTCCCAAAAATCACATTATGTCAAGACATTTAAAAAAATGAAGTTTGATCATCAAAAGTCAAGAGAATAAAAAATCCAACTTTGCAAGACTTTGAGATTTTTCTAAGTATTCTCTATACTTGGTTAATTTCATTTGCTTCATGGTATTTTACTACAACTCCAAATAATTCAAGATGATGTAAGTAATTCAAGTTATTACAAAGTGACATTTTTCAAAATTACAAATTCTAAAACTATGTCTTGATTAAAACCTTGTCATAATATTTTTGCCTTTGACATAATGTGCACAAGGCCAAATTTGTGACATGCTACAAACTATGTTGTCCAAAGTTGAATAAAATGTGATATGCCACAACACCCCAGGATTCCCTACAAGAAATCTTGTGCAATGTTGCATCCCAAGTATACATGCTGCCCAATACAGTCCAAAACTGCTCTATGCAGTCTGCCCAAACCAGCACCACAACAGCCCCAAAATTGCACTAAAATGGCAAAGGAAAATTGTGTGCAAAAAGTATCAAAGCAGTAGGCAAAAACAATTCAAAATGACTTATTTGTTTTCCCCATAAACCACAGTCAAGGGGTCTACAAAAGAGGATTGTCTCATAAGACAACGAGGTTGGATTTTGAAGAGAGTTAAAAAAATTTCTAGAAAGAAGATAGAGAGTTTTGTTGTGCAGAAAAACAATATTCTGTGCAACTTTGACTCATTTCCAAAACCAAAACTGCTCTTGTTCAAAACAGAAACCTAACCCATTACTCCACCATACAAACTCTTCCTCAAAGACTGTCGAAACATAACCAAAAAAAATAGTCCCTGTAGTGCTGTTCATCCCTATCCTCAAAACACCAAAAACATTACAGTACAGTCCAACTTAGTTTCAACAGTCTGGAGTAGCTTTTTGGAGATTCATTGAGGTCCTCATCACATTTGGAAAAACATTCAGATTTAAAACAGACAGTGCACTCCAGAGGTAAGTCTTCTTGACTTGATATCTCTCCATACATCATAAATGATTTGTTTGTTTTGAAGACAAGATATAGTACTTTAATATCTTTTTGAACTAGTCATTTGCACCTTGTTTAGGCTTATTCAATCATTTGTTGTTCATGTTTATCCATCATATGCCATAAGCTAATTTGTACATTCAGTAAAATAATGTTTAAGGCAGGAAAATGCAGCATGTATCGACACATATCATCATGTATCGACCCATCCTAGTAAAAAACAGGGTATGAGTCGACACATAACCCCCATGCATCGATCCATACTGAGTTCAAGTTACAAAACAGAAGCTGGAAAATCCCATGAGTCGATACATACGCGTTTCGCATTGATACAAGAAGATGTATGAGTCGACACATCCCATTATGTGTCGACTCATACTGAACTAATTTTGTTTTACAGGGGCAGGGAAAAGCTATGTGTCGATGCATAGCAGTATGGGTCGACACATAGCGGTTCAAAATGCAGTTTTCCTTTTATTTTACACTGTTTTTATATTGCTTTCATTATCATTCGATATGGTTGTAATATTTCAGTTTCCACTTCATCCCCATTGTAAATTTGTACCCCCATCCCCCTAAAGCGATGTAATAACTTAGATTTTATTTCCCGCATTTTACTTGCTTTTCATATATTGTTAGTAAATAGGATGTATGACAAGATAAAATCAATAAATAGATGACTTTCAAATACAAGACAAAATGCATGCAATCAAACACACTATTCACACATGCAACCCTAGGGTAATCTCACTTGTTGCCTATCGGAAAATAGTCATGTCCCTCGAATATGGGACGTTTTAGCAAAAAAACCTTCGATAAAAAAGATCGTAGTCCCTCGATGACCCTTGATGTTGCCTTCGGTAAACGATCTAGTCCCTAAACGCATTTCTAAAACGACTCATAAGTTGCTTTCTATGACTATAAAAACGTCCCATACTCGTCCCTTCACATCCAACGATGGGGCTTCTTACCAAGTCAATGGTAAGACAACCACATCTAAAGGAGGAGAAAAGCATATTTAAGACCTTTCGAGTAGGTAGATTCGCTCTTAGTTACTCGCTTGCTCACAACAAAAACATTTTTACCCACACTCTCATCTTTGAGCTATTTTCGAAACAAACACTTTGTAGGCATTCTTATAGAAACGAGAACCATTACGAAGTTCCATTTTCAAAATACTTTCAAAAACACATCTCACAAACACACTTTTGAACTATTTTTAAAACAAACACTTTGTAGGCGTTCTTATAGAAATGAGAACCATTATGAAGTTCCATTTTCAAAATACTTTCAAAAATCACCACCACAAGCACACATTCAAACAAAAGCAAGTGATCTAGCAAGTTAATTAGAGCCTGTAGATAACTACGGATGAAAAGGGTGCTAATACCTCCCCTTCTCATAATCTACCCCCCGAACTCAGAAAACATCTCTAAAGGTCTTTCCTGTGCTTTTTCACCTTTCCTTTTGGATAAAAGAAAATTCGGTGGCGACTCTTGCTAAACCGCAACATTTGCGAACACAAACGCAAAACATCAAGTCAGTTCTCCCACCGTATCACAGAACTGGCGACTCTGCTGGGGAGATTACTTAAAGTGGGGTTACCTTAGGGCTAGATCATCTTTACTTGCTTACATTGATATATTTGTTTGCTTTACATTTTAGTTCCTTGTTTGGGTTTGTTTTAAATCCTACACCCGGATTTGGGGGCACCTTTTAGGTAAGTAGCAATAGACTGCGAGGGAACTGTGCAGGGTATACCGACATGGTTGAAGCAGTAGCTACGTTGACGTGGCACTTTGGTTAGTATCGGTAACCCTTGAGTTGAATCAAGGAGAGTACGGGGCCGCCGCGTGGTGTCGTAAAGCATCAACTGACCTTAGAACCTTACTTGACCAACTTGTCCATTAGGACGTAGTGAGATGACCGGTTTCGGTGTAGAGCTGAAAATTGGTTGATACTCGATGCTACACTCATTGAGACTTGACCCCTGAGTTTTGTTCGGTTGCGAGTCAATTGCTTATTGAACGAAGCTTGTGGGAAAGTTCAGTGATATTGAGATCCCTTAGAACCCAGTTACTATTAACTAAGACAGGTTGAGCCAACTAAATTTCAAGAGGGTACTTACCTACAAAACTCCATGCAAGCCTGAAACTAAGGACTTGTCTGCTTTGTGTGAATATGATTATTTGTATGTAAATCTGCTTACCTCGCATACTTGTACATAACATCATGAACATCATACCATAGCATTTTCAATGACCATCTCAAGGATCTTGAGCGCCTATGATGCAGGGTCACATTGAACCAGACGTCTAGCAAGGGGCAGGGGGATTTATTTTCCTCTGACCAAACACCGTAAAAGATCAAGTATGGCAAACTTGAGTCAAGGGCTATGACCCACTTGACATGGTGAGCTTGATTCTCGTGGAAGGACATCCACCAATACAAAGTTCTCCAATCAAAGCTGTTGATCAAAGTTCGACTTCTAACTTTTTCTTATGTTTATCCCGTAAGATCCTTGAAAACATGCATCCACATATCATGCATCATATCATGACAGGTTTCTCCCATACAAGTCTCCTTATCTTCCTGCTGTTTATTTTAGTAAGATGGATATGGAACAAACAGTGAAAGATCTCCAAGCTCAAAACGCTCAATTCCAACAAATGTTTATGGCTATGGCTAAGGGACAAGAGGACCTGAAAGCTTTCCTTCTCAAAGAAAAGAAGAAAAAGTCCAAGAAGTCAGTAGGCGTCTTGAACTTGAGAAGAAGACCTAAATCCCTAGATCTTTCAACTCCATCCAACATAGGGGATAGTCTTGAAGAAGACCACAATTTGGAGATTGATGAAGTTGAAGCTGAGGAACAATATCCTCCCGCTGATGACAAGTACAAACAGTTGGAGGATCGCCTCAGTGCTATGGAGATTCAACAAATACCTAGCTTGGATTTAGCAGACATGGGTTTGGTTTCTGGAGTGGTCATCCTGCCAAAGTTCAAAATCCATACCTTTGCCCTGTATGATGGAGTCTCTTGCCCTAAGATGCACTTAAAGTCTTATGTCCGTAAGATTCAACCATACACAACTGATCCAAAGCTTTGGATCTATTTCTTCCAAGAAAGCCTGGCAGGGACTCAACTCGAATGGTTCTATCAATTGGAGAGCTCTTGAATCCACACCTGGGAGGATTTAGCTGCTTCTTTCTACAAGCAGTATCAGTACAATGCTGATCTTGCACCAACTCGTGTGCAATTGCAGAACATGACCATGGGTTCCAACGAGAGCTTCAAAGGATACGCCCAAAAGTGGAGAGATCTTGCTGGTAGGGTGCAACCCCCTTTAACTGGCAGGGAGCTAATTGACATCTTCATGGGAACTTTGACAAGGCCTTTCTTCAAACACTTGATTGGAAGCTCTTCAGTCAGGTTCATCGAGCTAATACTGGCCGGCGAAAGGGTCGAAGCTGGCATCAAAAGTGGGAAGATTCAAGAAGCTACACCTTCTGATGCTTAGAAAAAGCCCTACAATGGGAAGAAAGAGTCCAATGTTGTGTATGGTCAAAAGAGTCGTCATGACCAACACGTAGGAGCAATCTTGATCTCTAATCCTATGCCTACTCAACAAAGGCAAGGGCATCAGCGTAAGGAGGTCGCGCCTAAAAGACAATACACTAAGATCAACATGTCGCTAGATCAAGCGCTACAACACATGTTGAAGGCAGAGCTGATTACGTTAAAGGCTCCTCATCTGAACCCTAAGACTTCTTCTTCTAACTACAACCCGGATGCAAGATGTGCTTATCATTTTGGTATCCCAAGGCATGACACAAACAACTGTTGGGCTCTGAAGAACAAGTTCCAAGACATGATTGATGCCAAGGAGGTCGAGTTTGACTCTCCGGAGACTCCAAACATAATCACTGCTCCTATGACGAATCATTGAAAGCTTTTGTTCATTTGAATTTTCAAGTTGTAATCTCTTTTGTTATTCAAACATTTATCTATTAATGTCAAACTTTGTTTTCATTAATGCATTGCATATGTTTGTCTTGATTTGATCCACTCATTTTCATTACATTTAAACTATGCTTTTTACTCTCTTTATGACATTCAACTCTTGCTAAAAGTTACAAGCCTTTAGAGGGAGGATGCCGAAAACAATGCCATAATCTCATACAGTATGCTTTTGAACAGACCTTTCTGATGATGTACATGAATTATTTCAAATCCTAAACACTGGAGTTATAAGGAATATAATCCCTAGTCAACCCCTTCTGGCCAAAGAAGTAGAAGTTTTTCTTTTTCACAAAATTAAAACCTTTAAACAAAACCTGGGGCAGGGTAGTCTCTCAGTTAATTCAAACGCGCGTTTAGCCGCAAACTCTCATCTCATAATATAGCAAATGACGTCAAGAAACATTCCTATGGAATCAAAAGACGGTGATGGTTCCCTATCACATAGGCAGTCATTATCTCTCAAAAAGAAAAGCTCACTAAGTCAAAACCTACAAAGGAGACTTAAGAAAACTGGGGCATCCCGCTGACTGTAATCTCAAAACAGGAACAGTCAGGCAAAAATTAGGGATAACAAATCAAAAGAAAGAGGTCACTACAAATCCTCAACAACATGAAAAAAATGTTGCAAAAATGACTTCCTTCTAACAAACTTAACTTGTTTGAACCATCACCAAAACGTCATCCCAGACTCAATTGGAGTTCAAACATACAATTAACTGAGCTTAGCACTGAAGAACATCACGAGGAACGGGTGGGTACAAATACATTTGAGCCTTTATCCTTTGTTTCATAAACCGTGAACCAATCCATGTTACAACCCTTCAAAAGTCCTAATTGAAGCTTGGGTTAGTTCGAAAGCATATTGTTACAAAAGGTATCCTGACTCCTGTAAGGCTTTACTCAAAATCCAAAGTTGAATTACAAACTTCTTTACTTGCTGAAAACGCATTTTTCAAAACTTCAAGACAAACATAAACTTTGCATTACTTGAATATCACTGTTTATATATGGCTATTTGTTTGACAGCAGAGAAACTCACACAACGAATATCTGATGAACGAAAGCTCTCTCAGTGAACAAAATCAATTCAAGAAGGATGACACTTCCATTGACAAATCTCCTATCAACAAGGGGGCATGACATGTCACTATCCAGCACACTTGGGGCAGTCCAGTCAAGGTTCCAAGAAATCTCCCAAGAATTACAGAGCAACCAGGGGCAAGTCTCCATTTTCATCACTTGGGGCATTGAACGTCAATCTCAGCAAAGAGTTACGTACAATCAAACATTTTTGGAAGTACCACAAACACTCGCTACTAGGGACAGTGACAAATCTCCCCAAAATATTTCTCATAGGATGATTCCCCAACAAGAGTTTAATCTCTGAAAACCTTCCCCCAGCTGGGAAAACTTCAAGAATCCTCGAGGACTTCCCCAACGAGTTCATCACCTCTCTAGCAGACCGACAAAAGGGTTTATTTCCCCAACAAACTACAGATTCCCCAGCTTGAGTTTGCCTCTCCAACTACTACAAATCAAAGGACCACAACTCCTCTTCTGCAGTAGAATACTCTACAATCCCCAACAAGTTACTGTGAAACCTGGACCCGACCAGATATCAGTTCAACTTCGACTCCCCAGTAGAGCAACGACCAACCAAGACTCCTGAACTCTTTTCCCAAGAAGGAATAAACACTCTCCCCACAGAATTTTCACTATTCCTCAGCGGAGTTCTCCTCAAACAACAAAGCAGGAATCCCCAGTGGAAACATTCTAAGCAAAGTTCGAAGACACACCAAGTTTTCAACAACAGTCCATGGCTTAACGACTCCCCAACATTTGTCAAGAATTTATTTTCCCAGACAAAAATACATTCATTAAACATTTCACATTTCATACATCTTATTTACATACACGATAAGTGCATACAACACAATCTCATTTATTTTTTAGAACATCATCATGCATTTCATACATCATGACATTGCATACAGCTAACATTTTACCTTTTCAGGAAAAGGTCAATCAATAGATGGCTACCATCAACCTTTTCAAATTCCAGATTAATACCTGTAACAAGCCAGGAAAACTTCTACATGAAGAGATTGAAGATTAACACCTGTAACAAGCCAGGAAAACTATCTTTCTTTCTCAGGTCAAAGGTTAATACCTGAAACTAGACAGGACAACTATCTACTTGACCATCATGAAGTAACCCTACACAGGTTCCTTCTCAGGAAATTTCAGATGAAGTTTTACACAGACTCATCATCAGGCAACCCTACACCGGTTCCTTCTCTTTCCAAGATGAAGTTTTACACGGACTCATCATCAGGAAACCCTACACAGGTTCCTCCCCTCCAGATGCAGTTTTACACGGACTCATCATCGGGAAACCCTACACCGGTTCCTTCCTTCCAAGATGAAGTTTTACACAGAAGTAACCCTACACAGGTTCCTTCTCAGGAAATTTCAGATGCAGTTTTACACGGACTCATCATCATTCAAAGACAACTTTTGATACAATACAGATACGCACCAGATACGGATGCCATTCTGATACTCATTTAAAGACACCTCCTGATACAGTTCAGATATGCTCCAGACACGAAAGCCATTCCGATACTCATTCAGACTCAACTTATGATACAGTACAGATACGCTCCAAACACGGAAGCCATTCTGTTACTCATTCAGATTCATATTCCAGACACAGTACAGATACACTCCAGACATGGAAGCCATTCTGATACTCATTCAGATTTCAAGTTCAGATACAGTTCAGATACACTCCAGATACAGATGCCATCCTGATACTCATTCAGATTAAGACTTCAGATACAATACAAATACGCTCCAAACACGAAAACCATTCTAATACCCATTCACACACAGTACAAATACGCTCTTGACACGGAAGCCATTCTGATACTCATTCATATTTCAAGTTCAGATACAGTACAGATACTCTCCAACCACGGAAGTCATTCTGATACTCATTCAGATTTCAAATTCAGATACAGTTCATATACGCTCCAAACACAGAAGCCATTCTGATACTCATTCAGATTTCAAGTTCAGATACAGTTCAGATATGCTCCCGATACGGATGCCATCCTGATACTCATTCAGATTCAAATTTTAGATACAGTTCAGATACGCTCCAGAATGGACGCCATTCTGATACTCATTCAGTTTTAGCTTACAGACACAATTCAACAATAATTCCTGGATGGCATCTTTAAGCCCATCTCCTACAACTTTCTATCACCTCTCCAAATGGAATCTTTAAGCCTATTACCTTAACGATCACATCACCAAGTGCAAATTTCTGGACACTCTAGTGTTCAATCATCTTCTACCTTCGAGTCACGACTGGCAAAACATGCCAATCTAACTATTCAAGTTTAAGAAGATTGAACAGGGGAAGATGTTGTAGCCCAAAATTTTCCCTCTCCTATCTCAAGGATTCTTAGAATTACTTCATTCAAGTTTCAAGCCTCAGACCACATTTTCTAAGAAGAATCATTCAAATTATCAAAAGGGGGCAAAATGAGCAAAATTGGAGTTTTTGTTGGAAAAGTCAACCGGACACTAAAAAAGTCAAACTTTGACTTTTGGAACAAATTTGAGTCCCAAAAATCACATTATGTCAAGACATCCAAAAAAATGAAGTTTGATCATCAAAAGTCAAGAGAATAAAAAATCCAACTTTGCAAGACTTTGAGATTTTTCTAAATATTCTCTATACTTGGTTAATTTCATTTGCTTCATGGAATTTTACTACAACTCCAAATAATTCAAGATGATGCAAGTAATTCAAGTTATTACAAAGTGACATTTTGCAAAATTACAAATTCTAAAACTATGTCTTGATTAAAACCTTGTCACAATATTTTTGCCTTTGACATAATGTGCACAAGACCAAATTTGTGACATGCTACAAACTATGTTGTCCAAAGTTGAATAAAATATGATATGCCACAACACTCCAGGATTCCCTACAAGAAAGCTTGTGGAATGCTGCATCCCAAGTATACATGCTGCCCAATACAGTCCAAAACTGTTCTATGCAGTCTGCCCAAACCAGCACCACAACAGCCCCAAAATTGCACCAAAATGACAAAGGAAAATTGTGTGTAGAAAGTATCAAAGAAGTAGGCAAAAACAATTCAAAATGACTTATTTGTTTTCCCCCCTAAACCACAGTCAAGGGGTCTACAAAAGAGGATTGTCTCATAAGACAACGAGGTTGGATTTTGAAGAGAGTTAAAAAAATTTCTAGAAAGAAGATAGAGAGTTTTGTTGAGCATAAAAACAATATTCTGTGCAACTTTGACTCATTTCCAAAACCAAAACTGCTCTTGTTAAAAACAGAAACCCAACCCATTGCTCCATCATACAAACTCTTCCTCAAAGACTGTCCAAACATAACCAAAAAAAATAGTCCCTGTAGTGTTGTTCATCCCTACCCTCAAAACACCAAAAACATTACAGTACAGTCCAACTTAGTTTCAACAGTCCGGAGTAGCTTTTTGGAGATTCATTGAGGTCCTCATCACATTTGGAAAAACATTCAAATTTAAAACAGACAGTGCAGTCCAGAGGTAAGTCTTCTTGACTTGATATCTCTCCATACATCATAAATGATTTGTTTGTTTTGAAGACAAGATGTAGTACTTTAATATCTTTTTGAACTAGTCATCTGCACCTTGTTTAGGCTTATTCAATCATTTGTTGTTCATGTTTATCCATCATATGCCATAAGCTAACCTGTACATTCTGTAAAATAATGTTTAAGGCAGGAAAATGCAGCATGTATCGACACATATCATCATGTATCGACCCATCCTAGTAAAAAAACAGGGTATGAGTCGACACATAACCCCCATGCATCGATCCATACTGAGTTCAAGTTACAAAACATAAGCTGGAAAAGCCCATAAGTCGATACATACGCGTTTCACGTTGATACAAGAAGGTGTATGAGTCGACACATCCCATTATGTGTCGACTCATACTAAACTAATTTTGTTTTACAGGGGCGGGGAAAAGCTATGTGTCGATGCATAGCAGCATGGGTCGACACATAGCAGTTCAAAATGCAATTTTCCTTTTATTTTACACTGTTTTTATATTGTTTTCATTATCATTCGATATGGTTATAATATTTTAGTTTCCACTTCATCCCCATTGTAAATTTGTACCCCCATCCCCCTAAAGCGATGTAATAGCTTAGATTTTATTTTTCGTATTTTACTTGCTTTTCATATATTGTTAGTAAATAGGATGTATGACAAGATAAAATTAATAAATAGATGACTTTCAAATACAAGACAAAATGCATGTAATCAAACACACTATTCACACATGCACCCCTAGGGTAATCTCACTTGTTTCCTATCGGAAAATAGTCATGTCCCTCGAATATGGGACGTTTTAGCAAAAAAACCTTCGATAAAAAAGATCGTAGTCCCTCGATGACCCTCGATGTTGCCTTCGGTAAACGATCTAGTCCCTAAACGAAATTGCTAAAACGACTCATAAGTTGCTTTCTATGACTATACAAACGTCCCATACTCTTCCCTTCACATCCAACGATGGGGCTTCTTACCAAATCAATGGTAAGACAACCACATCTAAAGGAGGAGGAAAAGCACATTTAAGACCTCTCGAGTAGGTAGATTCGCTCTTAGTTACTCGATTGCTCACAACAAAAACATTTTTACCCACACTCTCATCTTTGAAATATTTTCAAAACAAACACTTTGTAGGCGTTCTTATAGAAACGAGAACCATTACGAAGTTCCATTTTCAAAATACTTTCAAAAACGCATCTCACAAACACACTTTTGAACTATTTTCGAAACAAACACTTTGTAGGCGTTCTTATAGAAACGAGAACCATTACGAAGTTCCATTTTCAAAATACTTTCAAAAATCACCACCACAAGCACACATTCAAACAAAAGCAAGTGATCTAGCAAGTAACTAAGAGCCCGTAGATAACTACGGATGAAAAGGGTGTTAATACCTTCCCTTCTCATAATCTACCCCCCGAACTCAGAAAACATCTTTAAAGGTCTTTCCTGTGCTTTTTCACCTTTCCTTTTGGATAAAAGAAAAGTCGGTGGCGACTCTTGCTAAACCGCAACATTTGCAAACACAAACGCAAAACATCAAGTCAGTTCTCCCACTGTATCACACCATGTTTGACCGTGATTAGGGTTTTTTACTCGAATCCAGAAATACACGAAGTTTTAGCAAATTTGGATGCCATATCCATGATCAGGAGACGTTTTTATGTAGATCTGCATATTTTGTTTTTGTATTTGGTCATGTTCGCAGGGGGCCTCACTGGAGAAGACGGTGGAAACCACCGGCTCCGGTGGACTGACTAATTGCAGGTGGTGGTCTAAGTTGGCGTGGCTTCATCCCTGCATTCCATTGGTTGATTCAAGATACGAGCTCCCTCTCTCTACTCTTGATTGGCCCGTTCAAATACAAAGGGGACCACTAGAGGGCGCACTTGTGACAATTCAATAATATGACTCATTTTATGTTATATACGTTTCTTTGTGATTATACTAACGGATGTAAAGTCGTCCCAATGATTGGGTGTATGAGTGTTAAGGAGTTATGTGTGTGGGAGGTTATGGGTTCGACCCCTGTGTCTTGCGTTTTCATTTTTTTTCAAATCTTGTATGCAGATCCCATGCTTCCAGCTACCATGCACACACCCTGTGTCCTCAGATCACTATCATCAAAGTATCACATCATCAGATCCAATGTGCCAGAACCAGGCGCTCATGATAGACCTTCAAAAGGGAAACACCATGGAATCATACGTAGCTTCTGGGCTACCTCTTTTTGGGCCCAACGAAATTCAATGTCAACACCCCCATTTTAATTCTACAGACCCAGACCCGTTTGATTTTGTTTTTTCTATTTTTTTTCTTTTAATTTGTTTATTTTATTTAATTAGTAAGTTTTTTTAATCAAATCAAAAAAATCAACAAAACTTAGGATTAGTTTTTTTTAGAATAATTAATTAATTAACTTTAACATTTTTATTTAAAATAAGTTAGAACTTAGGGTTTAATTTGTGTTTAAATTATTTTCTCAAATAAAAAATGCAAAAATATTAGAATTAGGCTTTAAATTCATTTAGAGATTATCTTTTAAAATAAACAAAAACCAAAAAGATTTTTTTTACTTAGCTAAATTCTTAGGATTTATAAGACGTCTTTATTTTCGCGCGCTTTATTTACCCTCGCATCTTTTATATTCATATAACTGATTATGGGATGTAATAGTCTAGATTTAAATTCTGCGCTTTACTTTTTTGCATCTTTTTTATGTAACTGTCCCAAAGCATTGTAATAGCGTAGGATTTATAATTCCCGCACTTTACATTTTTCTGTGCAATATAACTGTTAGTAACTAGGCTTGTATGGGAAGACTGAAATCAAACGTTAGCAAACCTAATAACGCAAGATAAATACTTGAGCTAAACACAATTACACATATACACCTCTAGGATACTCCACTTCGGTTGCCTTCGGAAAATGGTCACAATTCTCAAAACTTGAGAAGTTTTAGTGGTTGTCCTCTAGTTTGAAAGATCACAAGTCCCTCGATGACCCTCTCGATGTTGCCTCGATTAAAAGTGATCTTAAAACTTTAGGACAGTTACTAAAATTCCTTTACAAGTTGCCTTCGTGACTATAACATCCCTTCAAATATTCCTTATACATCCAACGACTAGGGCTACCTACTCACTAATAGTAGGATAGCACTGTCTAAAGGATAGGAGAAAAATAACTACCTTTTCGAGTACAAGTAGATAGTTGTTAGATGATATGCTCAAATAAAACAAACTTTTTACACTTTCACACTTTAAAAACACTTTCAAAAACATTTTCTTTGTCAACACTCTTGAGGACTGATACAAGAGTTAACACAAAGCGAATTTCCGCACTAAGGCATTTTCAAACTTCTTTTCAAAACACAAAGCACAAGCAATTTTCAAAACATGAGCTAGCATCTAAGAGTCCATAGAAAACTACGGATGGAAAGGGTGCTAACACCTTCCCTTTCCATAATCTACCCCCCTTACTCAGAAAATTCTCGAAAAGGTCTTTTTCTGTTCTTTTCACCCTTTCCTTAATTTGGATAAAAAAAATAAAAGTCGATGGCGACTATTGCTTACCGCAACATTTATGAACACAAATGCAAAACCAGTATTAAACAGTCAGTTCTGCCACCGTATCACAGAACTGGCGACTCTGCTGGGGACTATAAAACGTGGCGTTACCTTAGAGTCTAGTTCATTGTAAATTGCTTTACCTTGTATGCTTTGTTTGCTTTAATTTTGCGGGCTTTGTTTGAGTTACTATAGATCCTACACCCGAATCTAAGGCACCTTTTAGGTAAGTAGCAATAGATCATGGAAACTGTGTAGGGTATACCGACACGGTTAAAGCGATAACTACGTTGATGTGACACTTTATTTGGTACCGGTAGCCCTTGAGTAGTCAAGGAGAATACGGGGCAGCTACGTGGTGCCATGAAGCATCAACTGACCTTAGAACCTTTAATTGAACAACTTGGCCATTAGGAAGTAGTGAGATAGTCGTCTTTGGTGTATCCCGAAGTCGGTTGATACTCGATAGTACACTCATTAAGATTTGACTCCCGAGTTTTGTTTGGTGGCAAGTCAGTTGTCGATCAGAATGAAACTTGTGGGAAAGATCAGTGATATTGAGATCCCTTAGAACCCGGTTACTATTTAAAGGATAGGTTGAGCCAACTAAACTTCAAGAGGGTACTTACCTTAAAACCTATGCAAGCCTTAAAACTAGGTCTTAGTGTGATTTTCTTGTGCTTGCTATATTTGTGTTTTCTTATCATAATCATGATATCATAACATCATAACATGGCATATCACACTAACCATTTCAAGGATTTTTAGGGCTTATCTTTGTGTTGTTTTGTAGGACATAACATCCACTCGCAGGAATATTATCCAAGTCAACCTCATAAGGGTACATCATCAACTCAAGGAATTAGCATCAAGGGTTCTTGAGAGCTCTCCGTTCGCTGAAATACATGGTTGACTTCTCAATCTGGCCACCTCAAGCCCTAATGAAGAAATGTTGAAGGTGCTCTTTTAATTCTTCGACCCTATACATCACTACTTCACCTTTCCTGATTACCAATTGGTGCTGACTATGGAGGAGTTTTCTCAGTTATTGGGGGTGCCCATTCTTGATCAGTTACCCTTCAATGGTATGGAAAGAGACCCAAAACCTGAAGAGATTGCTCAGGCTCTGTCTTTACAACGGTCCGATGTAGTGGAAAATTGGGAAATAAGAGGAGGCGTCAAAGGGTTTCTAGATAAGTTTCAATTTGAGAATGCTCATCATTTTTGGCATACCATGGATTTACAAGCTTTTGAATAAGTGTTGGCCCTTCTCATCTACAGGATGATACTATTCCCTAATCCGGACCAACTCATAGATGTGAATGCGGTCAAGGTTTTTCTGTCTCACAATCCGGTGCCTACTTTACTTGAAGACATTCTACACTCACTGTATACTCGCACGGTAAAGAGAAGAGGGACCCTGCTGTGTTGCACTCCTCTGTTGGCTAGGTGGTTTATTTTGCACCTGCCTCGATCCTTGTTGAAGAATGAGCGTGGCATAATATGGTCTAATTGGTTGATGTCCCTCACACATTCAAACATTCATTGGTGTCCTTGGTCCTTGGGGAATGTTACCATCATTGATCGCTGTGGAGAATTCCCTAATGTCCCTCTCCTAGGCGTTAGGGGAGGAATTACTTATAATCCTTGTTTTGCGTTGCGAAAATTTGGTTATGCTAGGAGGGATGGTCCTCATGATACACTTTTCCAAGGAATTGTATTCGATTATGAGAATGATGTTCAGGGTTATCGCCAGAGGTTCATAAGATCTTGGGGCATGGTGAACAAAGTTGATAGCAAAACACTGGGGCATAAGAACTCCATTCCTTTGGAGCCTTATCTTAAGTGGGTACGAGCTCGTGCTCAAAGTCTCAGGATGCCTTATGAGGCCATTTTACCCATCATCATGGAGCCAGTTGCTGAGGGAGACACTTCTTACATTGTTCTTCATCCTGACATGTCGACTAATTTCGAGGAGTTTCAAAGTTATGCCTGGATTCAAAACGCAAACCGCAAAACGCAAACCAGTATCTACGGACTCTTAGTTGCTAGCTCACTTTGAAATGTTTTGTTTGAAATGTGTTTGTGATTGCTTTTGAAAGTATTTTTGAAAAGTGTCTTTGTTTTAGGCAAACTTTGTAATGATTGTCGTCTCTATAAGAATTTATACAAAGTGTTGACTTTTGGAAATATTTCATTTTTTGAAAGTATTTTTGAAAAGTGCCTTCGTTTAGGTGAATTTTGTAATGATTCTCGTCTCTATAAGAATGCATAAAAAGAGTTTGACTTTTGAAAATATTTCATTGAAAGTGTTGATGTATTTTGAAGGATGTTTTGAAAATGGTTGTGAGCAAGCAAATATGAACGTTCTACCTACTCAAAAAGTCTTAGTTCTTTTCCTCCTCCTTTAGATATTTCTATCTTACCATTGATTGATAAGAAGTCCTATAATTGGATGTGAAGGGATGAGCATGGGTCGTCGTATAGTTATAGAAGGCAACATTGTAGGATACCTTAGCAATTTGTCGTAAGGGTCTAATATCATTTACCGAAGGTAACATCGAAGGGTCATCGAGGGACTATGATCTTGTATTCGAGGGTCTTTGCTAAAGTATCCTACGTTCGAGGGACATGACTATTTTGTTTTGAAGGCAACAAGTGTGGGTTAACCCTAGAGGTGCAAGTATGCAAAGTGTTTTGATTTCATGCATTTTTGTCTTTGAATTAGGCTTTTCTACTTGTTGATTCTATATCTTGCCATACAAATCTTAATTACTAGCAATCATATTGAAAGCGGTAAATTGCGGAAATTTAAAGTTCTATGCTATTACATCATTTAGGGATGGGGATACAATTTACAAATGGGGTAAAAAAGTAATAAAACTCTAATTTACTATTACAACCATATTGAATATTGTAAAATAAAATACACAAGAATATGAAAATAATGTACAAGAAAAGAAAATTGTTTTGTTTGAATTTTTTATGAAAGGTCTTAATTCTAATTAAACTAATAAAGAGAAAGAAAATAAATAATTAGTCTAATTTGATTTTTAAAAAATTAAACCTAAATTAATTTAAGAAAATAAATTGAATTAATTAAGAAAATAATTTTTTAAGGTTTTTGATGAAAGAGAGATTTTAGTAATTTAACCTAATTAAAACCAATTAATTATTTACAAAAGAAATTAACTAATTATTTTATCAAAACCTAAAGTCTAAATTAATTTTAAAAAGGAAAATTAAATAAACTTAATTTTAATTTAAATCTAATTCTAAAAAGAAAGTAATTAGTTAAGAGAAATATTTTTAGTGTTTTGTTTATAAAATAAATAAGGTGAAAATAAAATAAAAATTAGAAAATTATTTTAAAAAATGTATTTTTTTTTTATATTTTTGGTTAAAATAAAAATAGTAAAATAAATAAATAAATAAATAATAAATAAATATATGAAGAAAAATAAAAATATTGGGTTGGGGGTTTAAAAAAGTGAAATGGAGATAAAAAAGAAATGGGGCGCTAGGCCTAAATAATCAATTTTTGTTTTGATGCTGAAAAGTAAAAAAAAAATATGTTGGGCCTGTGATATATTTAGTAAAAAGGGGGTGAAAATCAACAAAAATGAGAAGGCCCAAGAAGGAGAGTCCAGCGCCCATATTGATCAAGTGTGGCTGGTTTATGAAGGTTCATGGTGCACATGTGAATTTGGAGCGTGGGATTTAACCTTGTGATGATCAGATGACATTAATGCGAGGCTTTATGGTGAGCATGCGTAGCCTGAATGTACTAGATCTGCAAAGAAATAATAATAAAAACCAAAAGGGTACCACTAGGGATCGAACTCAGGTCCCAAGGGTGAACAGGCGTGCGCTTTATCATTGGGGTGGATATACATCCGTTAGTTTATACAAAACCATAAATATATATTATAAACACATTCTTGAAGACATGTTCATCTTCTTCCTTGCGCCAGCCATCCACAAGGAAATTTGAAAACTGTAACTCTCTCATTTCTCCACCATTTGCAAAAGTATAAACATGAAAGTTGTGTATTTTTTCACCATGAATCCAACCATGTAAATTATGTAAGCTAAATGTCAAAGATGAATATTAATTTTGTTGGCCCCAAACTGAAACCTAGTTTTTTCAGAAATTTCAAATCTAAAATTCTCTACACACAGTCAATATAAATGAAAACTATGGACATGGTTAGCTTTAGGGCAATGATATCTACATTTTTACTTTAGAATGTATGCACAAAGGATGCTTGTATCAAGACATTAAAGTTAGAAAACTTACCTCTTGCAGATGGACTCGTGTATGGAGTTTGGGTAAACTTTGAGGTTTCCTAAGAATCTGTATAGCTTACTTGGACCTCCTTGAGTGTATTCCAACTCCTACTTTGATTTAAGGGTGGCTGAAACTCCCTACTCGTGTCAAGTTGTAAGCTTCAGTTTTGAAAATAGTGGATGGTGATGGAGTAATTACAGTCAAGAAATAGGGTCTTGGATCACTTGTATATGAGGTATGTAAAGTGTTTGGATGATTAAAAGTCAATACGTACAAGTGGATTTTGAGTTTCAAGTTTGAAGCTCAAAAAATGGAGTTTTTGGCCAGTTCTGACTTGTGAATGCTTGAGGGTGTTTGAGGGCTTGTAAACCCGTGTATTTGCTTGCAATTAACTTGTATATTTATAAGCAAAAGGTCTTAGCGTTTTAAGTTGACAGATCTATGAGATATAGAGTTATGACTATGTTACTTGATTTTAAAGAAAAGTTAAAAACAAGTTTCAATGTGTTGTACAAGCATGGTCTGAAGTTGTTGGAGGCCTTAGACCTATTTCTTCTGGTTTTGACTTTGCTTGTGTTCATATGAAACAAGTTTGGGAGCTCAAGAAGATGACTTTGTGATTAAAATGATCTTTATGAAAATGGATATGGAGCTTTTTGCAGTTTCATCCAAAAATGGTATAACCAAGTGGATAAAGCCTTAAATATTTGTGTAATGCATCACAAATTTGTGTAAATCTCTGATTATGTAGAGATTTAAAAGCAACATGGCCTGAAAAGTGGGATTGGATGATACAATTATGAGATTTGGTCTTGAGTTCTTCATAAAAATGACTTGAAATTCAAGAACGACATGCCAACTTCAAGTCTTCGAAACTTCTAGCTCAAGTATGATATTAATGAGTTCTTGGACATTTTTGAAAGCTTGTAAAATCCTATAAAACCTTCATATTTTACATTTTTGAAGAATCCAATTAGAACTATGTGAAAAGTTGGTACCAAAAATCTGCCTAATTAGGTCAAATTTTCACTAAGTGTTTTAAGAAAAAGTTCATGACTTTATGGCTTTATAACTCAAAATCTAAGAAATTTTTAGACATGAGCCCTCTAATTCAAGTTTGTAGAATTCATAAAGATCTACAACTTTCATGTTGAAAGTTTTCTTTGAATCATCTCTCATCATGGTGAAAAATTGGCATGAAGTCATGAAGAAAAACATGTATAAAACACTTAGAAAAATTTCTAAGTCTTAGAAACTTTGACTTTCAAAATTGAATTTTGACTTTCTTGATTTCTTGATGATCAAGTTTAATATTTTTGAATGTCTTGATGAAATATGATCTTTGAAACTCAAATTTGATCAAAAAGTCAAAGTTTGACTTTTGGTGTATCAGTTGACTGAATTTCAACTATCAATCAATTGATCTCGAGAAATGAGTTGAACCATGCAATTAGGTCAAGATGATGCATTTGAATCCTTGATATCATGTTTCAATCTAATAAGTCATGTATTATGTCAAAAGTCAAAAATCAAGCCTTCTCAGTCAAAACCCTATTTTTGACCAATTTGCCCTTTTGGTGATTTGATCAATTTTCTTGAGGAGTTGTGATCCAAACTTGATCAATTGATACATATGAGTTCAAAATGTTGATATTGGCCAAAAATCTGGAAGTTTGACTGTAAGTTGACCACTGTTGACTTTTTACCCAATACAGTTGATTTTAGGTCATCTGATCAATTGACTAAGCAAACTTGAACTGCAAGACTTGAAACTTGAAATGAGAAATATTGAATGTCCATAATGATCCATGAAAGTCATATGAGGCATTAAAATTACAATTGTTCTTGTGAAAACTCAAACCCTAATTTGAGGTATCAGTGTTGAGGAGATGTCTTGACCTAGTCAATCCGTGTGCAAGCTTGAGCTATTGAAGATCTTATGGGAAATGTCCTGAGAAATGAGAGGGAAAATTTTGGGGTACAACAGCTGCCCATGTTCAATCTTCTTAAACCTGAAGAGTTAAATTGGCAGGTCCGCCATTTGTGACTTGAAGGTAAAAGATGATTGAACACTAAAGTGCCTATAAATTTGCACTCGATGATGTGTTAGTTGATTATGTCGGGAATGGGCTTAAAGATTCCTGTAATACGGGGGGAGAACTGACTTGGGTGTTTCGCGCATTATCGCAATTGTTGCAGATAGCAAGGGTCGCCACCGACTTTTCTTTTATCCAACAAAGGAAAGGTTGAAAAGAACAGGAAAGACCTTTGATATTATTTCTTGAGTTCGGGGGGTAGGTTATGAAAAGGGAAGGTATTAGCACCCTTTTCATCTGTATTTATCTACGGGCTCTTTATTTTATTTCTAGATCACTTGCTTTTGTTTGAAAATGTGATTGTGGTGTGGGTTTTGAAAGTATTTTGAAAATATCTTTGTAATGGTTCTCATTTCTATAAGAACGCGTACAAAGTGTTGGTTCTGAAAATAGTTCAAATAGGTGTTTGTGAAATGTGTTTTTGAAAGTTAGTTTGAAAAGTGTCTTTGTAATGACTCTCGTTTCTATAAGAATGCGTATAAAGTGTTTTAACTTTTGAAAATGTTTCAAATGAAAGTGTTGGTGCATAAAATGTTTTTGTTGTGAGTAAGCGAGCAACTAGGAGCATCCTACCTACTCAAAAAGTCTTAATGTTCTTTTCCTTCTCCTTTAGATATTGCTATCTTACCATTGATTTGGTAAGATGCCCCACCATTGGATGTGAAGGGACGGGTGTGGGACATTTGTATAGTCATAGAAGGCAACCTATGGGATGTTTTAGCAATGTTGTTTAGGGACTAGATCGTTTACCGAAGGCAACATTGAGGGTCATCGAGGGACTACGATCTTTTATCAAGGGTCTTTGCTAAAACGCTCATATTCGAGGGACATGACTATTCTTCTGAGGCAACAAGTGAGATTACCCTAGGGGTGCATGTGTGTGAATAAAGTGTTTAATTTGCACGCATTTTGTCTTTGATTTTTAGGTTGTCTACTTGTTGGTTTTTATCTTGCCATACATCTTAATTACTAACATTTATACAAAAGCAATAAAAATGCAGAAAAATAAATCCTACAGTATTACAACCATGTTGAATAGTAAGAAAATATAAAGACAAAACAAAAATGAAAGAAAGAAAAATGAATGCTTCGATCTAGGCAAAAAAAACCTTCGACTCTGCCCTTTCTGGATTCCTTCGATTTGGGCTTGGAGTCAGTGAGGTCACGCCTTTCGATTTGGGCTTAGCCTAAGGCATGAGATGCAACCTTTGATTTTTCCATTTTGCTTCCTTCGACTGGGGCTTGGAAGTAGTGAGGTGTAGCCTGACTTTCTGATTCCTTCGACTGGAGCCTGGAAGTCAGTGTGGCCATCCTTATGGATGCCTCTTTCATTTGGACCTGGAAGTTAGTGTGGAAGGCTAAGGCTTCGTTTCATACTTCCTTAATCCTGTTTCTTTCGTTTGAGATTTTTAAATAGAAACATGGCCTGAGGCCATGCTAGCATCTTCTTACGGCCAGATTAGTTCTTAAATCATATTTTAATAAACAAAGAAAATAAGTCATAAGAGTATTAATGAAAAAAAAATGAAAAGATGGAAACGAAAAGAAGAAAAATGTTATGTACATGTTTTGAAATGAAAGGGAAGATTATTCACATATTATGCTAGCAACGAAAGGTTCAAGGTTAAGAGTGACTTACCTTGCTTGAGGTTGGGACATGCGTGTTGGACCTTGAGTGGCTGCCTAGATGCTTCTGGATTCGAAGGAAAGAAACGAAGGTGACGTTTCTAATGCTGGATTCGAAGGAAAAGAACAAGTGTGATGTTCTTTCTACTGGATTCAAAGGAAAACAAAGTGTGTGGGATTGTTTCAGATTCGAAAGAAGCAAGTTTTTAGATTATGGGTTTGTCTTTGAAAATATGTTTAAGTGTTTGAGAGTTTGATGATTTGTTCCACCACCCACAAGTCTCTGGATGTGTTGTCTAGCCCCTTATACATGTTATGGAGCTTCTTATTTATAGGCAAAGTTGGCTGAAGTTTTGGAGGGAAAATAAAACAATTTGAAAAATTTAAGTAAACTGCTTTTTGTAGCTTTCGAGGGGAAGTGTTCGTATGCCATTTTGGTGCAAGAATGGGGTAGTGTTTCAGGACTACTGTGCAGCAGTTTTTGAGTGTTTGTGCCTGCTGGCCTTGTGGGTGCCTCTTGCATGCAAGAAGGAAGTTATGGCTCAATCGAAGGCTACCTATAGCTAGCCATCACTTTGTGAATCAAAGAAAGCATGGAGGGAATTATTTGTCCAGTCAACACAGGCATGCAAGCATCAAACATCCAATCAAAGCAGGCATATAGGCATCCATTGTATTATGAACCATGTGAGGCCAAAGATGCAACCGAAGGTGGCATGCAGGAAGCTCCTTCCTTGTGAATCAAAGCCAACAGGCCAGAGGCCAACGCCCAATCGAAGGATGCAAGCCAAGCTTGCATTGAAAGAGGCCAAAAGGCTAATCGAAGGAGGTAAATTGAAGAAGACTTGTTTTTCTCCAATTCTGTCAAAAATATCATTTTCATCTGTTTTCCCTTTTTAACAGTTTCATCTTTAACTTGATGTTTGGAAATTCAATTGTACTTGTGCAAACTTGAATTTAGAGAATCATTGTGACAAATTCCTTGAGAAATGAGAGGGTAAATTTTAGGGTACATCAGCTGCCCCTGTTCAATCTTCTTAAACCTGGAGAGTTAGATTGGCGAGTCTGCCATTCGTGACTTGAAGGTGGAAGATGATTGAACACTAGAGTGCCTGAAAATTTTCACTTAATGATGTGGTGGTTGATTGTGTAGGGAATGGGCTTAGAGATGTCATTTGGCGAGATGATGGAGAGTTGTCAGAGATGGGCTTACAGATGCCATCCAAAAGTGATTGGTGATAAAAATTTGAAGAAGTGTCAGAATAAATCTCTGGTTGATTTATACTGAAATAGTAGATGTAGAGGGATGAGTATTAGAATAATATCCATAAATGGATTGTATCTGGACTGTATTTGAAAGCTATATTGAATGAGTGTCATAATGACATCCATATCTGGATCGTATCTGGACTGTATTTGGAAGGTATGTTGAATGAGTGTCAGAATGACATCCATATTTGGATCGTATATGGATTGTATTTGAAAGCTGAATCTGAATGAGTATTAGAATGACATTCGTATCTGGATTATATCTGGACTGTATTTGAAAGTTGAATCTGAATGAGTATCAGAATGACATCCGTACCTAGATCGTATCTGGACTGTATTTGAAAGGTGTACTAAATGAGTGTCAGAATGACATTTGTATCTGGATCGTATCTGGACTGTATTTGAGAAATATGTTGAATGAGTGTCAGAATGACATCCATATCTGGATCGTATCTGAACTGTATTTGGAAGGTGTGTTGAATGAGTGTCAGAATGACATTTGTATCTGGATAGTATCTGGACTGTATTTAAAAGGTATATTGAATAAGTGTCAGAATGACATCCGTATTTGGATCATATCTGGACTGTATTTGGAAGGTATGTTGAATGAGTGTCAGAATGACATCCGTATCTGGATCGTATCTGGACTATTTTTAGAAGAGAATCTGGAATAAGTGTCAAAATGTCAGCCGTATCTGGATCGCATCTGAACTGTTTCTAGAAGAGAATCTGGAATAAGTATCAGAATGTCAGTCGTATTTGGATCGCATATGAACTGTTTCTAGAAGAGTGTATGAGAAGGAGCCCGTGTAGGATTACTTCAGCTGGTCGTGTAGATAATTGTCTTGACTTGTTTCAAGAATTAATCTACAAACAGTCGCTCATGGATAGTTTTCCCATCTGGTTTCAAGCGTTAATCTGAAACTTGTTTTTGTCGGTCATTGAGATAGTTGTCCTGTCTGGTTTCAGGTATTAATCTCTGACCTTTTTGAAAACTGTTGATGATAGCCATCTGTTGACTGATATTTCTTGAAGAGGTAAGGAGCTAGCTGCGTGCAATGTCATGATGTATGAAGTGCATGGCATAATGATGTTCTCAAAATAAATGAGATTATGCTGTATGAATTTATCATGTATGTAAATATGATGCATGAAATATTGTCAGAATGTAATTTTGTCTTGGAAAATAAATCCTTGACAAGTGCTGGGGAGTTTTGGGAAGCTAAATCCCGGACGGCCGTTGGGGATGAAGAGTATGCACACCTTTCCAGACCTTGTATTTAGAATGTTTCTGCTGGGGATTCCTGTTTTGTTGTTTGAGAAGAACTCTGTTGGGGAATGTTGATTTTGCTTGAGGAAAACTCTATGGGGAGTGTTGGTTTATGCTTGGGTAAAAGAGTTTAGGAGTCTTAATGGTCTGTTTCTCTACTAGGGAATTATCTCTTGATGGAAGGGACAGGAAGTTAACAACTTGTTGGGGATAAAGAAAGTTAATTGTTATCTGGTTGTCTTCCAGGTTTGGCAGCAATTCATTAGGGATTGTAGATGAGTCTACTGGGGAAGAGGGGTTATGGTCCTTTGTATTAGTTGGATAGGAAAACTCAAGCTGGGGAATTTGTAGTTTGTTGGGGAAATAAACCCTGTTGCCAATCTGTCGGAGAGGTGTTTTCTTTCGGCAGAACTCCTCGACGGTTCTTGAGATCAACTCAATTGGGGAGAAGTTTTCAGAGATTGAAACTCTGGATGGGGATCACCCTATGAAAAAGGCTATGTGAGAGATTTTATCACTGCCCCTAGTAGCAAGTGTTTGTAGTATTTCCAGGAAATGTTTGTCTGACCGTATGTAATCCTTTGTTGGAATTCGTGTTCAATGCCCCAAGTGATTCAGATACAGACCTGCCCCTGGTTATTCAGCATTTCTTGGGAGATTTCATGGAATCTTGACTTGACTGCCCCCAGACGAATTGGACAGTGACATGTCATGTCCCCTTGCTTAATAGGAGATTTGTTGTTGGGCATTGTTGTACCCCAAAGTTTGCCCTCTCCTTTCTTCAACATTTCCTCATCACTAGACCCTTGGAGTTCAAGAACAAGTTAGGATTTGCTCTGCTCAAGACTCCCCCTGGCACTGTTGACCCAAATTAGGGTTTGAGTTTGCATAAAGATGTTTTGACCTAAAATTCCCAAAATGACTTTCATGCTTCATGTTGGACTCACAAGTTTATCCATACCAAGTTTCAAGCCTTGATTCCAATCTTTGCCCAGTCAATTGGACAGTTGACCTGGAAATCAGCTGTATTGGGGGAAAAGTCAACTGTGGTCAATTGACAGTCAAACCTCATGATCTTTGACCCACATCAACATTATGAACTCATATGGACCATTTTATCAACTTTGGATCACAATTCCACAAGAAATTTGATCAGATCACCAAAAGGGCAAAATGGTCATTTTTAGGGTTTTGACTGCACAAATGCAATTTTTGACTATTTGACCTAACCAATGGCAAACCAAGCTCACATATGGACTCAAGGACTCAATGGCATTGTCTTGACATATTCAAAAAGTTCAAAAGATTCCAAATGCATAGGATTGACAGATGAATTTTCCAATCAACTAATCAAAATTTGACTGTATACTGAAAAGTCAAACTTTGACTTTTTGGTCAAAATCAAGTGTCAAGATTCATTTTTCATCAAAACATGTCAAATTATGAAACTTGTTCATCAAGAAACCAAAAATTACAAATTAGGGTTTGAAATGAAGAAATTTCATAACTTAGAAATTTTCTAAGTTATGAAATTTCCTAATTTTTTCCTAACTTTATCCCATTCTTTCATCAAGATACATTTGGATTCAAAGAAAACTATAAACATGAAAGTTGTAGTCCATGGCAAAATCTACAACTTTGATTCACAAAGTTTCCTCAAAAGAAGCTTGTAGCTCAAGTTATGATTTTTGGAATAAGGGTGCAAAACATTCTTAACTTAGAAATTTTTTGACCTATTTTAGGCAGGATTTTTGCCCAACTTCATGGCCACTTTTCACATGCTTCCACTTGGAATTTCAACTTGCATTACAAAGATGGATTGTAGTACACATTCCAAGCTTTCCAAATTGTCTAAGAACTCATCAAACACCCTTGTGGTTAGGGAGAATCGAATTTGTGAAGATAGGCAAAAGTCACTTTGTTCATGGCCAAATACATGTTCATAACACTTTGCATTTTTCAAGTCAGCTTACACAAGCTAGGTTACAGGCCTCTAATCCTATTCTCACTCAATAATTTAATGCATATCCTTTGTGTTCATGTCCTATTTGGTGTATTTAACCATTACATGCAAGATTAAGCCATATTTGGAAAAAGCATTTTAGCCATTCTTGTAAAGATACACTTTATGTCAAAAAGCAAATCAAAGAGGTACAGGTCAGATCTTTTGGGCACAAGTTCATGAACAAATTCCACTGATCAAGGAGAGAAAAGGCAGCATGCTTGAGGGGACTGTATGAGCCTACAATCTAAGTTGACAACTTTGGCTTAAAGGAGAAGAAACATTGCAAAACTGACCACAACTCACATTCCTGCAAGAACCAACTCAAGCAAACTTTGTGAACACACTTCATACTCCCTAACAGACCTAAAGCACGACCAAAGTACCCTTGATCCCTCCTCATACAGAAAATCACCATTTTTCTGCAAGAAATAGGGCATTCTGCATTTTGGTTTGGCCAGCATCATTCCATCGTGCATTTTCATCCAAACCAGTTCAAATACATTCCCTACCATCCCTTGAAGCTGTCCCAAGCCTTAGATACAAGCTGTAACAGCCATAGCCAAGATTGCCATTTTCATTTTTTACCTGTGTAGGTTGACTTCTATAGCTCGATTCAGTAAGATTAAAAGCAAGCCAAGCATAGAGGAAGCATCCCTGGACCTCAGGAAAACTGTATAAATCCTCAAATTCCATTGAAAGCACCTCCATTGTTGTGCACGATTCAAGCTGAACAGGTAAAAGTTTGAACTCCTATCTCTCTATCCAAGCATATCTAGGCTTAGGTTTGTGAAGAAAGTATGTCCTATTCATGGCCCCGAAGCTACCTATATTCTCACTTTTCATTTATATTGTGTGTGTTAAGAGAACTTGGGACCTGAACATTAGAAAAAAGTTAGGTCAGGAATTGGGGGAGGAGAAATTCTCTCTCATTTCTGAGAGTTAGAACAACTTCTTTATATGTTTAGAATCGTGACATGATGCTCTATAATGTTTATGTTGTGAGTTTTTGTTAAAAGTCAAAGAATCAAGAGATAGCAGTTGGAGAAGAAAACACGCGTTTTTCTGTTTGGAAGGTTGCTGGAGGTTGAAGACAAAGCCCCTTGGGCCGGGCCTGATTCATTTTTCTGTTTGCACACTCATTTTCCACTTACACCCCCTTGGCCCATTGTGTGCTTTTTTTAATTATTTTTGACTTTTTATTTTTTCTTCTGACTTATTATTTTTTGTCAAAACATAAAAAATATTAAAAATATTTTTCCATACATTTTTGCATTTATTTTGAATTTATTTGTTTTGTTTACACTTGTATATATAAATAAATGTAATACCTTTTATTTAAAATACTAAAAAAATAATACAAAATATATTTATTTTCAGTTATTATTTTATTTTATCCTTTGAAAACATTTTCTTAAAATATACTTTTTTTTTTATAAATAATAAATATTTTATTTTCTATATATATTTAATATATTTAATACATAATATAAATACTTACATATTTATTAGAATATTTAGGATAAAAATATAAAAATAATACATTTTTATTTTTTTTAATATTTGACCTCAAAAATTACTTTTTTACAATATACTTCCCTTTTATTTATTTTTTGTATATAATTAATAAATATTGTATATGATATAAATAATAAATACTATTTATTTACAAAATTAGGGTTTTGCCCTAAACCATGAAAATATCCAAAAATTAACTTTTTTTCTATTATTTTTGTTTCACATGAAAAATACTTTTACATACATAGAAAACCATTTTTGTGCATTTTGCATATTTATTGTATTTATTCAATTATTGTACAATTAAATAACTTGTATATTCAATTTGGATGTAATAGTTTAAATTTAAATTTTTTACTAAATATCCCCATTTGAACATTTGTACCCCCACCCCCATGATTGTTTTGTAATAATTTAGGACTTTAAATTCCGCATTTTAAAGCTTTCTAAATATGCCATGATAGACTTAGGGTTTGTATGCAAAAATCAAATAACAAATAGCTTGACCTAATTCAAAGACAACAAAGCATGAAAATGGACAACACCAATCACACTTGCACCCCTAGGATTACTCCACTTGTTGCCTTCAATAATGTGCCATGTTGCATGTTGGGTGTCTTTGGAAAAACAAAACAATTCAAATGATCATAGTCCCTCGACGACGCTTTCGAAAGTTGCCTAAAAATGTTCAAGTCCCTTAAAGGAAAAATTGCCAAAGACACTTGGCACCATTGCAATCATGGTCTAAACGATGACCCGCGCCCGTCCCGTTAACATCCTAAACACAAGATTGTCCACCAAATACAATGGTTGAACAATACTGTTAAAAGGGTTAAAACATAGGAAAGATCTTTGAGAAATTTAGGGTAGACAACTCTTAGTTACTTGATCCATCTTGCAAAACAATCCTTGCCTACTTTTCAAAACACACATCACAACACACTTTCAAAAACAACTTTCAAAAACATTGAAAACTTTTAAAAAGACAAATACACCTTTGTATACATTCAAACATGGATCATTACAAAGGTTTCCACAACAAATGGTCTCTTTTCAAAACATTTTCAAACCCACACACAAAGCTCCATTTCAAACAATTGAAAATGCAAGGCAAGTGATCTAAGCAAGTAACTAAGAGCCCATGGATAACCATGGATAGAAAGGGTGCTAATACCTTCCCTTTCTATAATCTACCCTCCGAACCCAAGAAAACATCTCAAAGGTTTTTGCTGTGCTTTTTAACCTTTCCTTAGGATAAAATAAAAAGTCGGTGGCGACTCTTGCTCAACCGAAACATTTGCGAAAACAAACGCAAAACCCAAGTCAGTTCTCCCACCGTATCACAGAACTGGCGACTCTGCTGAGGATTCCATTGATGGGGTTACCTTAGGATTAGACCACTTTTGTTTTCAATTGCTTGCTTTGTTTGCTTTTATATTTGTGGGCTTTGCATCGGAGTTTCATAGATCCTAACCCGGATCTGGGGATTACCCTTTAGGTAGCATAAGCTGTGAGGGACCTGTCCGGCGTAGACCGACACGGGTGAAGCAGTGGCTACATTGGTGTGACACCTTGGTCTGTACCGATATCCCTTGTGTTGCAACGAGGAGAATATGGGTCTTCTAAGGAGTCATTAAGCACCAATCGACCTTAGAACCCTAAATTGACCCAACTTGGCCATAGAACGGTAGCAGTATGCTACACTCATTGAGGCTAAACTCTCGCGATGGTTCTGGCCGCAAGAAAAGATTGCGATGCTGGAGTTATGACCGATTGAGGGTAGTCAGTGATATTGAGATCCTCTAGAACCCGGTTACTTTTGATAGGACAGGTCTTAACCAACGAAACTGAAAGAGGGTAACACCTAAACTTCATGCTGGCCTAAACTCTAAGGGCTGTCTTGTGTGACTTGTGTGCCTTATCATGCTTGCCTTTGTGAATACTTGTGGTGTGCTTTATCATAACATCATACCATCATACCATTGCATGCATCCTGCATAAGGACTGACCCATTTCAAGGACAAGAGGGTTTCATCTTTGCTCTGTTTTGTAGGACATCATGATGCCCATGCGTAGGAATACTATCCGGCTCAACTTTGTTCAACCACCTACTTTGCTCAAGGAATTGGTTGATAGGATTCCAAACACTACTTCCTTCATCAAGAGGCATGGTTCTCTTCTCGGTTTAGTCACTTCAAAATGGGACCAACAACTGATGAGTGTCCTAGTCCAGTTTTATGATCCCCTGTACCATTGCTTCACCTTTCAAGACTTCCAACTGGTCCCTACCCTGGAAGAATTCTCTGATTTGCTTGGTATCCCTGTTTTGGAACAAACTCCATTCACTGGTTGGGAGAAGACTCTTAGGCCTGAGGAGATTGCTGCAGCCCTTCCCTTGACCAAAGAAGAGGTAATGGCTAACTGGGAGACTAGAAGTGGAGTTAAGGGCTTTTTGGCTAAGTTCCTGGTTGGCAAAGCTAATAGTTTCTGGAATGACTTAGACTTCAGGGCGTACGAAGAAATTTTGGCTCTCTTAATCTATGGTCTAGTATTGTTTCCAAATCCTGATACCTTTATTAATGTCAACTCCATAAGGATCTTCATCTCTCGGAACCCTGTACCCACTCTCTTGGGTGATATCCTGCAACGGCTCTATGCTCGTACTGCCCGAAGACGGGGAACTCTGTGGTGTTGTGCTCCTTTGTTAGTGAGGTGGTTTATTTCGCACCTCCCTAAGTTCGTGCTGAAGAACGAAGAAGGAAAGGGCTGGGCTCATAGGTTAATGTCTCTCACTGATAATGACATCATTTGGACTCTCAGAGGTTTGGATGAGGTAGCCATTATTAATCGTTGCGGAGAATATCCTAATGTTCCATTGATCGGTACCCAGGGAGGAATCTCTTATAATCCATGTTTAGCTCTCCGTCAATTTGGAAGAGCCAGAAGAGCAGGGCCTCATGAGATGTTGGTACCTCACATCAGTTTTGAGTTTCAGGTAGACAGTGACGAGCCGCGCCGTAGATTCATCAAGGCTTGGGACAGAATTCACAAAGCTGACCCACATGAGTTGGGATCGAAGACTTCTCTACCAATGGAACCCTACTACAGATGGGTCCACATCCGTGCTCAGAAGTTAGGTATGCCATACGAAGCTGTCAGGCCTATCATTCTTGAATTTCCTGATAAAGACGGGGTTCCTCCAACTGTCCTCCCTCCTCAGATACCCACTGATGTTGATACACTAAAGAGATCTTGGGCGCAACTATAGGAAGAACTGGATTCTTATCGAGAAAGGTTCAACGAACAGGAACAAAAGATCCAGAAGCTGACTAAGCAATTGGAGAATGAGCAGATCCTGAACGACTATATCCGTACTGAGAAGAGGAGGCCATGGGAGCATTGATGGGCTTTGGATGTTTCTTTTACAGCTTTTTATTTCCTTTTCAGTATTTTCATTCTTGTAATGCCTAAGGGAAAATTGTTGAACAATTTAAAGTTTGAATCTAATAAAGTTTGTTTCCTTTTTGTCTACAAAGTTGAATCTCGATTGTCTTTGAAAACATAAATCATACGCATCTCATTGCATCATATGCATAACAGGTACCCTTCTTCTACAGGTTGCTTAATCTTCTTCGCTGTTTATTTCAGCACTCAATCATCATGTCTTCCGAGCCTACTACCGAACAAGCTATCAAGGCCCTCCAGGCCCAGAACGCCCAATTTCAAGAGCTGGTGATGAGCTTAGCCCAGGGTCAACAGGAGTTGAAGACTCTGCTCTTGAAGAAGAAGAAGAAGAAGAGGACTGCGCTGTTTAACACTGGACGGAGGTTTGGGAATACGCTGCAGAATGAGGATGATCAGGCTACTTCCTCTGTAGGGAAGGATAGTCCCCAAGGGGGAAGGGTTCCTAGTCCTGCGGTCTCCGACAACGAGACAGATTACAATGATGAACAGTACCCTCCTGCTGAAGACAGGTACAAGCAACTAGAGGACCGTTTAAGTTCCATGGAGGTTCAACATGTGCTGGGGCTGGATTTTGGAGATCTAGGTTTATCTTCTGAGGTGGTGATCCCACACAAGTTCAAGGCACCTGCCTTTGCGAAGTACGACGGGGCTTCCTACCCTAAGCTGCATCTCAGATCATATGTAAGGAAGATCCAACCTTACACTGCAGACAAGAACCTATGGATCCATTTCTTCCAGGATAGCCTTTCAGGGGCTCAACTCGAATGGTTCTATCAACTGGATGGAGCCAGTATTCGAAACTGGGAGGACTTGGCTACTGCATTTTATAAGTAGTATCAGTACAATTCCGACCTCGCTCCCACGCGTACCAAACTATAGGGTATGTCACTGGGGATGGGAGAAGGATTCAAGGAGTATGCGCAAAAGTGGAGAGACCTGGCTGGCAGGGTGCAGCCACCGCTGACTGATCGTGAGCTTGTGGACATGTTCTTGGGGACCCTGTCTGGTCCGTTCTTCAACCACCTGATTGGTAATTCTTCTGCTGGGTTCACAGACCTGATCTTAATGGGTGAGAGGATAGAAGCTGGTATCAAGTCTGGGAAGATACAAAAGGGTGCCTCCTCGAGTACTAAAAAGAAGCCCTTTAAGAAGGAAGCTAGTGCTGTTTATGGTCCAAGGAGACAGAACAAACTGGAACGCCGCCAAGCTGTCAACCCGTTGGTAATTTCAAAGCCTACTGCTGCTCCTCAGCAGTATAACCAACCAAGGGGTGAGAGACCCAAAAGGCAGTACACTCGACTCAGCATGACCCTGTCTCAGATATTGCCACAACTACTGTCGACCAATCTGGTAACTGTCAAGGAAGCTCTGAAGGTGGTAAACACAATGTCTCCGAAGTACAATCCCAACGCCCGATGTGCTTATCACCCTGACAGCCCAGGGCATACTACGGAAGATTGTTTGGCTCTGAGGAATAAGGTTCAGGACCTTATTGATGCTAAAGAAATACAGTTTGAGGCGCCCGAAAGGCCCAATGTGGTGACTGCTCCCATGCCCCAGCATGGAGTGAATGCTGTGGAAGAAGACCCGTATGTGGCCTCTGTGGACGATATTGTCACTCCGTTGTTGACTGTCAAAAGGAACCTGTTGCTAGCCGGTTTATTTCCGGGATGTAGTAAAGGTTGCCTTCTATGTTCTGTTTCGCCTGCTGGTTGTTCTTTGTTGAAGTCAGGCATCCAAAACCTGATGGATAACAAAGAGATCTTGTTCGAGAAGGTTGCTGTTCCTGTTACCCCTGCTGAAGAAGTTTCTATTGTCACTATTTTCAACAACCCTCCTAAGGCTCCCTCAAAGAAGCCTGTCAAAATCATGTCTACTCAGAAGATTGCTCCTATCATCATTACTGTTCCGGGGCCCCTCCCTTATACATCTGGCAAAGCTGTCCCTTGGCATTATAGGGCAGATGTTTATGTGCTTGGAGTTAAACAAGAGTTTGATACTAGTACCGGCGTCAGTAACATCACCGGGCCTGCCAAAATCACTCGTAGTGGTAGGCTCTTCTCGCCTGATATTGCGCCACCAGCTATTCAGAGACCTCTTATCATCACACCTGCAAGTGTGCCTGCTCCCCTTCCTGATCAAGTTCCTGTTTCTATCCCTGCTGCCGAGTCATCTGACGCTCGGGGCAAAGGGATTGCTACTGATTTGCCTGCCCTGACGGAGGCACCAAAAACAACCAATGTTGAAGCTTCCCAGCAAGAGATGGAAGAGATTCTCAAGATCATTAAGAAGAGTGATTTCAACGTAGTTGAGCAGCTGGGGCACACCCCATCAAAAATTTCTATGCTATCATTGTTGTTGTGTTCAGAGGCCCATGCCAAGGCCCTGATTTCCTTCCTGAAGACGACCCATGTGCCACAAGAAACGTCTGCTGATCAATTTACCGATTGTGTGGCAAACTTGACTGCTGATAATGGGTTGGGTTTCTCTGACGCCGATCTGACTGCCAAAGGAAAGAACCATAACGACGCCCTGTATGTCTCCATTGAATGCAGGGGCACTACTCTTGCCCATGTGCTGGTAGACACTGGTTCTTCATTGAACGTATTACCCAAGAAGGCCCTAGACAGGTTAGATTGTGAGGGTTTGGAGCTCAAGCCTAGTAACATTGTTGTCCGGGCCTTTGACGGTTCGAAAAGGATGGTACATGGGGAAGTTGACATTCCAATCAGGGTTGGTTCTCAAGTTTTTGATTCTACTTTCTATGTGATGGACATCCGACCATCCTATTCTTGTTTGCTGGGTCGTCCATGGATCCACAAGGCTGGAGCTGTGACCTCCACACTACATCAGAAGCTTAAGTACCCGGTCAGAGGGAAGATTGTTACAGTTCAGGGGGAGGAAGAATATATGGTCAGCCACCTCAACTCGTTCCTGTACGTAGAGATGGATGGGGAGTTCATTGAAACCCCCTTTCAACACTTTGAAGAGGTGCCTCGAACACTGGCATCCGTAGAGACTGTGATTGAAGAAGACTCTCCTTTGAAGATGGCTTCCTTAAAGGATGCCCGGGCTGTTATTGAGAAGGGTGAGTGCGCAAACTGGGGCCGACTTCCTGATTTCACTCCAAAGACTGACAACTTTGGTTTGGGTTTCACTGCAGAAGCTCAGAGGGCTGTTCGTAAGGCAAGGATTGGAAGACCTCCTGTGTTCATCACCAACCCGGGAGTAAATGCTATTGAAGACGACGTGGAGGAATCTGAATTCGACAGCTGGATCTACCCAACAACCGACGATGGACCAAGCAACTGGACTGCGAAAGACTTCGTGCCTATTACTTTTGTCACTCAGTAATGAACTCCTTTGTTTTGAATTTGTAACGAACAATATTTTGGAAACTTTATGGCCCGGTGTCTTACCCGGGGCACCGTGGCTTTATTTGTGAGGGCTTTTGTGTGTCATTTTCATATATCATTAATAAAAACATTGGACGTTTTTTGCATTTCAAATCTTGCGCTCCTTTTCTTTCTTTATTATATATATTGCAAAACAGCTATATTTACACACACTCACTTATACAGGTTCCAATCCACTCTGGATCCCACTGGTAACGACTCTGCTACTGCCATTTATGACTTCGAAAATCCGATCAACTTAGCCGAAGACGAAGGTGAAGATGATTGCGAAGTGCCTGTTGAGCTTGCAAGACTGCTACTCCAGGAAGAGAGGGCCATTCAGCCACATGAAGAGCCAGTGGAAACGGTAAATCTGGGTACTGAGACAGACAGAAAGGAAGTCAAGATTGGTGCCAATCTAGAGCTCAATGTGAAACAATGGTTGATTCAGATGCTGCATGACTATGTGGAAATCTTTGCCTGGTCTTACGAAGACATGCCTGGGTTGGATATCGACATTGTGGTTCATCACCTGCCTACCAAGGAAGAATGCCCTCCGGTAAAACAGAAGGTCCGTCGTATGCGTCTAGAAATGTCCGAGAAAATCAAAGCGGAGGTTATGAAACAATTTGATGCCGGGTTTCTAGCAGTGACTTCTTACCCTCAATGGGTTTCCAACGTGGTTCCAGTGCCGAAGAAGGATGGTAAGGTCCGAATGTGTGTTGATTACAGGGATTTGAACAGGGCGAGCCCTAAGGATGATTTCCCTCTGCCTCATATCGACGTTCTGGTCGACAACACTGCTCAGCATAAAGTATTCTCCTTCATGGACGGCTTCTCCGGTTATAATCAGATCAAGATGGTTCCTGAAGACATGGAGAAGACCACTTTTGTTACTCAATGGGGCACCTTTTGCTACAAGGTCATGCCTTTTGGGTTGAAAAATGCTGGGGCAACCTACCAACGTGCCATGGTTGCTTTGTTTCATGACATGATCCATCACGAGATAGAAGTTTACGTCGACGATATGATTGCAAGGTCCCAAACTGAGGAGGAACACCTTGACCATCTACAGAAGCTGTTTGACCGTCTGAAGTTGTACAAGCTGAGGTTGAACCCAAACAAGTGCACCTTTGGGGTGAGATCTGGAAAATTGCTAGGCTTCGTCGTAAGCGACAAAGGCATTCAAGTGGACCCTGCCAAAGTGAAAGCCATACAAGAGATGCCAACTCCCAAGACAGAGAAAGATGTCAGAGGCTTTCTAGGACGGTTGAACTACATTGCCCGATTCATCTCGCATCTAACTGCTACCTGTGAACCAATCTTCAAGCTGCTGAAGAAAGATCAAGTAGTACGTTGGAACGATGAATGTCAGGATGCTTTCAAAAGAATCAAAGAGTATCTCCACGAACCACCCATTCTTATGCCACCGGTTGAAGGGAGACCTCTAATCTTATACTTTACAGTACTGGACAACTCAATGGTGTGTGTGTTGGGGCAGCATGACGAGTCTGGCCGAAAAGAACACGCTATTTATTACCTTAGCAAAAAGTTTACCGACTGTGAGACCCGATACTCACTGCTCGAGAAAACTTTCTGTGCTTTGGTATGGGCTGCTCGCCGGTTGAGACAGTATATGTTGACTCACACTACTCTGTTGATTTCGAAAATGGATCCAATCAAGTACATCTTCGAAAAGCCCGCCTTGTCCGGAAGAATAGTAAGATGGCAGATGATCTTGACGGAATATGACATCCAGTACACGACTCAAAAAGCAATCAAGGGAAGTGTATTGGCAGACCATTTGGCACACCAGGCAGTGGACGATTACCAGTCGATGAACTTTGAATTTCCAGACGAGGATATCATGGTAGTGACTGATTGTGAAGTACCTGGACCAGATGAAGGACCTGAGGAAGGATCCCGATGGTCTATGCACTTTGATGGAGCCTCGAACGCTTTGGGTAATGGTATCGGCGCTGTGATCATATCCCCTAAAGGCACTCATACTCCACTCACCGCCCGACTATGTTTCAACTGCACCAACAACATGGCAGAGTATGAGGCATGTATCATGGGTCTTCAAGTTGCAATTGACCTAAGGATCAAGTTTCTAAGTGTCTTCGGAGATTCTGCTCTCGTGATCAATCAGATCAAAGGCGAGTGGGATATGAAACACCCAAATCTTATTCCTTACAAAGAGTATGTGTTGACGTTGATTCCCCACTTCGAGGAGATAACTTTTGAACACTTCCCAAGAGAGGAGAATCAGTTGGTGGACACGTTGGCTACAATGTCTTCTATGTTCAAAGTCAAATGGGACAACGAGGCGCCCCAGATCATTATTTGGAAGTTGGATGAACCTGCACATTGCTGCGATCTCGAGACCGAAGAGGTAACTGAAAAACCCTGGTATCATGAAGTGAAGAGGTACTTGGAAGCTCAAGAATACCCCGAGGGTGCATCTGTTAATGACAAAACGTTTCTGAGACGGTTCGCGGCAAAGTTCTTCCTCAGCAACGAAATTCTGTACAAACGAAACCATGATTCGACCTTACTGCGTTGTGTGGATAAGACTGAAGCAGAAAGGATCATGGCAGAGCTACATGAAGGTACCTTTGGAACACATTCAAGTGGACATACCATGGCAAAGAAAATCCTTCGGGCATGATATTTCTGGTCCACAATGGAAGCCTACTGTTATCAGCATTCTCGAACTTGTCATAAATGCCAGATCTATGCTGATAAGGTGCACATTCCTCCGGTTCCTCTGAACGTCTTGACAGCACCTTGGCCTTTTGCAATGTGGGCCATCGATATGATCGGTGAGATCAGACCTACGGTATCCAACGGGCATCGCTTCATCTTGGTAGAGATTGATTACTTCACAAAGTGGGTCGAAGCAGCTTCCTTCGCTACCGTAACCAAGAACGTCGTGGCACGGTTCATTCGGCACAACCTGATCTGCCGATACGGTGTACCTGAGAGGATCATTACGGATAATGGTACCAATCTTAACAACAAGATGATCACTGAGCTCTGCGAGCAATTCAAGATACATCACCACAACTCTTCTCCCTATCGACCGAAGATGAATGGGGCTGTAGAAGCAGCGAATAAGAACATCAAGAAGATTGTGAAGAAGATGACAGTGACCTACAAAGATTGGCACGAAATGTTACCGTTTGCTCTTCATGGGTACCGTACCTCAGCACGGACGTCAACAGGGGCAACTCCCTTTTCCTTGGTCTATGGCATGGAGGCAATCTTGCCTATTGAAGTCCAGATACCCTCTCTCCGGATAATGAAGGATGCAGGTTTGAGCGAAGATGACTGGATCCAGACTCGGCTTGATCAATTAAACCTAATTGACGAAAAGAGACTCACTGCTATTTGTCATGGTCAGACGTACCAAAAACGGATGATCAGGGCATTTAACAAGAAGGTCAGACGACAAGAGTATCAAGTCGGAGACCTGGTAATCAAGCGCATCATTCTTCCTCAAAGTGATACCAGGGGCAAATGGACCCCTACGTACAAAGGGCCATTTGTGGTTAAACATATCTTCTCAGGAAGAGCTATGATTCTAACCACCATGGATGGTGACGACCTTCCTCACCCCGCCAATGCAGACATAGTAAAAAGATACTACGCATGAATTAAAGACCCGCTAGGTTGACACACCTAGGCAAAAATAAGGGCTTCCCGGCGAACCAAAAGGGTTCGGGAAAAAACAAGGGATGAAATGAAAAAAATCTGTACACCCGGCAAGTCGAAAACCTGAAAAGGCGGCTTGGGCAAAAATGGGTATCCCGGTGGACTGAAAACCCGAAAGGGCGGTCCAGGCAAAAGTCAGGGATAAAGCGTAATACTATGTCTCATTGGATCACCTTGCATCTAGAATTCGGCATCAACTATCGGGCTCAGACGTCGCCAATCAATCAGCTTCATCTTCAACTAAGCAGCAAAGTGATGAGACGCTTGAAGACATAAAGGCGATAGCAGAGTTGGAACCCAGTGGGATTATTTTTCACATAGCTGTTTTGTTTCCTTTTCACAAAATTGTATAATCTCTATTTTGCTCGGCGGAGTTCTCTTACTAGGACGTCAACCTCCTGTACATAAAACGCCTATTTACAGGCAAATTTCAAAATCAATACAAGTTCAATTTGTCAGACAAATTACCCATCGTTTTTCCTTTTTCTGTTTTGTTTTACAAAGAACGTCCAATGTTCATTTTTGATATATGCATTTGACATTAATTTCTAATCATGAATATTTGCATGCGAAACAAAGGACTAATTACAGATGACATCAGAAACAGGGGCAATAAAGAATTGTCTAAGCGATCTAGTTGCTCTTCCCACCAAGGTACCAAGGTAGGTTCAGCTGAAGAACGTAACTAGGATACCTTCACTCCCCGTTGAGTAAGACAAGATTCAACAATACTCTCCCCAGGCAGAGTTGGTCTCCCATCAGCCCTAAAAAGGCACAATATCTCCGGCAAGTCAGCGATACTCTCACCAAGCAGAGTTAGTCTACTGTCAGCCTTAAGGAAGTTGGGTATCCCCAGAAGATCTCAACATTCCCCAGCAGAGTATAGACATTCCTCAGCAAGCATCCCCGGCAGTCTTAATATAAGATTGTTCCCCGACGAAATACCAAACACCCCAGTGGAACCCCTTCCCCAGTACAGTCTGAAAAGTTTCCCCAGGAAAGTTAAATCATCCTCCCCAGTAGATTTTGAAGCTTATCCCTAGTAGATTCTGGAAGCTTATCCCCTGCAGAGTACAAAAGCATCTCCCCAGCTTCATTCAAAGGTTATTTCCCACCAGAGCTTATAACTGGGTTATCCTCAGCTAATTACCACAAAAAGATCGTCCTCGGCGAAGTTCTTCCTATCCCCAGCGGAGTTCATCAAATTCCCCTACATAACTTATCAGTGGAATCCCCAGCGGAGCTCTCATCAAAACCTCAGCGAAGTATCTCTTCCCACAGAGTAATTCCCCGCAGAGTAATCTCTCCAACAAGTTTATTCCCCAACGAAGTCATCTTCTCCTACCGGTTTATTCTTGCAACCATCATCCCCAGCGGAAGCGAAGAACTCCACTCTTCAACATCAGCCCAGGATTCCACAAACTCCTGGAAGTCGTCAAGGATTTATTTTCCTAGACAAAAATACATTCATCACATTATCATACACCATGACGCATGCATATACGCATCATATCACACAATCTCATTTATTCTTGAAAACATCATGACATCATGCATTTAATACATCATGACATTGCATACAACTGATGTCTTGCCTTTTCAGGAAAAAGGACAATCCAAAGATGATTACTATCAACTGTCACAATTCCAGATTCGATTCCTGTATCTAGCCAGGGAATATCTGTGAGTGATTGATTGAAGATTCGATACCTGTATCCAGCCAGGGCATATCTGTAGACGATAAATTCCAGATTCGATACCTGTATCCAGCCAGGGCATATCTGTAGACGACAAATTCCAGATTCGATACCTGTATCCAGCCAGGGCATATCTGTAGACGACAATTTCCAGATTCGATACCTGTATCCAGCCAGGGCATATCTGTAGACGACAAATTCCAGATTCGATACCTGTATCCAGCCAGGGCATATCTGTAGACGACAATTTCCAGATTCGATACCTGTATCCAGCCAGGGCATATCTGTAGACGACAAATTCCAGATCCGATACCTGTATCCAGCCAGGGCATATCTGTAGACGACAAATTCCAGATTCGACACCTGTATCTAGCCAGGGCATATCTATAGACGACAATTTCCAGATTCGATACCTGTATCCAGCCAGGGCATATCTGTAGACGACAAATTCCAGATTCGATACCTATATCCAGCCAAGGCATATCTGTAGACGACAATTTCCAGATTCGATACCTGTATCCAGCCAGGGCATATCTGTAGACGACAAATTCCAGATCCGATACCTGTATCCATCCAGGGCATATCTGTAGACGACAAATTCCAGATCCGATACCTGTATCCAGCCAGGGCATATCTGTAGACGACCAATTCCAGATCCGATACCTGTATCTTGTTAGAACAAAGTTTGAATCTCTACCCTAAGTTTAAGTTTTGATGATAACAAAATGCTAAGATATATTAATCATGTGATTCATGTAAAGAACTATTTTCTACCTAAAAATTACTTTCTGTTCTACAGAAACTCTGATGGGTATCAGCAAGAGTACATCTTAATCAGCATCAGAAAATTGGATATCAACATCAGCATCAGAAGTTGCTATATCAGAATACCAGAATCAGAAGAACAACTCACGCTTATGCTGAAGCTTGATGAACAAGAACTGCGCTCAACACTCTGATCTCTGATAAAGACAACAACAGTTCATCAGCATTTAAGCAGCGTCAGAATGAGCCAAAGCCAGAACACGCTTTAAGTAGCAACGATATTGTGCATTCAAGACGAGTTATTACCAACGGCATCATTCCAGACAAGATCTGCTTAATAAGGAAAGTTTGTTATTGGCATTGAATCAAGATTATTGCTCCAACGTTCACAAATTTCAATGCTATATAAACAAGACAATGAAGATTGAATTGGCTAATGCTCTACATCAATTCACACGCCTAAAAGCTAATCATCATCCTTCTTCTCTCAGTTTGCTAAAAACTCCAAAATTCCTTACTAAATTATTTTAGCAATCTAGTTTCCATAAGCTTAAGTTGTGTAGTATCACAGTTGTGATAAACAGTTTTATAGAAAACATTCACACACCCAGATTTCTATTATGTGTAAGAAAGTGATTCCTTGACAAACCGGTTTGTGGTTTGCATCAAGAAGGCTTTAGCAGGTGTTAAAGCAGATTGTAATATTCAGTTGAATATAGTGGATTAAGACCTCGTTGGAGAGAGGCGAAATCACCTTGACGGGTGGACTGGAGTAGTTTGAGATCAAACGAACCAGGATAAAAATATCGTGTTCATTGCATTGATTTTCAGTTTTACAATTCAACCCCCCTTCTTGTGTTTTTCACTTCTTCAATTGGCATCAGAGCGCCTGGTTCTGAGCTAAAACACTTAACTGTGTCAGTACAAGATCCAGCGTCAGAAAAACACAATGGCAGGAACTTATTCTCACACCAGCAATGACAATAATGAAGACAGAGACAGATTCAGCGGCAAACCTCCAGTCTTTGATGGAGAAAATTTTGATTACTGGAAAGACAGAATTGAAAGCTTCTTTCTGGCACATGATGCTGATCTGTGGGACATGGTGACAGATGGATACACGCACCATGTGAATGCAAACGGTCAGAAGATTGATAGGAAAGCAATGTCTGACCAACAAAAGCGTGACTTCAAGAATCACCACAAGGCCAGAACCATCCTTCTCAGCGCCATCTCTTACGCTGAATATGAAAAGATCTCTAACAGAGACACAACAAAGAACATGTTTGACTCACTCAGAATGACGCATGAAGGCAACGTTCAGGTCAAAGAAACTAAAGCTCTTGCGCTCATTCAGAAGTATGAGGCATTCAAAATGGAAGAAAGTGAATCCATTGAAACAATGTTCTCAAGATTCCAAATTCTGGTGGCTGGTCTCAAGGTTCTGGACAAAGGATACTCTACTGCTGATCACGTCAAGAAGATCATCAGAAGCTTACCAAAGCAGTGGAGACCAATGGTTACAGCTCTGAAGCTTGCAAAAGATCTCAACAAAATTTCTCTGGAGGAACTTATCAGCTCCCTCAGAAGTCATGAGATAGAGCTAGAAGCTGATGAACCTCAGAAGCAAGGTAAGCCTTTAGCATTAAAATCTAACAAAAAATCTGAGTCTAAAGTTTTGCAGGCAGTTGAAGAAACATCTGATGGATCCTCATCAGAAGAAGACGAACTTTCTCTCCTCTCCAGAAGAGTGAATCAACTGTGGAAGCAGAGACAAAGGAAGTTCAGGAATCCCAGAAGATCTGATCAGAACGAGTCTTCTTCCAGATACAGAAGGACAGATTCTTCCTCTGGATACAGAAGATATGAAGGCTCCTCAGGAAGCAGAAAGCCAAACACCAAGGACATCATCTGCTATGAGTGCAATGAGCAAGGACACTACAAGAGTGACTGCCCAAAGCTTCAGAGGGAAAAGCCCAAAAAGAAGTTTGGAAGAGAAAAGAAGAAAAGTCTCATGGCTACATGGGATGACTCTGACTCGTCTGAAGCTGACTCAGAATCAGATGATGAGAGAGCAAACATAGCTCTCATGGCCAACATTTCAGAAGATAGTGAAGCTTCTGAATCAGACTCAGAATCAGATACTGAAGAGGTATTTCCTGACTTTGCAATTAATTTTACTAAGGCTGAACTTGCTGAAAGCCTCAATGAAATTCTGGAAAGGTACCAGCAGATTAGAGTTAAATTCAGAAACCTGAAAAGGAATCTTGAATCTGACTCTGATAAGACTGAGAGTCTTAAATTGGAAAATTCAGAGCTGAGAAATAAAATTTCAAAATTAGAAAATTCTTTACAAAACTCTCAGAAGGAACCAATTTCTGAAACTCCCAGCAGCGTTGATGAGATCATCAAGGAGTATGATCACAGTTTCCAGAAGTTCCTTGCTAAAAGCATAGATAGAAGCAAAATGGCTTCAATGATCTATGGAGTTAGCAGAAACGGCAGGAAGGGAATAGGATACCAAGGTAAGGTTCCTACACCAAAGAATGTCATGGATTTAACCATTAAACACACTCCTCTGAATTCACATTTTGTGTATGGTCACACACATGATATTAAATACACTAGCAGTAAGTATTATGTGAAACCAAAATTCAACCAGGGTTTTGGTAAATCTAACAAATCAGGACCCAAGAAAATATGGGTACCTAAGGATAAAATAATACATGTTGCAGATGTCTTTAGCAGCAAATCAGAAACACCATTCATGGTACCTGGACTCTGGCTGCTCGCGACACATGACAGGAAGAAGGCATATGTTCTAAAGCCTGGAACTTAAGCCTGGAGGCCACGTGGGCTTTGGAGGCAATCAGAGGGGAAAGATAATTGGCTCTGGAACTGTAGGTAACGGAAATCTTCCCTCTATTAATAATGTTCTGCTTGTTGATGGATTGATGCATAACCTGTTATCCATAAGTCAATTAAGTGATAACGGTTATGATATAATCTTTAATCAAAAATCATGTAAAGCTGTTAGTCAGAAAGATGGGACTATCCTGTTTAATGGAAAGAGGAAAAACAACATCTATAAAATTAAACTTTCTGAACTGAAAAGTCAGAATGTAAAGTGTCTTCTGTCTGTTAACAACGAGCAGTGGATCTGGCACAGAAGATTGGGGCATGTTAGTATGAGAAGAATATCTCATATTAACAAACTCAATCTGGTCAGAGGACTTCTTAATTTGAAGTTCAATTCAGATGCTCTGTGTGAAGCATGTCAGAAAGGCAAGTTTGCAAAACCTTCTTTTAAATCTAAAAATGTTGTTTCTACCTCTAAGCCATTAGAACTTCTGCACATTGACTTATTTGGACCAGTTAAAACTGCTTCAGTCAGTGGCAAGAAGTATGGGTTAGTAATCGTAGATGACTATAGCAGATGGACATGGGTAAAGTTCTTAAGACACAAGGACGAGTCACACTCTGTGTTTGTTACCTTCTGTAACCAAGTTCAGAATGAAAAGGATCTTAGAATCGTTAAAGTCAGAAGTGATCATGGTGGAGAGTTTGAAAACAAAGATTTTGAGTCATTCTTTAATGACAGAGGCATTCTGCATGATTTCTCTTGTCCTAGAACTCCCCAACAAAATGGAGTTGTAGAACGAAAGAACAGAACATTGCAAGAAATGGCCAGAACCATGATCAATGAGACAAACGTTGCTAAGATCTTCTGGGCAGAGGCAATAAACACAGCGTGCTACATTCAGAATAGAATCTCAATAAGACCTATTCTGGAAAAGACTCCATATGAATTGTGGAAGAACAGAAAGCCCAACATTTCATATTTTCATCCATTTGGATGTACTTGTTTTATGTTAAATACAAAGAATTATTTGAACAAGTTTGACTCTAAAGCACAGAAGTGTATTATGTTAGGATACTCTGAACGCTCAAGAGGGTACAGAGTATACAATACAGAAACACAGATTGTGGAAGAATCAATCAGTGTTCGTTTTGATGATAAGCTTGACTCTAAAAAGTCAAAGCAGAATGAAGTTTTTGCAAGTATGGAAATTGAATTTACAGGTTCTGAAGACAAGTCATCAGAAGATTTTAACACATACACTCCTTCAACGTCTGAAAGGAGCACTGCTAGCAATCCTACAACAGTTGCTGATCAACCTCAGAAGAGATTACCCAGAAGCAGCTTGGATCACCCAGAAGAAACTATCTTAGGAAGAAAGGAAGATTCAATCAGAACAAGAGCAAGCTTCAGAAACTCTGAAGAAACCCTCATGGGACTTGTGTCTCTGATTGAACCTTCTTCTATTGATGAAGCACTTCTGGACAATGACTAGATTCTAGCAATGCAAGAAGAGCTGAATCAATTCACCAGAAATGACGTATGGGATCTTGTTCCCAGACCAAAAGGATTAAACGTCATTGGAACAAGATGGGTGTTCAGAAACAAGCTAAATGAACAAGGTGAAGTCATCAGAAACAAAGCACGACTGGTAGCACAAGGTTATAGTCAGCAAGAGGGAATAGACTATACAGAAACCTTTGCTCCAGTCGCCAGGTTAGAATCTATCAGACTTTTAATTTCATTTGCTGTTAATAGAGGCATCACTCTGTATCAGATGGATGTCAAGAGTGCATTCTTAAATGGTTATATAGAAGAAGAGGTTTATGTGCACCAACCCCCTGACTTTGAAAATACAAAACATCCAGAACATGTTTTCAAACTAAAGAAGTCACTATATGGTCTGAAACAAGCTCCCAGAGCTTGGTATGAAAGACTAAGTAACTTTCTGTTAGAAAATGAATTCACCAGAGGGAAGGTGGACACTACCTTATTCTGTAAGTCAGTTAAGAATGACATCTTAGTCTGTCAAATTTATGTTGATGATATTATTTTTGGATCTACTAATCCTTCTCTTGGAAGAAAATTTGCTAAGTGTATACAGGCAGAATTTGAGATGAGTCTCATGGGGGAACTGAAATTCTTTCTAGGAATTCAGATCAATCAAACTCCAGAGGGAACTTACATTCATCAGAGCAAATATGTCAGAGATCTTCTGAAGAAATTTGACCTCTCAGAATGTAAGCCATCAAAGATTCCAATGCATCCCACGTGCATTCTGGAAAGAGAAGAGGTAAGCAAAAAGGTAGAACAGAAGGTCTACAGAGGTATGATTGGTTCTCTTCTTTATCTGACAGCTTCAAGACCTGATATATTATTCAGCGTATGTATTTGTGCTAGATTCCAATCAGATCCTAGAGAATCTCACTTAACAGCTGTTAAGCGAATTTTCAAGTATCTGAAAGGTACTACTAATCTGGGTCTATTTTATAGAAAATCTAGTGATTACAGCTTAGTAGGCTACTGCGATGCTGACTTTGCTGGAGACAGAGTAGAGCGTAAAAGTACTTCTGGAAGCTGCCAGTTTCTGGGAGAAATCCGATCTCTTGGTCCAGCAAAAGGCAATCCATAATTGCACTATCAACAGCAGAAGCTGAGTACATAGCAGCAGCAGGATGTATCACACAAATGCTCTGGATGAAAAGTCAGCTTGAAGACTTCCAGATTTTTGAGAGTAACATCCCTATACTCTGTGACAATACTTCTGCTATTTGCTTAAGTAAGAATCCTATTTTACATTCTAGGGCTAAGCATATAGAAATAAAACATCATTTCATTAGGGACTATATTCAGAAAGGAATTTTGAATTTAAAATTTATTGATACAGACCATCAATGGGCTGATATCTTCACTAAACCTCTTTCTGAAGATAGGTTCAATTTCATTCTGAAACATCCCAGCATGAAAATCTGCCCAGAGTGAAAATGCTTTAATTCTATATATTTATCTTCAGAATGTATTTGTTTTACTGTGAACTTCTGATCAATCTCTTTTCAGAAAGAAAGAACATGCAGATTGTATCAGATGCTAGTCTTAAAAGATCTGAGCGTTTCAGCTCAAGGATAGACGTGCTGATCACTAAATCAAACAAGTGTCATCCAATCATCAGCAAATCTCTGAAGCAGAACACGCGTGCACGCTTCTGGGAAGGCAAAACGCTGATTGGGTGCATTGAGACACATGTCTGGTAACCGTTTCAAGTATCTTTCTCAAATCCCCCAAAATCAGCAAGCATTAAATGAAAGTAATCATGTTTTAAAACGTAATCATGATTTTATTTTCTCTTTCTTGAAACCGTTTACACTTTCAAAAAATTTCTTAAATCTATTTAAGCACTTTAACTTCTCACATTAATCCTTTACCATTTCTCATAATCTCTCAAATATTTTCTGCATTTTCTCTGTGTGTTCATCTCTTTCAAACTTAAACCCATTTCTCAGTTTTCTCAGAAAAACCCTAAGTGTGAACATGGCAACCTCCAGCAGTGCTTCTGCAGGTTCTCAGAAGAAAGCTTCCTCTGAACAGTACCAAGTTCCATTCAGAACACTCCTTACACCAGTGAAGAATCTAGAAGTGTTGTCTGAACTGATTATTAACTTTGGCAGTCTGAAAGAGAATGGTTTTGACTTGAAAGAAGAAGTTAGGGCACAGAAATGGGAGAGATATTTTGACAGGTTGGTTGGACCAACGTTCCCAGTTTAGTCAAGGAGTTCTGGATTCATGCATCCTCTTCAACGCATCAAGTCACCTCCTACATAATGGGAAAGAAGATTGTGATCACTGAGGATCACATAGCAAAATTGATTGGTTACAGTGGCGGTGGCGTCCGCTGTATTGATATGGTTGAAAGATGCTCTGACGTTGGTGTCATAGCAGAACAGATTTTCACCCTTGGGGTGCCCAGCAGCAAAATCAGAGACCTAAAGGATCACCACAGAGTTTGGGCGAAGATCATTCTGGGGTGTTTTAATCACAGGAAGCCAACTAGCTCCCCTGATTATATAAATATAGATCAACAGTTTCTGATCTATTTTATTAATCAGAAGGTAAAAATCAACTTGGCTCATCTTCTGTTTAATCACCTCAGAACTAGTGTCAAGGAGACCAGGGAAGAAGAAAGGACAAAGAGGGATTGGATACCCTTTGGCAGGTTAATATCAGATATTTTGACTGAGAATAGGCTGATAGAGCACCTTATAGAAGCTCAGGAGTTAAGCACTATTGAACTAACTGTTGGCAAGCCTCTGAACGCCAAGAATCTGAAGAAAATGAAATTAATAAAGAATATCAGAAAGGAACCCAGCGTTACTCCTATTGCTGACATCACCAGCAGAAGAGTTCCACTGAGCGACTTTCCTTTATTTTCTGAGATAGAATCTAAACCAGTGGTGGTTCTCAGATACTTGGACGCGTGCAAGGCTGATGGTACAGATCCCAAGCTGAATATCAAAGATCTGCACCAACCTCAACCAGAAGTTACACTGAAGAAGACGAAGAAAAGGAAGGCCACTTCAGAAGGAACATCCCAGCAGACTCCCAAGAAAAGAGGTAATTTATCTGCTGCTTCTGTTTTAAATTCTTCTGTTATCCCAACATCAATCCCAACTCCAGCTTCACATGAAATTCCAATCCCCATACCAACTATAGATGAAACCAAACCAGAAGATGACCCTTCTGAGGCACTAACACTCAGAAGACCCCGCACCAAACATCCAAAACCTACAACTTCAACAACATCAGAACTTGACAAAGTTCTGTCTGATATTGATCAACGTGTTTCTGATCACCTCTCAGATAATCCAAACACTGAACCACAAATTGTCCACTCTCCTCAACCAGAACAACCTCTCTCACCCATACCAGAAGAACCACATATTCCTGAACAACCAGAAATTCCTCCTCCTTCTCCACAACCAGCAATTCCTCCTCCCTCTCCTCAACCAGAAATTCATCAACCATCACCTCAACCATCACCTCCTCAAACTGAGTTTCATCACTCTGGAACTCCATCTCCTGAACCTCATTCTCCTCAATCCTCTGAGCCACAACCTCTGGCAATTCAGCTGCCATGTGGAACAACTATAACAATGGCCCAGTTGCCATCCTCGCCAGAAACTACCCCTCCAAACACTCCAAAGACTCCCCACAGTCCAATTATTATTTCTGACTCTCCCACTCCATCTCCCAAACAAACATCTCCCAAACAAATTACAGAAGACCCCAGCAGGACCTTCATCGATTTAACAATCCTTGACCGTCTTGCTGATCTCAAACATAAAATAGCCATTCCAAAACCAAAACAGCCAGATGTTGGCTCTAGCATTGTGAATTTTGAAACAGGTTTGGAGCAGTGGATTGCTTCTCTGAAGCAAGTCTGTCCTGGAATGATTGATCCTGCTGCCTCAGACCAGCTCTGGACACGATTCAGAATTTGGGTATGTGCTGAAGCTCTAAAATTGCAAGACATCAATTATGAGCAAGCACGGCAGAATTTCAGCAAGCTTCTGAACGAAGTTGGAAGTCAGCTGCTAAAAGAAGACGTGATCCTTCTAGATAGTGAGCCATGGTCTGAGAAGCGCCCAGCTTCAAAAGTGCAGCCAGAAGAAGATCAGACAATTCAAGCTGAAGTCAGTCAAGCTGAAGATGTTGCAGAAAGCTCTCAGAAGCTTCCTGCTTCTGATGTTTCTCAAGCTGCCTTGGACAAGCAGACTCTGGAAGAGCTGAAGCTGAATGATATTCGTTTGCAGCAAAGGATGGATGAAAATGATCAGAAGATGAAGGAAAGGATGGATGTGCAGGACAGCAAGATAGATACAGTAGTCAGCATGGTGCACAAGCAGACTGAAACTGCTGATCAGATTAAAGCAATGCTAGAGACTTTGTTCACACGCTTTCCTCCCCAACCTTAGTTTTTCATCCATGCTAATTTCATGTTTTCTTTGCATATCCTCTGTACTGTTTTGTCTGGCTCTGAATATTTTAATATAACAAGTTTTTCTGCTCTTATCGTTTTAGCACATCACTTACACTTTTTGATTGCTGACAAAAAGGGGGAGAACAAGGATGATATTTTTCATAACGGATTACTGAGACAAAAAGTCTCAAACATTCTAACTCTGATATACTTGAATGTTTTCTGTTTTTACATAAGTCTACAGGTACAAGAATGCTCTCTGATACACTGAAGCCCAAAGCTCAGATACTCTGATCCAAAGCAAAGCTCTGATACTCTGAAGTTCTGATAGTCAAAGCTCTGATATTCTGATCTGAAGCTCTAACACTCTGATGTTCAAAGAAAGGCAATAAAGATCTGATCCTGAAGAACTCTCGGAATTAAAAAGGGAAGTAATAAATTCAGGGGGAGTATCTCCGACCCCAACTCCTCTATCCCTTATCTTTGATAAATCCTTATTTAATTCTGATACAACTTTTCATTTAGTTATCTTTGATTCTTTTCACGCTATTTTCAATTAAAAAATATCTAGTTTTTGTCATCATCAAAAAGGGGGAGATTGTTAGAACAAAGTTTGAATCTTACCCTAAGTTTAAGTTTTGATGATAAAAAAATGCTAAGATATATTAATCATGTGATTCATGTAAAGAACTATTTGCTACCTAAAAATTACTTTATGTTCTACAGAAACTCTGATGGGTATCAGCAAGAGTACATCTTAATCAGCATCAGAAAATTGGATATCAACATCAGCATCAGAAGTTGCTATATCAGAATACCAGAATCAGAAGAACAACTCACGCTTATGCTGAAGCTTGATGAACAAGAACTGCGCTCAACACTCTGATCTCTGATAAAGACAACAACAGTTCATCAGCACTTAAGCAGCGTCAGAATGAGCCAAAGCCAGAACACGCTTTAAGTAGCAACGGTACTGTGCATTCAAGACGAGTTATTACCAACGGCATCATTCCAGACAAGATCTGCTTAATAAGGAAAGTTTGTTATTGGCATTGAATCAAGATTATTGCTCCAACGTTCACAAATTTCAATGCTATATAAACAAGACAATGAAGATTGAATTGGATAATGCTCTAAATCAATTCACACGCCTAAAAGCTAATCATCATCCTTCTTCTCTCAGTTTGCTAAAAACTCCAAAATTCCTTACTAAATTATTTTAGCAATCTAGTTTCCATAAGCTTAAGTTGTGTAGTATCGCAGTTGTGATAAACAGTTTTGTAGAAAACATTCACACACCCAGATTTCTATTCTATGTAAGAAAGTGATTCCTTGACAAACCGGTTTGTGGTTTGCATCAAGAAGGCTTTAGCAGGTGTTAAAGCAGATTGTAATATTCAGTTGAATATAGTGGATTAAGACCTCGTTGGAGAGAGGCGAAATCACCTTGACGGGTGGACTGGAGTAGTTTGAGATCAAACGAACCAGGATAAAAATATCGTGTTCATTGCATTGATTTTCAGTTTTATAATTCAACCCCCCTTCTTGTGTTTTTCACTTCTTCATATCTAGCCAGGGCATATCTGTGAGCAATTGATTGTAGATTCGATACCTGTATCTAGCCAAGGCATATCTGCATGAAGAGACTGAAGATCAACACCTGTAGCAAGCCAGGAAACCATCTTTCTTTCTCAGGTACGCAAGTTCTCTCTAAGGAATCTCTTACGTGATCGACACCCCCGATGGCATCTTTAAGCCCATCTCCACCATTATCCATTACACCTCCAAATGGCATCTATAAGCCCATTCCCGACAAGGTTCTGTCACACCTCCAGATGGAATCTATAAGCCTATCCTCCTATCCATCCAAATTCCAAATGGAATCTATAAGCCCATTCCCGACATCACATTGCTGATACTCCACTATGCGAGTGCAAATTTCTGGGCACTTTAGTGTTCAATCATCTTCCACCTTCGGATCACGAAAGGCACCCAAGCCAATCTACATCCTCAGGTCTAAGAAGATTGAACAGGGGCAACTGTTGTACCCCAAAATTTTCCCTCTCCTTTGTTCAACATTTCCTCATCACTAGACCCTTGGAGTTCAAGAACAAGTTAGGATTTGCTCTGCTCAAGACTCCCCCTGGCACTGTTGACCCAAATTAGGGTTTGAGTTTGCATAAAGATGTTTTGACCTAAAATGCCCAAAATGACTTTCATGCTTCATGTTGGACTCACAAGTTTATCCATACCAAGTTTCAAGCCTTGATTCCAATCTTTGCCCAGTCAATTGGACAGTTGACCTAGAAATCAACTGTATTGGGGAAAAAGTCAACTGTGGTCAATTGACAGTCAAACCTCATGATCTTTGACCCACATCAACATTATGAACTCATATGGACCATTTGATCAAGTTTGGATCACAATTCCACAGGAAATTTGATCAGATCACCAAAAGGGCAAAATGGTCATTTTTAGGGTTTTGACTTCACAAAGGCAATTTTTGACTATTTGACCTAACCAATGGCAAACCAAGCTAACATATGGACTCAAGGACTCAATGGCATTGTCTTTACATATTCAACAAGTTCAAAAGATTCCAAATGCACAGGATTGACAGATGAATTTTCCAGTCAACTAATCAAAATTTGACTGTATACTGAAAAGTCAAACTTTGACTTTTTGGTCAAAATCAAGTGTCAAGATTCATTTTTCATCAAAACATGTCAAATTATGAAACTTGTTCATCAAGAAACCAAAAATTACAAATTAGGGTTTGAAATGAAGAAATTTCATAACTTAGAAATTTTCTAAGTTATGAAATTTCCTAATTTTTTCCTAACTTTGTCTCATTCTTTCATCAAGATACATTTGGATTCAAACAAAACTAAAAACATGAAAGTTGTAGTCCATGGCAAAATATACAACTTTGATTCACAAAGTTTCCTCAAAAGAAGCTTGTAGCTCAAGTTATGATTTTTGGAATAAGGGTGCAAAACATTCTTAACTTAGAAATTTTTTGACCTATTTTAGGCAGGATTTTTGCCCAACTTCATGGCCACTTTTCACATGCTTCCACTTGGAATTTCAACTTGAATTACAAAGATGGATTGTATTACACATTCCAAGCTTTCCAAATTGTCCAAGAACTCATCAAACACCCTTTTGGTTAGGGAGAATCGAATTTGTGAAGATAGGCAAAAGTCACTTTGTTCATGGCCAAATACATGTTCATAACACTTTGCATTTTTCAAGTCAGCTTACACAAGCTAGGTTACAGGCCTCTAATCCCATTCTCACTCAATAATTTAATGCATATCCTTTGTATTCATGTCCTATTTGGTGTATTTAACCATTACATGCAAGATTAAGCCATATTTGGAAAAAGCATTTTAGCCATTCTTGTAAAGATACACTTTATGTCAAAAAGCAAATCAAAGAGGTACAGGCCATATCTTTTGGGCACAAGTTCATGAACAAATTCCACTAATCAAGGAGAAAAAAGGCAGCATGCTTGAGGGGCCTGTATGATCCTACAATCTAAGTTGACAACTTTGGCTTAAAGGAGAAGAAACATTGCAAAATTGACCACAACTCACATTCCTGCAAGAACCAACTCAAGCAAACTTTGTGAACACACTTCATACTGCCTAACAGACCTAAAGCACGACCAAAGTACCCTTGATCCCTCCTCATACAGAAAATCACCATTTTTCTGCAAGAAACAGGGCATTCTGCATTTTGGTTTGGCCAGCATCATTCCATCGTGCATTTTCATCCAAACCAGTTCAAATACATTCCCTACCATCCCTTGAAGCTGTCCCAAGCCTTAGATACAAGCTGTAACAGCCATAGCCAAGATTGCCATTTTCATTTTTTACCTGTGCAGGTTGACTTCTATAGCTCGATTCAGTAAGATTCAAAGCAAGCCAAGCATAGAGGAAGCATCCCTGGACCTCAGGCAAACTGTACAAATCCTCAAATTCCATTGAAATCACCTCCATTGTTGTGCACGATTCAAGCTGAACACGTAAAAGTTTGAACTCTTATCTCTCTATCCAAGCATATCTAGGCTTAGGTTTGTGAAGAAAGTATGTCCTATTCATGGCCCTGAAGCTACCTATATTCTCACTTTTCATTTATATTGTGTGTGTTAAGAGAATTTGGGACCTGAACATTAGAAAAAAGTTAGGTCAGGAATTGGGGGAGGAGAAATTCTCTCTCATTTCTGAGAGTTAGAACAACTTCTTTATATGTTTAGAATCGTGACATGATGCTCTATAATGTTTATGTTGTGAGTTTTTGTTAAAAGTCAAAGAATCAAGAGATAGCAGTTGGAGAAGAAAACACGCGTTTTTCTGTTTGGAAGGTTGCTGGAGGTTGAAGACAAAGCCCCTTGAGCTGGGCCTGATTCATTTTTCTGTTTGCACACTCATTTTCCACTTACACCCCCTTGGCCCATTGTGTGTTTTTTTAATTATTTTTGACTTTTTATTTTTTCTTCTGACTTTTTATTTTTTGTCAAAACATAAAAAATATTAAAAATATTAAAAATATTTTTCCATACATTTTTGCATTTATTTTGAATTTATTTGTTTTGTTTACACTTGTATATATAAATAAATGTAATACCTTTTATGTAAAATACTAAAAAAATAATACAAAATATATTTATTTTCAGTTATTATTTTATTTTATCCTTTGAAAACATTTTCTTAAAATATACTTTTTTTGATAAATAATAAATATTTTATTTTCTATATATATTTAATATATTTAATACATAATATAAATACTTACATATTTATTAGAATATTTAGGATAAAAATATAAAAATAATACATTTTTATTTTTTTTTAATATTTGACCTCAAAAATTACTTTTTTACAATATACTTCCCTTTTATTTATTTTTTGTATATAATTAATAAATATTGTATATGATATAAATAATAAATACTATTTATTTACAAAATTAGGGTTTTGCCCTAAACCATGAAAATATCCAAAAATTATCTTTTTTTCTATTATTTTTGTTTCACATGAAAAATACTTTTACATACATAGAAAACCATTTTTGTGCATTTTGCATATTTATTATATTTATTCAATTATTGTACAATTAAATAACTTGTATATTCAATTTGGATGTAATAGTTTAGATTTAAATTTTTTACTAAATATCCCCATTTGAACATTTGTACCCCCACCCCCATGATTGTTTTGTAATAATTTAGGACTTTAAATTCCGCATTTTAAAGCTTTCTAAATATGCCATGATAGACTTAGGGTTTGTATGCAAAAATCAAATAACAAATAGCTTGACCTAATTCAAAGACAACAAAGCATGAAAATGGACAACACCAATCACACTTGCACCCCTAGGATTACTCCACTTGTTGCCTTCAATAATGTGCCATGTTGCATGTTGGGTGTCTTTGGAAAAACAAAACAATTCAAATGATCATAGTCCCTCGACGACGCTTTCGAAAGTTGCCTAAAAATGATCAAGTCCCTTAAAGGAAAAATTGCCAAAGACACTTGGCACCATTGCAATCATGGTCTAAACGATGACCCGCGCCCGTCCCGTTAACATCCTAAACACAAGATTGTCCACCAAATACAATGGTGGAACAATACTGTTAAAAGGGTTAAAACATAGGAAAGATCTTTGAGAAATTTAGGGTAGACAACTCTTAGTTACTTGATCCATCTTGCAAAACAATCCTTGCCTACTTTTCAAAACACACATCACAACACACTTTCAAAAACAACTTTCAAAAACATTGAAAACTTTTAAAAAGACAAATACACCTTTGTATACATTCAAACATGGATCATTACAAAGGTTGCCACAACAAATGGCCTCTTTTCAAAACATTTTCAAACCCACACACAAAGCACCATTTCAAACAATTGAAAATGCAAGGCAAGTGATCTAAGCAAGTAACTAAGAGCCCATGGATAACCATGGATAGAAAGGGTGCTAATACCTTCCCTTTCTATAATCTACCCCCCGAACCCAAGAAAACATCTCAAAGGTTTTTGCTGTGCTTTTTAACCTTTCCTTAGGATAAAATAAAAAGTCGGTGGCGACTCTTGCTCAACCGAAACATTTGCAAAAACAAACGCAAAACCCAAGTCAGTTCTCCCACCGTATCACAGGCGTGTCATCCCATTTGAAGTGATTTTGTCCACTGAGAGAGCTTTCGTTTGTTGGATATTCGTTGTGTGAATTTCTCTGTTGTCAAACAAATAGCTATATGCAAACAATTATATTCAAATAATGCAAAGTTTATGCTTGTCTTAAAGTTTTGAAAATGCATTTTTGCAGATAAAAGAATTTTTGTAAGAAGGTGAATTCAACTCATAATTTGGAGTAAAGCCTTACAGGAGTCGGGATACCTTTTGTAACAGTATGCTTTTCAACTCACCCATGCTTCAATTAGGACTTTGAAAGGTTGTATCATGGTCTGGTTCACGGCTTAAGAAACAAAGGATAAGGCTCAAAGTGTATTTGCACCTGCCTGTTCTTCGTGATGCTCTTCAGTCCTAAACTCAGTTAATTATGCGTTTGAACTCCAATTGAGTCTGGAATGACATTTTGGTGATGGTTCAGACAAGTTAAGTTTGTTGGAAGGCAGACACTTTTGCAATGTTTTTCATGTTGTCGAGGATTTGTAGTGACTTCTTTTTTATTTGTTATCCCTGATTTTTGCCTGACTGTTCTTGTTTTGAGATTACAGTCAGCGGGATGCTCAAGTTTTTCTTAAGTCTCCTTCGTAGGTTTTGACTTAGAGGGCTTTTCTCTTGGGAGATAATGGCTGCCTATGTGATAAGGAACCATCGCCGTATTTTGATTCCAGAGGAAAGTTTTTGATGTCATTTGTTGTATACGAAGTGAAAGTTTGCGACTGAACGCACATTTGAATTAACTGAGAGACTACCCTGCCCCCGGTTTTGATTAAAGGTTTCAATTTGTGTAAAAAAGGAAACTCCTACTTCTTAGGCTCAAAGGGGTTGACTAGGGATTATCCTCCTTATAACTCTTGTGTTTAGGAATTTAAATAACCGCCTGTACATTGTTAGCAAGGTCTGTCCAAAAGCATACTATATGAGATTATGGCATTGTTTTTGTCATCCTCCCTCTAAAGGTTTACAGCTTTTTGAAACAAGAGTTGAATATCATAAAGGGAGAAAAAAGCATAGTTTTAAGTATAATGAAAACTAATGGGTTAATTCAACACAAACATATGCAATGCATTAATGAAACAGAGTTTGACATTAATAGATAAGTGTTTGAACAACAAAAGAAATTACAATTGAAAATTCAGAATGAAAAAGGACGCTCTCAATGATTTGGCATAGGAGTAGTGATCACGTTGGGAGCCTCTGGAGGGTCTAACTCAATCTCCTTGGTGTCAATTATGTCTTGGATCTTGTTCTTCAGAGCCCAACAACTATTCGTGTCATGTCCAAGACTATCGGAATGGTATGCACATCTTTCATTGGGATGATAAGTAGGAGCAGAAGTGTTGGGGTTCTGGAGAGGAGCATTTAACGTAATCAGCTTTGCTTTTAACATGTGTTGTAATGCTTGAGCCAGTGACATGTTGATCTTGGTGAATTGTCTTTTAGGTGCGACATCCTTATGCTGATTTCCCTGTTGACGTTGTTGCACTAATGAAGGATTAGAGATCAGGACTGCCCCTACATGTTTGTCGTGGTTGCTCTTGTTATGATCCTTCTGACTGTACACAACATTGGACTCCTTCTTCCCATTTTGTGGCTTTTTCTGAGTATCAGAGGATGTAGCTCCTTGGATCTTTCCACTTTTGATGCCAGCTTTGAATATTTTGCCAATCAGTATTAGCTCGGTGAACCCAGCCGAGGAGCTTCCGATTAGGTGATTGAAGAAAGGTCACGTCAAGGTTCCCATAAAGATGTCAATCAGCTCCCTGTCAGTTAAGGGTGGCTTCACCCTGCCAGCAAGGTCTCTCCACTTTTGGGAATATTCTTTGAAACCCTTATTGGAACACATGGTCATACTCTGCAATTGCACATGAGTTGGCGCCAGATCAGCATTGTATTGATACTGCTTGTAGAAAGCAGCAGCCAAGTCCTCCCAAGTATGAATGTTGGTTCCTTCTAACTGATAGAACCACTCCAGTTGAGTGCCATCCAAGCATTCTTGGAAGAAATGGACCCATAGCTTCCGGTCATCTGTGTGAGGCTGAATCTTGCGAACATAAGATCTCAGATGCATCTTAGGACAAGAGACCCCATCATACTTGGAAAAGATAGGGATTTTGAAGATCACCACTCTGGAAACCAAACCTAACTCTTCAAAGTCCAAGCCAGGTATCTGCTGAATCTCCATAGCATCAGCGGGATGATATTGTTCCTCAGAGTGGTCAGCTTCATCTTCATCAGTCCCCAGGCTGTTATCTTCTTCATGATTATTCCCCTCATTTGATTGAGTTGAGAGATCTAGAGCTCTCTTGACCGGTCCTCTAAGTCTTCTCCCTAAATTCAGGACGCCTACTGACTTCTTTGTCTTTTACTTCTTGTCTTTAAGAATGAGAGTCTTCAGGTCCTCTTTCCCCTTAGCCATAGCCAGGAACATTTTTAGGAATTGGGCATTTTGTGCTTGAAGATCCTTCACCGTCTGTTCCATATCCATCTTACTGAAATAAACAGCAGGAAGATAATGAGACTTGTATGGGAGAAACTTGTCATGATATGATGCATGGTATGTGAATGCATGTTTTCAAGGATCTCGCGGGGTAAACACAAGAAGATGTTATAAGTTGAGTTTGATCAACCGCTTTGATTTGGAGAACTTTGTATCAGTGGATGTTCTTCCACGATAATTAAGCTCACCATGTCAAGTGGGTCATAGCCCTCAACTCAAGTTACTGTGCTTTGTTCTTTGACGGTATTTTTTATTAGAGGAGAATAAATTCTCTTGTCCATTGATAGGTGTTTGGTTCAACAGGACCCTGCATCATAGGCCCTTGAGATCCTTGAAATGGTTACTGAAAATGCTATGGTATGATGTCATAATGTTATGTACAAGTATGCAAAGCAGGAAAGTTGTTATGTACAAATAGTCATATACACACAAAGCAGACAAGTCCTTAGGTTTAGGCTTGAATGGGGTTTGTAGGTAAGTACCCTTTTGAAGTTTAGTTGGCTCAACCTGTCCTAGAAAGTAATTGGGTTCTAAAGGATCTCAATATCACCGACCTTTCTTTTAGGCATTGTCTCAGCTACATCAATCTTTTCTTGCGGCCGAGATATCCCAAAAGTCTGATCTCAATGAGTGTAGCATCAAGTATCAACCAATCTTCGGTCAGAACCGAATCCGACTATCTCACTACTTCCTAATGGCTAAGTTGTTCAATTAAGGTTCTAAAGTCATTTAGTGCTTCATGACGCCGCTCATCAGCCCCATATTCTCCATGATTCAACACAAGGGATACCGGTACCAATAAATGTGTCACACTATCGTAGCCATTGTTTCAACCATATCGGTGTATGTCGTATAGTTTCCATAATCTATTGCTACTTACCTAAAAGGTGCCCCAAATTCGAGTAGAGGATCAAAACAAGCCCAAATAAGGAACCATAATGTAAAGCAAGCAAGTTAAATAATGAAAAGTAAGTAAAGGTGATCTAGCCCTATGGTAACCCCACTTTTAAGTAATCCCCAGCAGAGTCTCCAGTTCTGTAACACGGTAGGAGAACTGACTTGGGTGTTTTGCGTATGATCGAAATTATTGCGGATAGCAAGAGTCACCACCGACTTTTCTTTTATCCAACAAGGGAAAGGTTGAAAAGAACAGGAAAGACCTTTGAGATTATTTCTTGAGTTCGGGGGGTAACTTATAAAAAGGGAAGGTATTAGCACCCTTTTCATTTGTAGTTATCTACGGGCTCTTAGTTGCTTGCTAGATCACTTGCTTTTGTTTGAAAATGTGCTTGTGGTGTGGGTTTTGAAAGTATTTTGAAAACGTCTTTGTAATGGTTCTCGCTTCTATAAGAACGCGTACAAAGTGTTGGTTTTGAAAATAGTTCAAAGAGGTGTTTGTGGAATGTGTTTTTGAAAGTGATTTTGAAAAGTGTCTTTGTAATGACTCTCGTTTCTATAAGAATGCGTACAAAGTGTTTTAACTTTTGAAAATGTTTCAAATGAAAGTGTTGGTGCATAAAATGTTTTTGTTGTGAGCAAGCGAGAAACTAGAAGCATCCTACCTACTCAAAAAGTCTTAATGTTCTTTTCCTTCTCCTTTATATGTTGCTATCTCACCATTGATTTGGTAAGAAGCCCCATCATTATATGTGAAGGGACGGGCGTGGGACGTTTGTATAGTCATAGAAGGAAACCTATGGGACATTTTAGAAATGTCGTTTAGGGACTAGATCGTTTACCAAAGGCAACATTGAGGGTCATTGAGGGACTACGATCTTTTATTAAGGGTCTTTGCTAAAACGCCCATATTCGAGGGACATGACTATTCTTCCGAGGCAACAACTGAGATTACCCTAGGGGTGCATGTGTGTGAATAATGTGTTTAATTTGCATTCATTTTGTCTTTGATTTTTAGGTTGTCTACTTGTTGGTTTTTATCTTGTCATACATCCTAATTACTAACATTTATACAAAAGCAATAAAAATGCAGAAAAATAAATCCTACATTATTACAACCATATCTAATAGCAAGAAAATATAAAGACAAAACAAAAATGAAAGAAAGAAAAATTAATGCTTCGATCTAGGCAGAAAAACCCTTCGACTCTGCCCTTTCTGGCTTCCTTCGATTTGGGCCTATAGTCAGTGAGGTCATGCCTTTTGATTTGGGCTTAGCCTAAGGCATGAGATGCAGCCTTCAATTCTTCCTTTCTGCTTCCTTTGACTGGGGCCTGGAGGTAGTGAGTTGTACCCTGACTTTTTTCTTCCTTCGATTGGGGTCTGGAAGTCAGTATGGCCATCCTTCTGGTTGCCTCTTTCGTTTGGACCTGGAAGTTAGTGTGGAAGCCTAAGGATTCGTTTCATACTTCCTTCCACCCGTTTCTTTTGTTTGAGATTTTTAAATAGAAACATAGCTTGAGGCCATGCTAGCATCATTTTATGGCCAGGTTAGTTCTTAAAACATATTTTAATAAACAAATAAAATAAGTCATAAGAGTATTAATGAAAACAAACTGAAAAGATGGAAACGAAAAGAAGAAAAATGTTATGTACATGTTTTTAAACGAAAGGGAAGATTATTCACATATTATGCTAGCAACGAAAGGTTCAAGGTTAAGAGTGACTTACCTTGCTTGAGGCTGGGACGTGTGTGTCGGACCTTGAGTGGCTGCCTAGATGGTTATGGATTCGAAGTAAATGAACGAAGGTGACGTTTCTAATGCTGGATTCGAAGGAGAAGAACAAGTGTGGTGTTCTTTCTACTAGATTCGAAGGAAAACAAAGTGTGGGGGTTGTTTCAGATTCGAAAGAAGCAAGTGTTTAGATTTTGGGTTTGTGTTTGAAAATGTGTTTAAGTATTTGAGAGTTTGATGATTTGTTCCACCACCCACAAGTCTCTGGATGTGTTGTCCAGCCCCTTGTACATGTTATAGAGCTTCTTATTTATAAGCAAAGCTGGATAAAGTTTTGGAGGGAAAACAAAACAATTTGAACAATTTAAGTAAACTGCTTTTTGTTGCTTTCAAGGGGTAGTGTTCGTATGCCATTTTGGTGCAAGAATGGGGCAGTGTTTCAGGACTGTTGTGCAGTAGTTTTGGAGCGTTATGGCCAATGTACCAGGCCTAAACTTGGCAGCAAACATCTTTTGAATATTTCATCCTTTCGTTTTGACCCCGCTTCGACCAGATTCTTCTTCCAACAATGTTATTTGATTTTCCTCTAACAAGCATCCTTCGAATGGATCACTTTTGTGCATCCTTTGAAGGAGCCAAATATGTGCCCCTTGAATGGGTCACCAAAGTATGCCTTAAGTTGGGTCTTGTAAGTCCTTCGAGTGGGCCATCAAACATGTCCTTTGAATGGGTCACCCAGACATGTCCTTTGAAGGGGTCATGTATGTATCTTTGAAAGGGACAAATGTGTCCTTTGAATTGGCTAGTAAGGTATATCCTTCGACAGGGACTCCTATGTATACCCTTCAAATCCACCAACCATGTGTGCTGAAGGTTTTCAAGGGTGGAATTGAAGCATACTAAAGGGAAATGTGTCCAGTTGAAGCTAGTGTAAACATATCCAATGCCTTGTCGAAGCCTGCATGCAGGAGGTCTAAACTTTGTGACTCTAAGCAAGCATACAAGAGGCAAATGCTCAAATGAAGACTTACATGAAGGGAGCTACATGCCCAAACGAAAGAGGCATGCTAGGTTGGAATCAAAGGAGGGCCACATGCCCAAATGAAAGAGGCATGCAGGAAGCAAAAAATGTGAAATCGAAGGATGCCAAAAGGAGGATTTTTGCCTTGGAATCGAAGGAGGCTACATGAGGCTCTTGCCTTGTGCCTGCTGGCCTTGTGGGAGCCTCTTGAATGCAAGAAGGAAGTTGTGGCTCAATCAAAGGCTACATATAACCAGCTATCACTTTGTGAATCAAAGAAATCATGGAGGGAATTATTTGTCTAGTCAACACAAGCATGCAAGCATCAAACATCCAACCGAAGTAGGCATATAGGCAGCCATTGCATTGTGAACCATGTGAGGCCAAAGATGCAATCGAAGGTGGCATGCAGGAAGCTCTTGTCTTGTGAATCAAAGCCAGCGTTCCAGAGGCCAACGCCCAATCGAAGGATGCAATCCAAGCTTGCATCAAAAGAGGCCAAAAGGCCAATCGAAGGAGGTAAATCGAAGAAGACTTGTTTTTCTCCAATTTTGTCAAAAATATTATTTTCATCTGTTTTCCCTTTTTAACAGTTTCCTCTTTAACTTGATGCTGGAAAATCCAATTGTACTTGTGTAAGCTTGAATTTTGAGAATCATTGTAAGAAATACCTTGAGAAATGAGAGGGAAAATTTTGGGGTACAACAATGTCGTTTGGAGAAATGATGAAGAGTTTGTCGGATATGGGCTTATAGATGCCATCCAGAGTGATTGTCGGTAGAAACTGGGAGAAGTATCAAAATAAATCCTTAGTAGATTTATACTGAAACTGTAGATGTCTTTTGTCTGTCTTTAAATGGGAGAAATAAATCTAATCAGAATAGGTCTTGTGATGGTGACTTCACTGGGAAAACAAATCTAACCAGAAGAGGCCTTTTGGTATCCTATTATTAACTGGTATGAGTAAACTCATCCAGAAGAGGATTGTTGATTGCCTATTATTAACTGGTAAAAGTAAATCCATCCAAAAGAGGACTGTTGATTACCTATTATTAACTGGTAGAAGTAAATCCATCCAGAAGAGGACAGTTGATTGCCTGATTTTTCCTACAAGGAAGAGGGTTAGTTGCATGTAGATGTATGCATGGCATAATGATGTTCTCAAAATAAATGAGATTATGTTGTATGCATTTGTCATGTATGTAGTATGATGTAAGAATATAAAATATTGTTGAAGCGTATCTTTGTATGGAAGATAAATCCTTGACAAATGCTGGGGAATTTTGGGAAGGTAAATCCTGGAATGTTGTTAGGGATGAAGAGTGTGTGCATATTCAAACCTTGTTTAGAGTGTTTCCACTGGGGATTCCTGCTTTGTTGTTTGAGGAGAATTCCGTTGGGGAACATTGACTTTTCTTGAGAAAACTCTGCGGGGAGTGTTAATTTCTGCTTGGGGAATAGAAGTTCAGGAGTTTTAGTTGTCCATTGCTCTACTGGGAAATCATCTCTTGACTGGGAGAATGAAAGTTAGTTGTTATCTGGTTGAAATCCAGGCTTCATAGCAACTTGTTCGGGATAATAAAGTTAACTGTTAATTGGTCGGGTTCCAGGCTTCGCAATAATTTACTGTGGAAGATGAAATTAAACTGTTATCTGGTCGAATTCCAGGCTTCACAGAAAATTCAAATTAACTGTTATCTGGTTGGTTTCCAGGCTTCGCAGCAACTTAGATGAAATTTAACTGTTATCTGGTCGGGTTCCAGGCTTCGCAGAAAATTGAAGTTAAACTGTTATCTGGTCAGTTTCTAGGCTTCACAACAACTTAGATGAAATTAATTGTTATCTGGTCGAATTCCAAGCTTCACAGAAAATTGAAGTTAAATTGTTATTTGGTCGGTTTCTAGGATTCACAACAACTTAGATGAAATTAACTATAATCTGGTCGGATTCCAGGCTTCGGAGTTACTTGCTTGAAAGGATGAAATTAAACTGCTATCTGGTCGGATTCCAGGCTTTGCAGAAAATTGAAGTTAACTGTTATCTGGTCGGATTCCAAGCTTCGCAGTAACTTATAGTAATGACTCTGTTGGGGATTGTAATGACTCTTCTGGAGATTAACGGGTTCAATCCATTGATTTGTAATAGACTGAGAGGTAAACTCAAACTTGGGAACTTGTAGTTTTGTTGGGGAATTAAACCCTGTTGAAGAGACTATTTGATAACTTGCTGGGGAGGTTTTTTCTTTAGGCGGAACTCCTCAAGGCTTCTTCTTAAGATCAACTCAGCTGGGGAGAAAGTTTTCGAGAGGTTGGAACTATGGATGGGGAATGCATGTATCTGTCACTGTGGGGATAATTTTAAATCCTTAAGGAGATGCTTATTACTGTTTTTATGCATACATTTGTTAAAAGTTAATCATGTTCATATGCATACCTTCATTCAATTTTTAGTCATTGGACACTTTTGCACTCAAAACAGAAAAACAAAAAGTCTGCACACCAAAGTATATTTGTATTGATGTTTTGCCCATAAATAGACGTTTGTGTACAAGGAGACAGATCCTAGTAAGAGAAAATCGTTTAAAGAGTGAAAGGAATACAAAGTAAAAATAAGAATAATATCCATGTGTGATACGGTGGCAGAACCGACTGTTAATACTGGTTTGCATTTTGCATTTTTTGTTCATAAAATGTCGCGGTAAGCAAGAGTCGCCATCGACTTTTGTTTTTTCCAACCAGAAAGGAAAAAAGTACAGAAAAAAAATCCTTTTTCGAGATGTTTTTGAGTATGGGGGGTAGATTATAGAAAGGGACGTAATGGTCATTGAAGGCAACATGTAAGGATACCTTAGCATTTCGAAGGGAATGTCATCATATATTCGTAGGCAACATCGAGGGACAAGATCATTTCTCGTAGGCAACTCAAGGGACATTGAGGGACTATGATCTTTATGATGACTTTTAGATTGAGGGTCTTTTGCTAATGGTATCCCTACGTTCGAGGGACATGACCATTGTTTTCCGAGGCAACCAAGTGAGGCATACCCTAAGAGTGAGCATGTGCATGTGATTTGTTTCAGTTATTTAATCTTTGCACATTAGGTGATCTACCATTTTAGTTTTCCATACATTCTTGCCATACAATCCTATTAACATACATCTAAGCAAAAAATAAAATGCAGAAAGTTTAAAGTCCTAGCTATTACAAGGCTTTTGCAGATACATAATTATCTTGGACTGAAAATAAAGATGCAGAATTTAAAACCCTAATTACTATTACATCTCGGAAGCAATTACATAATTAGAAAAAAATGCGAGAAAAGATAAATCTACGCTATTACATTGATAATGCGACCTATACAATTTTTCCAGAAATCAAAATGTAAAAGAATAAATAAAAAGAAATTAAGGAAAAATTAAAACCTAAAATTCTAAGTTAATGTTTTTGGTGTTTTTTGTAGAAAATAATTTTAAGTTAATTAAAAAAACCTAATTCTAACTAATTTTAATAAAAAAAAGTTAATTAACTTAATTTATTAATAAATGAAAAAAAAGCCAAAAATTCAGTTACTAACTAAAAAAAAAATCTAATCCTAATTTGTTTAAAAAATGGTTAATTAAAGGGTTAATTACAAAGAAAAAACTAAAACCTAATTGTTTAATATAAAAAATATTAATTTTGAAAAAAAGATTTATGTGTAATGATTAATAAGAAAGAATTAAGTTTGCCAAAAAATAGATAGGGGAAGAAACACCAATGAAAAATAAGGTTAGAAAATAAAGATAATGCAAATGTCATGGGTAGTTGTTGAAACAAAAATTAATTTAAAACCTAAAATTAGATTAAAAAAACCTTAAAATTAATTATTCGAGTTTATTATGAAAAATCAAAGGTTTGTGAAATATGTTAAGTCTTATGAAAAAAGTTTTAAACAGATGGTTGCCTTAACCTCCTTAGGATGTCTGCATTGCCATACATTGGTGGTTGTTATGATCCGACCTCAGTGTTTTGCAATAAACCCTTATGGAGAAGTAATGAGATGAATGCTTATATGCCCTTTTGATCATAGAAATCAAACCAGCCTTACCCTTACTGGAAAAGTAGTGAGATGTGGGTTTGTAATAAGGATGACTTGTTTGTAGTGAGATGGGGGTTTGTAATAAGGATTTAAAGGTTTTAGGATTCTTGAATGAATTTGATATTCTGACAGCGTTGTGCCAAAGGTTTTTTTTCGTCTCTTTTTGTGTGAAAAGAATGAGATTATATAATAGACATTAGAGAGAAAAAAATGGGCTTTGAATGTGCAATTGGGCCTCCAATGTTCACTTGAGTCCGTCACGTTTCAGGCTAAATAGCAGGGGCTTAAATGCAATTTTTGAAGTTGAAATGTGAAAACAAAATGTATCCGACATCGAGAACTAACTCCTGTCCAAAAATGGGCTCAATCAGATAAATGGTGAATTAGTTATGAATTTTTGAAGTTTCAGCTCAGACAAACTTATTTTGGGCTCCAGTGTCGACTTTGACACGTTCTTCAATAAAAAACTGGTATTGATTGAAGCATAATCCAGTCTCGACTTTGGAAGAAAAGTTTTAGATCTCTGAGTCAGTGACCTTGTGTAAAAAGATGGGCCCGATCCGATAAAAATTGATCGAGTTATGAATTTTCGAAGTTTCGGCCCAAATGAAATAATATTCAACATTCAGGATTTTCGGCGCATTACACGCACTCTGAGCAAAAAACGAAGGCCTTTTGAAAATCGTTTGAACTAAATACCTCAAGTGAAAACTTATCCAACTCAATTTGTGAAACTTTGGCGCCAGAACTAGCTCGATACGGTGAAAATCGACCAAGTTATGATTTTCTGAACATGACGCAAATAAACTTCAGTCACCAATTTTCTGTACGAAAAAACTTGATAAATCCGCATTTTTGAAGACCTTCTGATCGAAATTGGTTTCCAACCGTGAGAGATGAAAACGTAGATGACGTCAATACGGAATTTTGGCCACCAGAATGGGTTCAAAACGAGCCACGATCTTTAAGTTATGAATTTTTTAGTGCGTAAAAACTGCACTTTCAGCACACTTTTCACCATATTTCTTCGAGAAAACTCGCACATTCAGAGACCTTCTTTAAATAATTTGCTCTCAAGCATAACCTAAATTTTAGAATACATTATCAGAGATATCTTGGCGAAAGAACACCTGAATATGACGCACCGGGTTGGACTTGTGAATTTTTGAACCCCGAATCATTGCAAAACGACGAATCGATCTTCAGTACGGAAAATACTCTGAGAACATCCATTGGCAAAATAAACGTCACTTGTAACCTGAAGAAGCTTGATAAATATACCTTTATTCCATAACCATAAAACCAATAATATGCGTGTATGAAAAGAGGGCAAATTTTGGGGTACAACAGCTGCCCCTGTTAAATCTTCTTAGACCTGAAGATTTAGATTGACTCGTCTGCCTTTCGTGATCTGAAGGTGGAAGATGATTGAACACTAGAGTGCCCAGAAACTTGCACTCGTCTGTAATGATGCTAGACTATGTAGGTAGTATCGGAAATGGGCTTACAGATGCCATTTGGAGGAGATGACAGAAGGTCACCGGAGATGGGCTTAAAGATGCCATCTAGAGGATGTTGATTTCCTGAGATATTCCTTTGATGAGAATTCATGTTCCTGTCGTTGAGGAGGAATCTGTTGAGGAATGTTGGTATCTGTCTTTGGAGAAATAGAATATTAGGAGCTTCAGTTGTCCGTTAATCTACTGGGAAATTAACTCTTAGTTGAGGAGGTGAAAATGAACTGCTATCTGGTTGTGCTCTAGGCTTTACAATTTCTCAATTCTTATTTAGTCGTGATCCAAGCTTCAGAAGGAACCAAGTGGTTATCCGGTCGCATCCGGGTTTCAACTTGATTTTAAGGTATACTAATATCTGGTCGATTTCCGAGCTTTATAGTAATTGGCCGAGTAAACTGCTATTTGGTCGAACTCCAAGCTTCACAGTACCTTATATTGTTATCTGGTCGTGTCCCAGGTTTCAGTGTTTTTTGCCGCTATTTGGTCGTGCTCCAGTCTTCACAGCGTCTTATACTGTTATCTGGTCGTGTGCCAGGCTTCACGGTGTCTTATACCACTGTCTGGTCGATTCCAGACTTCATGGTGTCTTGTACTGCTATTTGGTCGATTTCCAGGCTTCATAGTAACTTGCTGGGGATTAAGCTATTTTCCAGTCGATTTCCGAGCTTCATAGCTTGAACTTGAGATATACCACTATCCGGTCGATTCTAGGCTTCGTAGTATTTTGGTGAAATCAAGATATTATCTGGTCGATTTCCGGGCTTCATAGCTTGAACTGGAATAGAAATCTTAGTATCGATTTGACTGAACCAGGGAAAACTTGTGAGAACTTCAATTGGGAGAGGAATCTTAGTGTCGATTTGACTGAACCCGAGAGAGGTCTCGGATTAAATTTGACTGGCATAGAAATCAGGGGAATCTTAGCGGAGATTCGACTGACCCAGACGAAAGTCTTAGAACATCTTCAACTAGAATAGAAACCTTAGTGTCGGTTTGACTGAACCAGAGAAAATCTTGAAAAGTATTGGAATATCTTCAACTGGAATAGAAACCTTGGAGTCGGTTTGACTGAACCAGAGAGAACTCGTGAGAACTTGATTGCATCTTTCCCTGAAAGGTAAAGACTTAGTCGTATGTAATGTCATGATGTATGAAATGTATTGAGTAATGATGCTCTCAAAATAAATGATATTATGCTGTATAATATGTATGCACATGCCATGATGTATGGATATGCAATGCTATTGTGATATTCTCTAGCTGGGGAGAATAAATCCTAGACTGCTGCTAGAGAGTATAAGGAGTTGATTTCTTCGTTCTCACTGGGGATAGTGACCGAAGATGATTAGCTGGAGATTTGCATCCGTTCTGCTCGAGAATATTCCGCTGGGGGAGACTCTGTCTGAGAATAATCCTGCGAGGGAATGACTCTGTGGGGAAGAGAGATACTCTGTTGGAAGATCTGCTGATTTGGAGAAATAAACTCAGCTGGGGATGAACTTCCATTGCTGGAGAGAAGAGCTCTGTTGGAGATTGAGCTTCCGCTGTCAGAGAAAAAACTCTGCTCGGGAGATGGCTTTATAAACTGCTCATGGTTATAAAACTCGGTTGGGGAATGCAGATATCAGCTTTCTGAAGGAACCTGCTGGGGAAGGAATTCCTGCTTGGGGATACGGAGGTCGGACCTTGGTTGTCCTTACTCTGTGGGGAATATAAATATCACAGGCGTGTCTGTGATAGTGACTTCGCTTCCAATTGTCTCTGCCCCTTGTACCATGCTGGAAAACGTACATGTGGAGATTTTATGGATGGATCTATGTTGTGATTGTACTTGAACATGTATTTAATGAGTGTCAGGATGACATCCGTCTCTGGACCATATCTGAATTGTACTTGAAACATGTGTTGAATGAGTGTCATAATGACATTCGTCTCTAGATCGTATCTGAATTGTATCTGAAAGTTGAATCTGGATGAGTATTAGAATGGCATCCGTATCTGGAGCATATCTGAACTGTATCTGAAAGCTGAATCTGAATGAGTATCAAAATGGCATCCGTATCTGGAGCGTATCTGAACTGTATCGGAAAGCTGAACCTGAATGAGTATCAGAATGGCATCCGTATCAGGAGCGTATCTGAACTGTATCTGAAAGCTAGATTTGAATGAGTATCAGAATGGCATCCGTATCTGGAGCGTATCTGAACTGTATCTGAAAGCTGAATCTGAATGAGTATCAGAATAGCATCCGTATCTGGATCATATCCGAAAGCTGAATCTGAATGAGTATCAGAATGGTATCCGTATCTGGAGCATATCTGAAATGTATCTGAAAGCTGAATCTGAATGAGTATCAGAATGGCATCCGTATCTGGAGCGTATCTGAACTGTATCTGAAAGCTGGATCTGAATGAGTATCAGAATGGCATTCGTATCTAGAGCATATCTGAACTGTATCTGAAAGCTAAGTCTGAATGAGTATCAGAATGGCATCCGTATCTAGACCATATCTGAACTATATCTGAAAGATGAATCTGAATGAGTATCAGAATGGCATCCGTATCTGGAGCGTATCTGAAATGTATCTGAATTCTGGTGCTCTTAATGAATGCTGATTAAGGTATAAGTCTTCCACTGATAGATAGGTAACGGGACATAGTCGTACGTTTTAAATCCCTAACTTTTGCCTGGACCGCCCTTTCGGGTTTTCAGTCCACCGGGATACCCTTTTTTCCCAAACCGCCTTTTCAGGTTTTCGACTTGCCGGGTGTACAAATTTTTTTTTTATGTATATCCCTAACTTTTGCCTGAACCCTTTTGGTTCGCCGGGATTCCCTTATTTTTGCCTAGGTGTAAACCTAGCGGGTCTTTTTTCATGCACAATATTTTCTGACTATGTCCACGCTCTCAGGGTGTAGGGAGTTGTCATTGTCCATAGTAGTAAGTTTTTCCACACTGCCGAAAGATGTTTGTTTTATCGTACAGGATTCCTTGTCGGAATTCATGTCGAATGCCCCAAGTGATTCAGATGGAGATCTGCCCCTGGCTATTTGGCATCTTTGAGAGATTCCTTGAATCTTGAGTTGACTGCCCTAGATGATGGACAATGACCATGCCGTGCCCCTTGGTTGGAAGTGTTTTTCCACTTGAGGTGATCCTTTTTATTGAGAAGGTTTTTTGTTCAATAGATATTCGTCATGCGAATCTCTATGCTGTTGAACAAATAGTCATATGCAAACAATAATATTTTAAGAATGCAAAGCTTATGTCTGTCTTAAAATTTTTGAAAATGCATTTTTCAGTAAAACATGCAAATTTTGTAAAATGTGATGTCAACTCAGGATTTACAGCAAGTCCTACAGAAGTCAAGATACCTTTTGTAACAGTATGCTTTCAAACTAACCCATGCTTCAGCTAGGACTTTTAAGGGTTATAACGTGGTCTGGTTCACGGTTCAAGAAACAAAGGATAAAGGCTCAAAATTTATTTGTACCCACCCGTTCTTCGTGATGCTCTTCGATCCTATACTCAGTTAATTGTGCATTTAGATCCTATTTGAGTCTTTGCTCTGATATTCCAGTGATGGTTCGGATAGTGACAGTTTATTTTGAATAGGCAGTCATTTCTTTTTGTTGAGGGTTTGTAGGACCTCTTTCTTTTTTATTTTATTATTCCTGTCTTTTGCCTGAACTATTTCTTTTTGTGATTACAGTCAGCGGGATGCCCCAATGTTTTTTCTTAAGTCTCCTTCATAGGTTTTGACTTAATGGGCTTTTATTTTGAGAGATAATGATTGCCTGTCTTGATGATTATAGAGAACCATCACCGTCTTTTGTTTTAGAAGGACGTCTTTAATGCCATTCATTATGTACAAAGCGGTAGATTGTGACTGAATGCGCCTCTGAATTAACTGAGAAAACTACCATGCCCCAGGTTATGATTAAGGGTTTTAATATGTGTGAAAAGAAAAATTCCTACTTCTTTGGCTCGAAGGGGTTTACTAGGGATTATCTTCCTTATAACTCCACTGTTTAGGATTTGAAACAACGCTTGTACATCGTCAGCGAGGTCTGTTCAAAAGCATATTGTAGAGATTGTGGTATTGTTTTCGTCATCCTCCCTCTAAAGGCTCAGAGCTTTTGTTCGAGAGTTGAATATCACAAAAAGGAAAGCAATTTAAATATAGTGAATACGAACAAATTGATTCAAAATAGACATATGCAACGCATTGATAAAGTAATAGAGTTTGACATGAATAGATGTTCGAACAATCAAAAGAAAATTGCAAATTGAAAATTCTAATGAACAAAAGCCTCTTCGTCTGGTCTTGTCACTTCAGAGGACGTGCCTTGGAGGGATGGTAGAAGAAATCATCCTGACCATCTTGTGTAAACTCCAGCACTCCTTCATCAGTCAAGTCTTGAATTTTATTTTTCAATGCCCAACAGTCATCAGTATCATGGCCCAGGCTGTTGGAATGGTATGCATACCTTGCATCAGGATTGTAGTTAGGCGAAGAAGTCTTGGGATTCGGATGAGGTCCTATCAACGTAGTCAGATTCATCCTTAACAGGTGTTGCAAAGCTTGAGAGAAAAACATGTTGAGTTTGGTAAACTGCCTTTTGGGCATATCTGGCTTACTCTGATTAACCCGTTGTTTTTGGCGAGGTTGTTATTGGACCCGTGAGGTAGTATAAAGTTGGAAAGGTCCACTCTTCACCAAACCTAACTCTTTTCTTCTTGGAGGTTGATCAATGACTTGGTCACCGACCTCAACTATTTGCTTCACACTGTTGTATCCGTCTTGATGAAGTTGGTTGATGATGGCTTTCTGCTCTTCTTGCTTTCGGGCTAGGCCTTGGATAAGAGCCACCTGCCCCAGCATCTGGGTTCTCATTGCACCTACCTTAGCTTGCAGTTGTTCCAGTCGTTCATCCTTGTTGTCTTCAGGACTTTTCTTGACCAAGTTCCCAACGAGGAGTGTTTTCAACTCTTCCTGCCCCTTGGATAGGTTTAGGAATATGTCCTTGAACTAAGCTTCTTGAGTTTGAAGATCTTTGTTGTCTTGTTTGAGAGCCATTGCTGAAATAAACAGCGAGAACATGAGAGACCTGTACTGGAAGACCTGTTATGCAATGATATGTATGATATATGTATGCAATATTTTCAAGGATCTCGCGGGGTAAACAAGAAAATGTCAAAAGTTGAGATTTGCAGCTTTGATTTAAGAACTTTGTATCATTGAGAGTCCTTCTATGACAGTCAAGCTCACCATATCGAGTGGGTCATAGCCACTGACTCAAGTTATCGAGTTTTGATCTCTAGACGGAATTGGCTAGAGGAAAATAAATCCCCTTGCCCCTTGCTAGACGTTTGGTTCATCAAAACCTGCACCACAGGCCCTTGAGATCCTTGAAATGGTTAAGGAAATGCTATGGTATGATGTTATGATGTGTATGCTATGCGTTTAAGCAAAAGTGCGAGGTGATGTAAGCAAGTAAACTCGGTAAGAAATCCAAGTTATTGGATAAGGACTGTAAACAAAACCTGCTAGGAACTCATGTTGTCAGATAATAAAACTGTGCAAGTAGTTCAATTTGAAAGCACACAAGTCACACAAACAGCCTTAGGTTTAGGCTTGCATGGGTTTTAAGGTAGTACCCTCTTGAAGTTTAGTTGGTTCAACCTGTCCTAAAAAGTAACCGGGTTCTAGAGATTCTCAATATCACTGACCATCCTTTATCAGACATTGTTTCAGCTCTCAATCTTTTCTTGCGGTCAAAATATTCCGAAAGTATGATCTCAATGAGTGTAGTATCGAGTATCAACCAGTTCTCAGCTCTACACCGAGGCCGGCTATCTCACTACTTTCTAATGTCCAAGTTGGTCGATTAAAGGTTCTAAGGTCAGTTGATGCTTAACGACACCATGCAGCGGCCCCGTATTCTCCTCGTTTCTCCATAAGGGATACCGATACCAACCAATGTGACACATCAACGTAGCTACTGCTTCAACCGTATGGGTCTACGTCGTATAGTTCCCTTATAGTCTATTGCTACTTACCTAAAAGGTATCCCCAGATCCGGGTTAGGATATATAGTAACTCCCAAACAAAACCCTCAAAAGTAAAGCAAACAAAGCAATCGAGAGAAGCAATTTATGATGAACTAGATCCTAAGGTATACCCCACTTATTCTTCCCAGCAGAGTCACCAGTTCTGTGATATGGTGGTAGAATCGACTGTTAATACTGGTTTGCATTTTGCGTTTTTTGTTTGCGAAATGTCGCGGTAAGCAAGAGTCGCCATCGACTTTTATTTTATCCAACCGGAAAGGAAAAAAGTACAGAAAAAATCCTTTTTCGAGATGTTTTTGAGTACGAGGGGTAGATTATAGAAAGGGACGTAATGGTCATTGAAGGCAACATGTAAGGATACCTTAGCATTTCGAAGGGACTGTCATCATATATTCGTAGGCAACATCGAGGGACAAGATCATTTCTCGTAGGCAACTCGAGGGACATTGAGGGACTATGATCTTTATGATGACTTTTAGATTGAGGTCTTTTTCTAATGGTATCCCTACGTTCGAGGGACATGACCATTGTTTTCCGAGGCAACCAAGTGAGGCATACCCTAAGAGTGAGCATGCGCATGTGATTTGTTTCAGTTATTTAATCTTTGCAGATTAGGTGATCTACCGTTTTAATTTTCTAGACATTCTTGCCATCCAATCCTATTAACATACATCTAAGCAAAAAATAAAATGCAGAAAGTTTAAAGTCCTAGCTATTACAAGGCTTTTGCAGATACATAATTATCTTGGACTGAAAATAAAGATGCGGAATTTAAAACCCTAATTACTATTACATCCCGGAAGCAATTACATAATTAGAAAAAAATGCGAGAAAAGATAAATCTACGCTATTACATTGATAATGCGACCTATACAATTTTTCTAGAAATCAAAATGTAAAAGAATAAATAAAAAGAAATTAAGAAAAAATTAAAACCTAAAATTCTAAGTTAATGTTTTTGGTGTTTTTTGTAGAAAATAATTTTAAGTTAATTAAAAAAACCTAATTCTAACTAATTTTAATTAAAAAAAAAGTTAATTAACTTAATTTATTAATAAATGAAAAAAAAGCCAAAAATTCAGTTACTAACTAAAACAAAAACCTAATCCTAATTTGTTAAAAAAATGGTTAATTACAAAGAAAAAACTAAAACCTAAATGCTTAATAAAAAAATTTTAATTTTGAAAAAAAGATTTATGTGTAATGATTAATAAGAAAGAATTAAGTTTGTCAAAAAATAGATAGGGGAAGAAACATCAATGAAAAATAGGGTTAGAAAATAAAGGTAATGCAAATGTCATGGGTGGTTGTTGAAACAAAAAATAATTTAAAACCTAAAATTAGATTAAAGAAACCTTAAAATTAATTATTCGAGTTTATATGAAAAATCAAAGGTTTGTGAAATATGTTAAGTTTTATGAAAAAAGTTTTAAACAGATGGTTGTCTTAACATCCTTAGGATGTCTGCCTTGCCATACATTGGTGGTTGTTATGATCCGACCTCAGTGTTTTGTAATAAGCCCTTATGGAGAAGTAGTGAGATGAATGCTTATATGCCATTTTAATCATAGAGATCAAACCAGCTTACCCTTACTGGAGAAGTAGTGAGATGTGGGTTTGTAATAAGGATGGCTTGTTTGTAGTGAGATGGGGGTTTGTAATAAGGATTTATAGATTTTAGGGTTCTTGAAAGAATTTGATATTCTGACAGCGTTGTGGCAAAAAAAAATTTCGTCTCTTTTGTGTGAAAAGAAAGAGATTATATAATAGAAATTAGAGAGAAAAAATGGGCTTTGAATGTGCAATTGGGCCTCCAATGTTTACTTGAGTCTTGTCATGTTCCAGGCTAAATAGAAGGGGGCTTAAGTGAAAGTTTTGAAGTTGAAATGTGAAAACAAAATATAGCCGACATCGAGAACTAACCTTTGTCCGAAAATGGGCTCAATCGGATAAACGGTGAATTAGTTATGAAATTTTTGAAGTTTCAGCTCAGACAAACTTATTTTGGGCTCCAGTGTCGACTCTGACACGTTCTTCAATAAAAACTGGTATTGATCGGAGCATAATCTGGTCTCGACTTTGGAAGCAAAGTTGTAGATCTCTGAGTCAGTAACCTTGTGTAAAAAGATGGGCCCGATCCGATAAAAATTGACCGAGTTATGAATTTTCGGATCAGATGAAATAATATTCAGCATTCAGGATTTTCGGCGCGTCACACGCACTCTGAGCGAAAAACGAAGGCCTTTTGAATACCGTTCGAACTTAATACCTCCTGTGAAAACTTAGCCAACTCAATTTTTGAAATTTTGGCGCTGGAACCAGCTCGATACGATGAAAATCGACCAAGTTATGATTTTCTGAACATCACGCAAATAAACTTCTGTCACCAATTTTCTGTACGAAAATACTTGATAAATCCGCATTTTTGAAGACCTTCTATC